>JAUPMG010000004.1:7652565-7674611 GCA_031762675.1 Pachysandra terminalis | reverse complement strand
ATATATATATATATATATATATATATTAACTAAAGTATAAATTCATAATATTTGCCATAGGATGATATATTTTATTTTTAAGATACAAAATACATGATCAACCAAGTATAAAACCTAATATAGGATGACATTGTGTATTTTGATTTTTATTTTTTTAAAAAAAAAAAAATATATATATATATATATATATATATATATAAACTATTGAATCATTTATTTAAAAATATTAAATTATTTTATTCTATTAAGCTGATATTTCTGTCTTAGACTCATCATATGTGGAAACTTTAGGTCAAAACAATATTGTTCAATAGGTTTTTTTGTAAAAAAATATAATTTATTATTTTTCAAAAAAATCTCTAAGAACATTGCATATTTCTTGAAAAATATGTAGCTAGTCTTTGGATTTCAAGTGAAATCCATAGATCCATGGAATAAGATTCAAAAACATGTTTTAGACATAAAGAGTATGATTTCAAATGAAAACAAAAACTCTTAGAAGCATACCTCAAAAAACAATGCAAGAAGAGAAAAAGTGCTTTTAAGTTCCAAATAGATGTTATCAATTAACTAAAAATTTTAAGCGACATTGGTTGTACTTATACTTCTATGGGGTTTGGTTTTTGGGTTAGGGATAGGAGAGTGGTACAAAGGAGTGAATGTTATATCAAGTGTATTGGTCGATATATTTTAACATATAAGCTGTATTGATCGACACAGTTGATATATTACATGTATCAACCGATACAGTCGATATATTACATGTATCGACCAATGCCATGTAGAAATTAACTTATCCGAAAATGCACCTATGTATCATGTCGACAGAGTGGATACAAGACATGTATCGACCGTATCGACGGATAAAATAAGATATTTTAAACCATGCCTATAAGCTCATTTAACCCTTGTATACATGTATACAAGGAAAACCATATGATATAATATTGTTTAATTTGATATATTCTATGTACATAATTATTTCCTTCTACTCTAAATATATTGCCATGTAAATGAATAACAAGTTCATGAATTTGCCAAATACGTCACTCCGTACCATTGCCAAATTCTAAGAATTGCAGCCATATCAATGCAACATAGGTGGTGGCCCAATTGCCAAAATAATCATATGAGAAGTTAAAACAAATACCTGAAGGTTCTGCAAGTTATAAACTATTAGATTTCTATCTGCTGTGCCAACAACCATTAGGGGATATCTCACTGTTAGTGCATGGCAACGATCAGAGAGTCGTTGAGTATGCACTGGACTTGACTGCCTCGTATCCCAGTACCTGAAAAGTCAGCAAAACTATTAAAAATGGTAATCTCATACCAAATAAATCTTGATTTTTCTTTTTTTTTGATCATTAATGAAGGTACATTTTATTAATTTATAACTTAAGAAAAATAGAAATGAGATGGCCGAGTACACGAAAAACATAAATCTCCATTTCTCTAGTCATTAAATTTAAACGAACATCAGCTCAGAGGAAGTATAAATCAGATCCGGTTATAAGGCATGACAAAAAGATCTTTCACAAAAGATAAATGTATGAGTGTCACATGGAGGCAACAAAACAGTATATAATAAGCATCCCGCATATTAACATAAATACGATGTTAAAACAATTGCTGCAACTTGTACTTTGGAGAAGAAAAAAAAAAGAAAAAGCAATAAGTAAACTGTGAAAGATAAATGTTATAAAATAAATTAGGGCATAGTTTAAAATAACATTAAATAAAGGGTACACTAATGGCCTATCCGATCCCTCTCTTGCGATCCTTCCTTTACGAGGCCTAGCCAATCCACTGTTCGATGCTATCCTCACCTATTTTAGTCCAAGGCGCAAAGCAGGATCTAGCCGCAGGTGCTTCTTCTCCTGAAGGCAGGAGCACCCCCCTGTGCGGCTACCTTCGGGAGCATCTTTGCAATGAAAAATCTTAGTTGGAGGTACATATTAGATTAACTAGCTCTCCTTTCTGAAGTGAATTAGTTGTGTTGAAGTCGTTAATACGTAGATAATAGACTCGTATAACACAATAATAGTCATATCGGTAGTGGATTTAAACTTTTATTAATTTGTTATAACACAAAATGGTTGCTCTTTATTATTTGAGTTTGTAATCTTAAATATTAATAATTATTTAAATAAATACAATATGATATTATTAAAAAAATAATAACAGCCATTATAATGGAAAATTAACCGCCATTATGTTTTAATATTATATTCAAATATAATGTAATGGTTCTTCAACCTATACTGTTATAAAGGAATTATAGAAATCCTTATCAGATCCATGATTCAGGGAAAAGTGGAAAGACATATTTGAGTTTCGTGGACATTTTTTATTGGTCTCACATAAGAGCAATAAATGAGGAAAGGGATGAAGAAAGTCAAAGTGTTGCTCATCTATTAATCCATTGTATTGTGGGAGCAAACATTTGGGGGGACATTCTCAGTGGGAGTATGCCAGTATGGTGGGTGCTACTGAAGGATATTCAAATGCTGATTGAAGGTTGGAACTGGATAAAGAGGAAAAAGAAGATTAAGATGATATGGAACCCAATTACTTTCTAATCTGCTGGAGTATTTGTTCAGAGCGTAATCGAAGGATGTTTGAGAGATTGGAGAAAGAAGTGGGAAGTATCATTGATCAAGTGCTATCTTCTCCTTTTATCTGGCTTAATGTGTTGGCTGAATTTCATTTCATCACATATTCAGATCTTAGAAGCAACTGGAATCTTTTCTAGGAGCGGTAAAGTAGTGCTTGGGCTGTTTTGGGTGTACTGGGGGGTCTTTTGTCATTTTTCATTTCCTAATGTACGTACTTTGTGTACATAGGTATTGCTGTTTTATCTATTTGTATACTGTTTAGCTACTTTACATATTTATAATATAAAATACCATACTTTTACCGATCAAAAAATAAATGAATGAGGTGAGGCATATTCATGATGTATGGCCTTGAAGAGAGAAAAAGAGAAAGGAAGACATGCATGTCTCTCACTTTCTATGGACACTGAGGTATTGATCATGAAAAATACTCCTGAATTTTGCAACCAGAACCAGCAAACTACTCTACTTAACAAGAGAAAGATCTAGTGTGCACTAGAGGATGTAACTGCCACCATATCAAAGAAATTAAAACTACTGTAGTATTATTCCTCAGAAATCATGAATGCAATTACATTAGCACTCCTATCCACAATAGAAGACTTATTATTCTAAACAAACTACATTCTAATCACTTTAAAAGCTTATTGTTGCCAGAAAAATAAAGGAAGAAATAAACAAAATCTTACTTCAGAGTCTTGCCCAACTTCCTGTAACTAAGATGTTCATCTCTGGGATCCAAGCAATCTCTTTAATGGATGCATCATGCATGGCCACAGTCATGGGTTGACCACCAGACATCAATGGCCACATCTTAACTTGTTTGTCACACCCCCCAGAAAATGCAGTCATTCCATCATCCTTCCAAGCCGAGCACAAAACCTACAGAAATACAGTGTCACAGTTATAAATTCAAGAGCATAAAAAATAGGGTTTGTAGATCCTATGAAAATCAATATCTTACTGGATGGCCATGCGAGATCGATGCCTTCAGCATACTGGAAAGAGTGTTTCCTGTATTTACTATCTCCCAACATCCAACCTAGAAGATCATCAACAAAATGCAAATGGGTAAGTATTATTTTAACTTTTAATAACATAGAAACACACACACATACATATTTATATATAAGAGAGAGAGAGAGAGAGAAACAAAAACTCGGTATGTATCTTACTATCCACCTGCCATCTCTTTTAAAGAATTGCAGATGGGTGTCAAATAATCAACTTTGATGGGTTAAACACATGCATCTAACCCATTTATTATTTATTTATTTAATTAATTATTTTTTCAATTTTAATTTTAAATTAGGATGAAATATCACATCATTTAATATATTAAATTTTAATAAATAGTATAAAAAATATAATAAACATTATTCTTTTTTTTATAAAAAAATATTTTTAACTTATGAATAATTTTTAAAATACTTATAAATAATGAATAATTATAAATCATAAAAAACTACTCAAACGGGTACCCAACGGGTTGATAGGTTGACTCATTTACAAGCAGGTTGGGAAAACCTAAACCCAAATCCAACTCACTTAATAAATGGATCGACTTGAACCCATTTAATCGGATTGAGTTCGAGGTCTGTTCAAAAATTGCCAGCTGGCAAAATAAAGTAATTTTATTTACATATCAACCAAAACATTTGCTTTAAAGCCTCAACCCATTCAAAAGACCTTCAAAACTAATTTTCCAAATGAGTTCAAGGAAATGGTTCCTGGAGTGAGTTCATGATCCAAACATCAAATGAGGCCTAATAGTTTCATAGTTTGGGTTTTTTCTTATACATTTAAGTTTGAGAGAACCATACGTACAGTTTTTTAGCGTGACAAACTGTGGAGTTTTGGAAAGAGCAGTTACAAGCGAAATCGTCCACATCAAAATAGTGAGCACAAACATCGGATGAGAATGTTGTGGGCGACAACGTCACTCTCAAACCGAATAAAACGGCATTTATTAGAGCCTCTACTGCAAATATTTTACAATATATCCAATTATTAGCAAGGTTTCAAGGATTAGACTGATCCAGTCCATACCACAATACAATTATTGTATCGCGAGGATTTGGACCAGATCGGTACAACCGATATCGATATGGACTGGTCGATACAACCGGTGCAGTGACCACTGACCAGTACAATCGGTTCAACCAATCTAATGTTTTTCTTATTTTTTTTTTTTTTCAATTTATAAATTTAACAATGCAGATCGATATCGATCTGAACCGGTCCGGTATCGCCGATTCGACGACCATTCCAGACAATCCAAAATAATTTTAATTAAAAAAAAAATTGAGCAATCTATTTTTTGTACCGGCCAGTATCACCAGTCTAGACAGGACCTGACAGGTCCCCGATTCCAAGACTTTAAACCTTGATTATTAGTCTGAGTAACAAATTTTTCACAAGAAACAATAGAACTAAAACTGGCAAGTGGATAAGGTTTAGGGTTGATTGTGATTTTAATAGAATGATAGGTACCAGTTTTCGGGGAAAGTGGGATAAATAATACCTTCATCATCTTCCAACAACGGTTGAGCAGTAACATGAGGCTTGAGTTGTGTACATAGCTGCAAAAGAAAAAGAAGCATTAAATAACACAGCATTATCCTAGGAGAGAGAATGTGTACTTCTCTCATTTTCCTTTGCATCCAGAAACCTTGGCTCAGAAAGGCTCAACACTTACAGGTTTTAACTATGAAGCATCGAGGAAATTCCTACTAGGTGACATTGATAAATCCATGGTGATGGGAGACAAAGTTGATTTGGCATTCTTAAATTGAAAATTAAAAGTGATTCTAAAGTGGAGTAGATGATATATAATTAATGGAACCTTTACACTTAACGAGAGATAAAGCAACTTTCTTAAAAGAAACCCAGGTCACGTTAATGTACAAGTTAAAGGTGATAAATCCATGATGATGGGAAACAAAGTTGATAAGTGAAACTTAAAAGTGATTCCAAAGTGGAGTAGAGGATATACAATTAATGGAACCTTTACACTGGACGAGAGATAAAGCCACTTTTTTTAAAAAAAAAAGCCACGGGTGGGATATCAATCAAAATGCTAAAATTAGGGCGGTTAGTCCGTAGCGGGTCATTTCTGATTTATTTGCCTTGTTTAGTAGGGATGTAAGATCCTCTGTTGGATCCGGTAAGTCCGTTTGCTTTTGGCATGACTCATGGGCGTGCTTTACACCAGAATTCAAGGACATTTCGTGGATTGATTTGATGAGAAGTTGGAGGACGGTGGCGTTTCTGTAATTTGTTGGGGCTTATAGTTTTTAGGCTTCTGATTGCTTTATGTTCTTTTTTACTTCTTTTGTATCCTTGTATTCCCCTGTAATTCTTTTCTCTTCCTTAATAAAATTTTGTCATTGATCAAAAAAAAAAAAAAAAAAACGTTTATGTACAATTTAAAGGTGATCAAGAGTGGTGTTTAAAAACTTGCGAATAATTCAGATAGGTTACTTTGTTGGTTTACTCGTCCTAGAAACCCGAGTGCGTTTAACCAGTTAATCACTAGAAAACGGGGTCGAGTAACTAGTAAAACTTGGTCGAGTTTTTTGCTAATTCGATCAAGTAACTCAATTTTAGACTAAATTACCCCTTAATTATTCTCTAATTCACAAAAAATGAACCTAAATGCTAGTCGTAGGAGTTTTAATAAATATAAGACTTTGGGCCTATTTAGCAATAATATTATAATTTTTTCCTTGTTTTATAGATACGGTTTATTTATAATTTATAACATGTTATTTACAAATTATTAACAAAAATACAACCAATTTGTGTTTAGCTTTTCTATATTTTTCTATGATTTTATTTTTAAAATATTAATATATTTTTGTATTGACCAGCTGGTATTAGGGCGAGTTACCCAATTTCTCGGATAGGTAGACTCTTGGGTAATCAGGCCTATCTACCAATCCGAGTGTTTAAACACTGATCATGACTGAGCTAAAGAGAATATGATGCCTGAAAATGATGAATCTGCATTATCGATTGATCACACCTGTAAAAGTAATATATACCCTATTCGAGCATCAAAATTATTGATTTATAGAGAAGCTAATCAAGCAACAAATGTGTTGAAAATTAATTTAAATCCAAACCGGGTATTCATTATGTACCTTAATGCCTTTCAAAATAGGACAATTGCTTAACTGGGTATGGCCCCACCAGTAATGCATACATGTCATTGTCCAGGTATAAATTTTTTCCTCGGGTTTTTAAAGAAAAGTTTAGAGTAAATAATTACTCATATTATTGGAAGAAAAAACTCCTCTTGTTACCTAAATTCTAAAAGATCAACCGCCCGCTCTGTACCGCTAACCAGGGGTGTCAATTGGTTCGGTCTAAATCGAAAACCAAATGAACCCAATATGTCAATAAACTTTGATGGAGCTAAAGAACCCATAAACGTATAAAAAAAATGAAGACGAATAGCAAGAAAAGCAAAATCAAAATCACAAACCTGGTTATCCCACGAAGTGGCAACAAGGAAGTTCCCCTTGGGACTGAAACTAAGACTTGAAACAGAATCGGATGGAGGTTGAACAACCTATAACAAAGATTCACGTAAATCACTAATCAAGAAATCAAAATTCCAAAGCAATGTAACCTCGACAATCAAATCAAACAAGCTTATAAATTCTTCCAAGTGAAAACCCAATACCTCGAATGATTTGTTTGGATTCGGATTCGCGTCCGTATCAAATCCCCCGATATTAGACATTGATGCAAACGATATTATCCCTTCACATCACAAACAAATAACGTTCAAGAACTGCAGATTAAGCTTCTAAACCTTCAAATAAAAAACATAAATGTAGTTTTGAATTTAGAAAAATAAATAAATATCTCCGTCGAAGCTGTAGAACACTTTCTTGATTGATTGATTCACTGTACTTTAATGGTTAGACTTTAAATCTTTTAGAATCGGAATTAAAACGAGTTACACAAGAATTGCAGAAAAAATAACAGATTATTAAACTCTGGTTTGAAAAAAAGAAAACCTATTAAGCTCAAGAATTTAGAGATAGAAAATGGAGAGGAAGAAGAGAACGAGCATTACCTAGTGAGAGAGAGAGAGAGAGAGAGAGAGAGAATGGGGAGGACTGAGGATTTTTGTTTGAACAGCGTAGGCAAGGAGGGAAAAGAACCAACGACTCTGAGACGGGAAGCGGTGGGGTATATGCTGCGCGCACTCAGCGTAGCCTGATTTAGACGCCGTGGTTACCTCACCACGCGCCCAGTTTTTTTTTTTTTTTTTGACCTTTTTGGATAAATCCCACGCGCCCGATTCATGTAAGAGCGAAATGTAAATATATAATTTCTGAGATATCTATCTTTATTCTATACTATCTATAACCGCCCAATCACCCTCGCAATTCGTGCCATTCTAATTGTTTTTGAATTCCAAGAATGCCCTATACATTATAGAATCTAGGATAATTTACACCCGCTTCCCTTGAGATATACACAAATTACACTTACCTCCCGTCACTTATGAAAAACAATACTTTGTCCCTTTACCTTCCTTCAAATCGTTGTTAAGAGAATTAATAGAGATTACAATTTACTTAAAATGCCCTTAACACGTTCTTAATATTCAAAAGAATAATTAATTACAATTTTTGATTTAATTGTAAAAAAAAAGTAAATTACTAAAATAGGATTTTTACTGCACAGTATAACCTTTTTCTCTTCTTCTCTTCGTCGTGGAAATCCATCTTTTCTGACCGACGAAAGGTTCTACGACAAACTGAATCAATGAAATCCTTTTAATATATATATATATATATATTAAAAAACACATTCCATTACACGGAATATAAAACATAAGTTTATATCTTTTATAATAGATGTAAATGTCTTTTTATGTATCGGGCTTTAGTTTAGTGATAATATAGTCCATGAATTATAATTTATATCCTTAATAAATAATATAAATATTTTTTTATATATATTTGTCTTTAGTTTAAGGTTAATATATTTTATAAATTACAAAAATCGAATGGCATCAGCACTTTTTATACGTAGACTATTAAAAAACACTAAAGGTGTGTTTGCAGTTATCAGAATTATAATGGAGTGCAAGTAATGTTAACACTATTATCTTGTGTTAATTTCATTTGACTTTCTCATGATAAAAAAAAAATAGACTATAATTGATTCTAGGATAAATTATATTCTTGGGTTTGGTATAATGGTAACAAGTACCTCTCAAACCTTGGCAATCACAAACACCTCTCATATAATTTGAAAGTATGTTACAACAAACTCCTTCAGTTAGTCACTGTCAATAAAATAATGGAATATTTGCATTTTGCTTATAGCATCATATTTTAAAGACGAAAATACTTTTATATATCTTATTTAATGATCTTAAGAACAAAATGGATGCTTATATGAAAGAAGAAAGAAGCTTCATAACAATGAAATTTGTGAAAACCTCATATATCTCTTATAATTAGAGGATAAATTAATAGTTTACGTTGACATCCTTTTACCGTACTTACGCCTCTAGCTTTGATTGATAGAGGGGGTATTATGATCCCAAATGATCAGTTTTTGTTCCAGATTGTTAGACTCCCCCCCCCCCCCCAGCTTCACCGTGCATCATCTATAGCGGGATGGTCATAACCATTCTTACAATGCAATTTAAAAGATGCCACGTGGACAATGCAAGACCTACTAAAAGGATTGACTGACATTTCTAAAACCCAAGGGTCTGTTTGATCGATGCATAAAGTTGGAATTGGCTTACAAAATTCTAAAATTGAGAATTATAATTCACTAAATTAAAAAATCTTAGAATTGTAAATATGTTGTTTGATTGACTTAAAATAAATTGACCATTCGTAAACCAAGTTGTTGAGGAATTTTATCAGACATGTTGTCTACCGATATTATTACAAATAGAAATAAAAGAAAGTAAAAATAAAAAATAATAATCATAATCATAATAGAAATAAAAATAAACATAAAATAGAATAAAAATATTATTTTATTTATTTATTTTATTATCTTCTTATATTTTATTTTATTGTTATTTGTATTTTATTTAGATTCTTTAATTTTTATTTTATTTTCTTCTATTTTTATATTTATTTATTTATTATTTTCTTTTTCTTTTCTTTTTTTACTTTAATTATCTTTTATTTTTATTTTTATTTTCTTTTAGAATCGGATTGAGAGAAAGAGAGAATTGTGCTCTTGCAATTCTTTGATTGGGAATTACAAAAAACAATGGGGGTAGATGATAAATGATAAAACCCAATTTACCTTATAAACGAGTTCCACAAAATTGAGACAAGAATCTTAAATCCAATTTTTTACAGTATCAAACAGCATAATTGAAATTCTCAAACCCAATTCTAATTCTCAATGGTAGACGTTGCGCCTTCTAAATTCTAATTGGTGCCGTAAATATAATAGTAAGTTGCAACCATCCCACTCTAGAGGGAGGGAGGATCCTCTGTTATGAGCCCCCGTAATATGTAAAATACACCCAGAAGGCAAAATGATAATTTTGTCTTCAATTGATGTAAGTTATAAAGACAAATTTACCATTTTATCTTCGGATGTATTTCACATATCACGTTCCAGATTACGGGGGCTCATAACAGAGTATCCGCATCCGTGTAGATTATGGGGGAGAGCCCTCTCGTTTAGCCAATAAAGATATTGGCTATAATGGCAAGGCTTGAAGGGTATTTGTTGTCATTATATCAAACCTAAAGAGGTGTCAATGTAGTTTATCCTTGGTTTTAATACAGAATCGTATATGACTTTCTCCGCGGCGTTTACTATGGGCTGGCTTGTGATTGGATCAGTGCTGGTTTGCATAGTCGTATTTTTGTAATTCTGATACAACTCCAAGTGCATTATCTTCGGTTTCAGCCAATCACAATTGTGCTATAACGAAAAGGCCACAGGAAAATAGCATACACGATTTTATCCGGCCGATTCCATATCGTGCCTCTCTATGTAAATAATGGAATATGAGGTAAGCTCAAAGACATCGGACGGCTCGTTGCTCATCTTGGCACGAAAGCACAAACTTCTTAAACTATTCCTCGAACCTTCCGTGCCGAATCTTCCAGCCTTTGGCCACTTCTAAAGCAGTCTAGTAGGCCCACACTCGTCAGTGAAGTCACTACAGAAGTTTGAAAAAAAAAAAAAGGATATCCATGTCAGCTCTTGCTCAAAATCCATATACAAGTCGCCGACTACGTTTCTCTTACAATTACAGAAACTCGAGCCAAAAAATTAAATTGCTGTTCGAGGCATCGTCGAGGGGAAATCCCACGGATCTCTGCAGATCTTCTTCTTCTTCGATCATCCATGGCGATTCATAGAAATCTATTGAGGAGAAGCTTTGGAGCAAAAGACAAGTTTCAGCATCATTTCCTCTGCAATTTCTCTTCGATTTCTGCTCCGGAACTTCCACCTTTCGATTACCAACCGAAGCTTTACAAAGGACCTTTAGCAGATGAAGTTCTTCAGAAACGGAAGAAGTTCCTTGGGCCGTCTTTGTTCTATTACTACCAGAAGCCTGTAATTGGATTTCTTACTTAGTCTCTCTGCAAGTGTTATTAAGTAAATTGAATTGCAAGATCTAGGGTTTTGAACATGTTATCGTTTGATTCTTGATGTTTCTATGCTTTTGATGTGATGTACTTCGAATTTCACAAGTGAACGTTTGATTAGATGACGCCTGCATTGATTGTTTTGGATATATGTGATGTGAGATCTCTCCACAGCATCCACTGATCTTCTATGTACTCTTTATTTCAATCATGATTGTCTGATATAAGATAGTAATGTCAAATTTGAACCCATAATTCTGTGTGCAGATGTTTGATGTCATTGCTAATACAATATTTTGAAGTTTCTTACCACAAATTTATAAATTTTTGCTACAAGATTGCATTTGCTTATCTGCATGTAGGTTTATCTGGATCTATGTTGTTACAATTAGAGGTATGATTTTTTATTTTTTATTTTTATTTTTTAAATTTATTTCTTTTAATCCATATGCATTTTGTGATCTTCATGTGTGTTTTTTAACTGAATGCATGTATCCGTTGATGCAAAGTTGTACCTTTTGGACCTTAAATTTCAATATTATTTGGAGTAAGATTGCCAGATGCTCCTTAATTGCTTATTTTAGCCATGACTTTTAAATTTCTGCAAAGTTATCTTCTTAGGTTGTTATGCTTATACGACTGCAATTCTAATATTTATGATGGCTTGGGTACTTAACTAGGTATTAAACTTTTCACATTAAGATGTCTTTTTGGAATATTATCTAAGGGAAGAAAACACCTTCAAAGAAAAAAAAAATAAAAAATAAAAAAAATCTCTAATATCTTTTGAAATTCTAGGAACTTTTGTTTTTAGAATTATGATAAATGTTTGCTATGTAGAATGCCATGGGACTTACAGTTCTCAGATTCATGCATAATGATTCCTTGAGTGTTTTTTGCACGAAAAGTTTGCTTTGTTTTCTCTCTCTCTCTCTCTCTCTCTCTCTCTCTCTCTGTATATATATGTCTATATGTATATATATATATACACACACATATATATATATATATATATATATATTATTAATGTATATATATAAAGTTTGTTCCTAAACTGCAATCTTTGATAGGGTGCATGTTGAGGGGAATCTTCAACTGAATGTTTTTCTTTGAGAACACTAAAATTGAGTTGGACTTTCAAATTTCAAATTTCAGAGATCAGATTAATATTATTTCTTCATATTTTCTAAAAATTGACAAGTACCAGGTTTCTGCAAGGAAAATCAACAGGGTCCATAACTTTGACATGCTAATTTATTGCTTGTGATACCTCTTTCCAAGTTTAAATTTATTTTAACATATTCTTTCATTCAGAGATATTAGGCTTGTTAATGGCTCCTTCCCTATATCTGACCTTTTTTTTTTTTCCTTTCTTGCTATTTTGGACATCTGGTACTTATGTACTCTTAGTTCCTCTGAGAAATGTTATCCAGATTGTTTATAGTCTCCTCCAGACCTGATATTTACTTACTTTTTCAGCTCAATATTGTTGAAGGGAAGATGCAATATTTGTTTGATGAGAGTGGTAGGCGTTATCTTGATGCTTTTGCTGGAATAGTCACTGTGTCTTGTGGACATTGCCACCCAGAAGTTGTGAATGCTGTTGTGGAGCAAAGCAAGCTTCTCCAGCATGCAACAACCATATACTTGCATCATCCTATAGCTGATTTCGCAGAAGCCTTGGCATAAAAAATGCCTGGAAACCTAAAGGTTCATATCTAACCCTGCATACACTTCTTAAACGTTCATTTTTTAGAAATTTAAATGTTTATTTTCTACAGTCTAAAAGATTCTTTCCCAGAAACCTCATGGTTCTATGTTGTAACAATTCTAGATCAATCTGTTCTCGAAGTTTTATTTCAAATTTGGACCTATAATTCAAGTTGATGAGAAGTGATTCTTACCTTTATATTAGTACACTTACATTACCTTAAACATGTACATCAACAAAATGCCTTACCCCAACTAGTTGGGGCCGGCAACATGAATCTTGTTCCTCCATCCAGTCTATCAAATACCATATCTTTGGTCAGATTATATGTCTCCAAATCCTTTCAGACTGAATCCATCAAGGTTCTTTTTGGTCTTTCCTTTTCTCTCTCAAATCCTTCAAAGTATGCCCCCCCCGCACCTTCTCACAACCACCTTCCTAGGTTATCGCTTTACATGCCAAACCATCTTAGCCTACTTTTCTTTATCTTATCTCCTATTTGGGAAACACCTAAAGACTCTCGGTATGTTCATTCTTTACCTTAACTTTTCTAGTCTTCCCATACATTCATCTCAATATTCTCATTTTAGCAACACTCATGCTATGCATATATTGCTTCTTTGTAGCCCAATACTTTATGCATACGTCATCGCAAGCCTAATTTCTATATTTGTTTTTATAAAAAATTTCTTTCAGCTTGATTTTAACATATCGATCTCATAACACTTTAGAAGCGCTTCATTGATATATTGCTCTTTATAAATATTTGGTCCAAGATAACAAAATTGATTGACTTTAGGAATCTTTAGATTCTCAATTATTACCATTGCTTCACCTATACTATCATCTTTACTAAAGTTACATTCCAAATGCTCCTTCTTAACTCAATTTTTTAAGGGGCTTTTGATTCCATGTTATCCCTCCATAGTTCTAGTTCTGCAATTACTCCTCTAGTTTAATCCATCAAAACCACACCATTTTCAAATAGGATAAACCAAGGCATATCCTCTAATCCTCTTGAATATGAGCTGTTAGTTCATCCATAATTAAAGTAAAATAGATAGGGGCTCATAGCTGATCCTTGATGTAAACCTATTGTTATTGCTCATTTGTCTCACTACCCACTGCTCTCACTGTAGTTAGCATTCCTTTGTACATGTTTTTAATGACCTTAATGTAATTGGTACTCTTTCTCTGTCCAAAATCCACCAAATTAACTCTTTAGGTATTCTCTATTATGCTTTCTCTAGTCCAATAAAAGCCAATGTGAAAGTCTAGTTTCTTTCCTCTGAACTTCTTCACTCATTATCTAAGTAAATGGTAGCCTTAATGTTAGACCTCCATGTTATAAAGCTATCTGATTTTCTGTCACTCGGGTTATTCGTCTTCATTTCTCCATTACTCTTTTCCATAGTTTCATGTTGTGGCTCATAAGCTTAATTCTATGATGATTGATACAATTTTGTACGTCTCATTTATTATTATATAGGCACTATTGTACTTCTCCTTCAAGCATTTGGCATTTTTCTAGTCCTCAAAATCCTATCAAATAATTTGGTCAATCACAATACACCAATATCTCCCATGTATAATACACCAGTATCTCCCATGTATTTCCACACTTCAATTTGAATACCATATGAGCCTAGAGCTTTTCTATTTTCATATTGGCTAAAGCTCCCTTTACTTCATAAACCCTAATTCTACAAACATTGTACTTCACCTAAATTAAAGCTCTCCATACCTTCATCATTTAATAATTTTCGAAATATTCTCTCAACCTTTCTTTAATCTCTTTATCCTTTACTAAGACTCAAATCCTCACTCTTAGTGCTTCTAACTTGATCTAAATCTTTGGTCTTCCTCTCTAAGTATTACATGTTTGTAGATGTGTTTATTGTTCTCTTTCCATACCTACTTAGTATATAAGTTAGCTTATACTTGTTTTTTAGCATCACCTATTATCTTTTTGGTTTCTTTTTTTAACACTTTTTATTTATTTATTTTTTATTTCTTCTCCAAGTCTTAAATAAAGCCTTTTCTCTTTAACAACCTTTGGAACCATATCGCTCCACCAACAAGTTTCTTTATGAAATTCGTTCTTACCTCTAGATTCTCCTAAGACCTCTTTTTCCCTACTCTTTTAATGCAATTGGTCATTCCATCCCATATTTGTGTAGGATCTGTTTCTAGATCTCATGTTCTCTCTTTCATTAGTTTATCTTTAAGAATCACCAATTTTTCTCCTTTTTGGCTCCACCAATATACTTGTGTTTGGAATTCAAAGAACTTTTTCATCTGTGTTTTATAATCCCATGGGCAATGGGCCAAAAATCTGCCAGCCTGATTGATGCATCTGACTTTTCTTCTTATTCCTAACTACAATAAATTACACCTTAAGTTAAGGCATTGTTTAGTACTTGGAACTTAAAGCTATTTCATTCATACAAGTAATTTTACAATGTGTACTATGAATACTTTCTTGATAGATTCTAGTTGATGAATGCAAATCTTCATAAATATGACCATTTCCAAGGTAAAATCTCTTACCTTATTTCATGGTGGTGATTATTAATGGCATTTGCATCACATGGTTGAGTGTAGTATGTGAATCAGCAGTTCTACAGGCTTGATCAAATCTATTACATCTGTTCATTAGTAAATTTTTCACTACTATAGATCAAAATCTAAGGTCAAAAGATCATGGCAGCAAACGCTTGAAAATCTGCCTCATGATTGCATCTCACGGATCATTTAAGCGGTATTCCACTATTGAATTGCTACACTTAAGAAATTGCTGCTTTCGTAAAAGCATCTACCCTGGAGTGACGGTATGTTATAACATGGAATTTATATATATTGGCACCTGTAGAAATTTTATTGCCCGTATACCTGAGCTGGTGAGTCACACAGAAGGTAAATTACAAAGGTGTTGAAGAGTAGATGACTTTTTCTAGTAAGTTCCTATGTGGTGAGTGTTAATTTTCTTGCAAGCATTGTTATGAAAATATTCCCTATAATTAGAATAAGGTACACAAAAGATCAGAATTTATGGTATCATTTTGTTTTTTCCTAATTTTCTGACTAAAAGGTTTAAATCAAGCAATCAACAGGGCTTCATGTCATGGATGAATTACAACCTATATGGTGAGTGCTAATCACCATGAAGCAATCTTATAGAATTATTCTCTATAATTGGAATATGGTAGATACAAAGAGAACAGAACTTTACAGTAAATTGATAGTTTTTAAGCATATATCATTCTCCTCAAGTAATATTTTTGCTAAGTTCTATGCTTGCTAGTAATACATCTTGAAAAAAATACAGGTTGTGTATTTTGTCAACTCTGGGACTGAAGCAAATGAATTAGCAATGCTGATGGCTCGTCTATTTAGTGGTAATCTTGGTATGCTTGCTTTGAGAAATGCATATCATGGTGGAAGTTCCGCGATAATTGAATTGACAGCTCAAAACACTTGGAAGTACTCAATTCCACAGGTTTGTATATCAACTAAAAGCTTCATTGCTTGAGAGATCCATTTGACAGTTTTGGTGGTTCGTGTTGTTAACAACAATCATCTTTCCTAGTACCTAGTGGCCTTGTTCAGTAGTTGAAGTGCCTTTCGATTTGAACTGTGGGATTCTTTCACATCACATATTTTGCGAGTTGGAGGTCATTTGGCAAATTTTGTCAGAATTATTACCTTTATATTCTTCTAATTGGCTCCATTAACATATATTGCCATGACAGGTCTTTTTGAGCTTGTATCTTGATGCAAATCCATGCTACGTTAGGTTCTTTTATTATGTTTCAATTACTTGTTTGGAATGCCTATTAATCGTACTGAATTTAATCCTTTGACAGAGTAATGCTTGTTATTTGTTTCCACTGTTGTTTTGGATTTTGCATGAGTGAAGTTTCAGATTTATTATCACTGGCATTTATCATGAGCTTAAATTTGAGATTAACTTGAAGAAATGTTCAGCGGTTTGCTCTGTCCACATTTTACCTTCTACTCTCTCAAGTAGGCATATTTTGAGTCGCCCTCTGTCCAGATTTTGCCAAACTATATGATCTCTTTAACTGGACAAACATATACTAAAATTACGTTTTCACTAGGGTTAAATAAGAATATAAACTTTATGAAGTTTTTCTAGCATACTCTTCTTTTTAGTTTCATTTACAAGCCCAATAACCATGTAGACTATTCTTAGCACAAAAAACAAAAGGCTCAAAAATAAGGTCATTAATCCTAATAAGCTGTATTGTAACCAAAAAAAAAAAAAAATCTAATAAGCTGTTGATTTAAAATCTTTGAAATATTTTTTTCTGTGAATTCTTATATCATTCTAATTTTGCTAACAAACTGCAAACGTTATATATGTGGTTCTCGAGCTCCGATAGTTGTTTGTTCTAAGGTTTATCTTTCTTAAATGATTAGTTAATTTCTTTTACACTTTGTTTATTAATAGTAATAATATAAATGCATAAAATACGGTTACTAAAGCATTTCACTAACATTATGATGGTTTTCTTAGTTGATTGCTATAAAAAGGTGGTTCTGTGAGCTTATATGATAAAGTAATAATGGTGAGGACTTATTTGCTTTTCTGTTATGGAGCTTGAGGAAGTTTAACACTATCTAAGGAGGACATACAAATTTGGAAGTGTGTATCTAAAAGCATATTCTTGGAGGCTCAAAGCTTACACAATTCAAGAATCAGATATGTTTATGATTGTTTTGTTGGAGCATGATCCTTTTCTTTTCAATTTTTGTTTGACTGTTGGCAGTTTGTATGCTTGTAGCATGGAGATCTCCAAGCTTATGTAGTTCAAATTACGAATATTTATCAACAGAGCTCATTTTGAGTATAAGTTCTCTTAGTTCCCATTGTATATTTCTATAAAAAAAAAATTAGCAAAATAGTGATGTGTGTTGCCAATTAGGGTTGATTTCCTTCAAAAAAAAAAAAATAGTTATTACCTGTGAAATGTTCCTTAGGTTGAAATGCAAAATTATACTCACATTGTACACATTCCATACCAATTCAATTATATGATACATATTAACTATGATGTTTCTATCTCATCTTGGGTGCAACTATCATGGGATGCATCACTGTTTGAATGTATTTTTCTCTGAAGTACTCTTCTGACTTTTCTATTCTGCATGATGAAATATCGTAGTTTTTGAAGTTGTCATGTCATATTCCTTTCTAATGTCTAGATATGCTATATTTTTATTCCAAAGAAATGAACTAAATGATTAAAGAGCTAAACTTGGCTCTGATACCAAATGCAGTATATGCAAATCCTTTGAATAACCTTAGGAGAGAATCTCCTACACCCTCGGAAATGAATTTCCATACTTAATCTTTTATGGATTTTCACACCCAAAAGGATTTTCACATTAATAAAAAATTAATTAATGATGAATTTTATGAACCTAAATATAGGTTCTGAGAAGAAATGAACCTTCAAAGGGTTTATATAACCTACGGACTTCAAAGAAAAATTTGAAATCCGAATAGTACCGGTCAACCGGTGACCGGTCATGGTCATGGGCTGCGGCTTGGACCCCGCAGAGTAATAGTAACAGGCTATAAGCCTTGGGCCAGAAGAATAATAGGCTGGATGGGCTGCATAGTGAATGAACAGCAATGGGCCAATAGTATTGGGCCAACAGTAACGAGCTGGTCAACAGAAATGGGCCAATAAAAACCCAAAAAATACAACAAAATTACACAAGAATTCTTGGCGACAATGCCTTTTCTGCTCTTGGTGGTCCCTGCGCTCAGGATCCTAATATGGATCAGGACGATTTGCTTTCTGGCGATCCCTACACTGATGCTGATCTTGACCCTCATACGGTTGAAAACTTCTGGACTCGTTTCTATCAGCCACCGAAATAAGCGGCCTCACTTATTTGGGGGGATATTCTTGTGTAATTTTGTTGTATTTTTTGGGAAGGTGCGAGGGCAAGTTCATCTCATCATGAATGTAAGTATAAGTAATAGAGTGCGATCAGGGATCCTATATTTTATTATCTTATAAGCTTCCATTTTGAATAGCATATTGTCTTGTTGTTGCTATAAGTGTAATATACAAAGATATGCACAATAGCCAGTTGTCTCTAAGTTGTTAACTAAATAGTTGATAGTTCTCTTGGCTTCATCCCATTTTCTTTTCTCTTGGTTTCGTCCCATTTTCTTTTTTTTTCTTCAAATAATAATATCTAATTTAAATAATTTGCCAATATAACCATCATAAAGTTTAATGGATAAGTTGCAAAGGCCATTTTGAAGACATGTTGATCATGCTGTAGTATCTCATCACAGTTGTGGAACTTTTACAGGGTGAAATTCATCATGTTATAAATCCTGATCCATATCGTGGAGTCTTTGGTTCTGATGCTAATTCTTATGCCAAAGATGTGCAAGATCACATTGACTATGGCACTTCAGGGAAAGTTGCAGGTTTTATTGCTGAAACCATTCAGGTTGGCGTTAAATCTTCTCTAATGAGGTGTAGATTTAGTCTTTATGACTACCCAGATAGGGACATTGCCATTTCTTAAGCTCAATGTGATCTTCCTTTTTGGCAAACTTTAGGGTGTTGGAGGAGCTGTTGAATTGGCTCCTGGATACTTGAAACTGGTGTATGATATTGTACGTAAGGCAGGTGGTGTCTGCATTGCTGATGAAGTGCAAATTGGATTTGGCCGCACGGGAAGTCATTACTGGGGATTTGAAACACAGGGCGTGTGCTTCTTGACGTAGTTACCATGGCAAAGGTATCTACGATTATCATAACGTTATAACTCTATCCTGAAAAGTTATTTGTAAATGCTGTGTTTTAATACAAAGCCCTTGGCTCAGTTGAAAGTTGCATTAGAACTTTGGTTTTATTTTATAATGATTTGAAACAAAGGGTATTCTTGTTCTGCAAATAGTTGGGATAAGGCATATGATGATGACTCTTGCCAGGGTATCGGCAATGGTTTACCATTAGGAGCAGTAGTGACAACACCTGAAATTGCAAATGTGATGGCTCAGAAAATCCAGTTCAACACTTTCGGGGGGAACCCTGTATGTTCTTCTGGCGGACTTGCAGTACTTAGAGTTCTTGAAAAGGAGAAGCGCCAAGTGCATTCTGCTGATGTTGGTTCTCACTTAATTGGGCGTTTAAGGGATCTTCAGCGAAAACATGAAACTAACCGTTCTTTAACCTTGAAATATCCCTAGAATTTTATATTTTTTGCCTCTTGTTAATAAAGTAACAACTGCTCTCTTCTTGTTGCTTATGGTCGTTTACATCATCGGCACGGGATGAGCCGTGATCCCTAAATTGTTAAAAATTCTGACTCGGTCCGAAACCGAGTCAGATGCCATGTCCCAGTAAGACCATAGTGTAAAGTATGGACCAATCCCGGATCGGCCGATACAACTCAGAATCAGCTCGGGATGAGCCACGATCCCAAGCCAATCCCTAATTGTTAAAAATTCCGATTCGGTTCAAAATCGAGTTAGATCATCCGATTTAGACGATCTGACTTTGTTTTGGACGAGTCAGATTGGATGATCCAATATGGATTGTCTGACAACCCTAAAACTTTCTGATTTAAAATAAAAATAATTCGGGCAATGTTTTGGATCAGCCCCAATCCGATTCCAAGTTTAAACACTACAAGGCAGTAACTAGTTTCTCTTAACAAACTGGCAGGGGCTTAATGCCAACTTACTGTGAATTGGAAGATGCCAAGGTTTGCAAAGTGGCAATGCCAAGTGCTTTTTGAAGATGTAAACTTGCTTTGTTGATAAAGAATGAGTTTTGGTACTGCAAGCCTGGGTTAACATCCTGTCTTCGCCTGAAGAAGTACCCACTTGACTAGCAAAATTAAAGGTTTATAGTATTTGTGTACTGAATCCCTTGGATCAAGAAATGTTTCTGAGATTAGGTTAACATAAAAGGATATGTGTTACACTAGCATGTACTATATCAACTATTCTTTTGTCAATGCATCTTATACCCATTTAACATATTTTTTTTTCCAGTCATTGGAGATGTGAGGGGCAGGGGCTTAATGGTCGGGATAGAACTTGTTACAGACAGGAAAGAAAAGAGGCCTGCCAAGGCAGAAACAGCAGTGTTGCTTGAGAAACTGAGAGGTAAAAAAGGGAGAAAATGAACTTAAAAGACTTTGAAATTCATTTTATTTATGTGTGTTATATGTTTCAAATTGAAGAGCTTGGAGTACTGGTTGGGAAAGGAGGTCTTCAGGGAAATGTTTTCAGAATAAAGCCACCAATGTGTGTCACTAAAGATGATGCAGGTGCTTTCTCTTTCCCCTTCCTGTGCCGGAAAAGTTAAGTAAATTGTTTTTTGAACGTGAATTTGTTTTCGGCAAATGCAGATTACCTTGTTGATGCATTGGACTATGCCATGTCAAGGTTGTGAGGAGATACCAGGTGGGTTGTCTAAATGAAACAAGTTTGAACTTTGTAACTTGAACAAAACTATTCACTTGATGGTATTCTGATCATGTGTAGGCATATGTGGTCTCCTAAATGGCACAAATGATTGTTGCTTCTCTTGGCACATGGACCACCAAGTATCAACAAATATAGAGCAAATTGGACAATGCATCTATTCTTCAATTGTTACTTATTTTATACAGATAATATCATTTTCAAAGAGATTGAAATACATTTCTTCTTGTAAGCAGGAATTGACATATTTCATGAAAGGAATGTTGCGGTTAACAGAGAAGCCGATGCTAATGCATAAAAAGGAAATATGATTGACAATCCACTTATAAGAAGGATAATCTAATAAGTTGATTAATGCAACTGAGACATTTATTCACTTGGTAGACACAAACAAGAACCCCTTATCTCGATTACGTTCAGAGTGGACATCAGACCAGATGAAGAACATTCTCGTTTCACTCCCTACAGCCCAAATAACAAACTTTAACACTCAAAAGAATCAGCCAGAAATCTCAATGGCCTTAACATCAGGCTTCTTCACCTCTTCTTTAGGAACAGTAACCGTGAGGACCCCATTCTCCATCCTGGCTTTCACCTGATCCACCTTTGCATTCTCC
>JAUPMG010000004.1:7631428-7652465 GCA_031762675.1 Pachysandra terminalis | reverse complement strand
AAAATTGAGAATTTACCTTCAAACTTGAAGGAATGCTTGAAGTTTCAAGAAAACCACCAAATCTTTGTTCAAACCGAATTAGATTTGTGTTTGAAACACAAATTTAGCTTCAAGATGAAGAAATGTGAGCAAAAGGGTGTCAAAACCCTAAGTTTTTTAAGGAAGAAGAGGGTTTCCCTCAAAAATCGCTGGTTTCCAGCAACATTTCGAGGGGAACCCCCCCTTTTAAAAAAAGCCTGCACGTGTCGCTCATGTGACAGCTTTAAAAAAAAAATTTGCCCCGTGTCGCTCAACATGTCGGCGACATTTAGCGACACCGAGCGACATGTCGGCGACACATAGTGAAACCAGGGTAAAATTTCAGTTTCGATTTTACCCCTAGGTTTCGTGTCGTCGGCAGGGGAAATGGCGAAATGTCGGCGACATTGCGAAATGTCGCCGACACCAAAAAGGCT
The DNA here is from genome assembly GCA_031762675.1 of Pachysandra terminalis. Classification (NCBI taxonomy): domain Eukaryota; kingdom Viridiplantae; phylum Streptophyta; class Magnoliopsida; order Buxales; family Buxaceae; genus Pachysandra; species Pachysandra terminalis. Next base: position 7,652,010 of record JAUPMG010000004.1, on the reverse strand, counting down.
TTGTTTGTAGATGTGTTTGTTCATTTGTTGTTTCTTTCCATACCTAACTAGTATATAAGTTAGCTAATTCTTTTTTTAGCATCAGCTATTATCTTTTTGGTTTCTTTTTTTAACACTTTTTTTTTCATTATTATTATTATTATTTTTTTTTTTATTTCTTCTCCAAGTCTTAAATAAAGCCTTTTCTCTTTAACAAACTTTGGAACCATATTGCTCCACCAACAAGTTTCTTTATGCAATTTGTTCGTACCTCTACATTATCCTAAAACCTCTTTTTAATGCAATTGGTCATTCCATCCCATATTTGTGTAGGATCTGTTTCTAGATCTCATGTTCTCTCTTTCATTAGTTTATGTTTAAAAATCACCAATTTTTCTCCTTTTAGGCTCCACCAATATACTTGTGTTTGGAAGTCAAAGAACTTTTTCATCAGTGGTTTATAATCCATGGGCAATGGACCAAAAATCTGCCAGCCTGATTGATGCATCTGACTTTTCTTCTTATTCCTAACTACAATAAATTACACCTTCCAGAAGTTCAGGCATTGTTTAGTACTTTGAACTTAAAGCTATTTCATTCATAGGAAGTAATTTTATATTGTGTACTATGAATACTTTCTTGATAAATTCTAGTTAATGAATGTAAATCTGCATAAATAAGACCATTTCCAAGGTAAAATCTCTTACCGTATTTCATGGTGGTGATTATTTGGCATTTGCATCACATGGTTTAGTGTAGTATGTCAACCAGCAGTTCTACAGGCTTGATCAAATCTATTACATCTGTTTATTAGTAAAATTTTCACTACTACAGATCAAAATCTAAGGTCAAAAGATCATGGCAGCAAACGCTTGAAAATCTGCCTCATGATTGCAACTCACAGATCATTTAAGCAGTATTCCACTATTGAATTGCTACACTTAAGAAATTGCTGCTTTCGTAAAAGCATGTAGCCTGGAGTGACAGTATGTTATAACATGAAATTTATATATGTTGGCCCCTGTAGCAATTTTATTGCCTGTATACCTGAACTGGCGAGTCCTAGAAGGTAAATTACAAAGGTGTTGAAGAATAGATGACTTTTTCTAGTAAGTTCCTATGTGGTGAGCATTAATTATCTTGCAAGCATTGTTATGAAAATATTCCCTATAATTAGAATATAGTGCACAAAAGATCAGAAGTTATGGTATCATTTTGTTTTTTCCTAATTTTGTGACTAAAAGGTTGAAATCAAGCAATCAACAGGGCTTCATGTCATGGATGAATTACAACCTATACGGTGAGTGCTAATCACCATGAAGCAATCTTATAAAATTATTCTCTATAATTGGAATATGGTAGATACAGAGAGAACAGAACATTACAGTAAATTGATAACTTTTAAGCATATATCATTCTCCTCAAGTAATATTTTTTCTAAGTTCTATGCTTGCTAGTAATACATCTTGAAAAAAATACAGGTTGTGTATTTTGTCAACTCTGGGACTGAAGCAAATGAATTAGCAATGCTGATGGCTCGTCTATATAGTGGTAATCTTGGTATGCTTGCTTTGAGAAATGCATATCATGGTGGAAGTTCTGCGACAATTGGATTGACAGCTCTAAACACTTGGAAGTACTCAATTCCGCAGGTTTGTATATCAATTAAATGCTTCATTGCTTGAGAGATCCATTTGACAGCTTTGGTTGTTCATGTTGTTAACAACAATCATCTTTCCTATTAGTTACCAAGTACCTAGTGGCCTTGTTCAGTATTTGAGGTGTCTTTTGATTTGAACTGTGTGATTCTTTCACATCAAATATTTTGCGAGTCAGAGGTCATTTGGCAAATTTTGTCAGAATTATTACCTTATATTCTTCTAATTGGCTCCATTAACATATATTGCCATGACATGCCTTTTTGAGCTTGTATCTTGATGCAAATCCATGCCTACGTTAGGTTCTTTTATTATGTTTCATTTACTTGTTTGGAATACCTATTAATCGTACTGAATTTAATCCTTTGACAGAGTAATGCTTGTTATTTGTTTCCACTGTTGTTATTGGATTTTGCAGGAGTGAAGTTTCAGATATATTGTCACTGGCATTTATCATGAGCTTAAATTTGAGATTAATTTGAAGAAATGTTTCAGTGGTTTGCTCTCTCCTCATTTTACCTTCCACTCTCTCAAATAGGCATATTTTGAGATCTTCCTCTGTCCAGATTTTGCCAAACCATATGATCACTTTAACTGGACAAACATCTGCTAAAATGACGTTTTCACTAGGGTTAAATATGAATATAAACGTTATGAAGTTTTTCTAGTGTACTCTTCTTTTTAGTTTCATTTACAAGCCCAACAACCATGTAAACTATTCTTAGCACAAAAAACAAAAGGCTCAAAAATAAGGTCTTTAATCCTAATAAGCTGTATTGTATAACCCAAAAAAATAAATAAATAAATAAAATCTAATAAGCTGTTGATTTAAAATCTTTGAAATATTTTTTTCTGTGAATTCTTTTATCATTTTAATTTTACTAACAAACTGCGAACGTTATATATGTGGTTCTCAAGCTATGATAGTTATTTGTTCTAAGGTTTATCTTTCTTAAATGATAATTTAATTTCTTTTACACTTTCTTTACTAATAGAAATAATATAAATGCATAAAATACAGTTACTAAAGCATTTCACTAACAAGGTGGCTTTCTTAGTTGATTGCTATAAAAGGGTGGTTCTGTCTTGAGCTTATATGATAAACTAATAATTGTGAGGACTCACTTGCTGGCCTTTTATGGAGCTCAAGGAAGTTTAACACTACGAAAGGAGGACATACAAATTTGGATGTGTGTGTCTAAAAGCATATTCTTGGATTGGTCCTTTGGAGTTTTAACCCAGTGCTCTCTTTTCTTCCATATGAACCATTTTGTTGTGGGTATTATAAGGTGACTATTTTCTATGAATTTGTAATACTATTTTTACGGTGATCTGTTTGTTTTAAGGTTTCTTTTCCCTTAGCATGTGTCTCCTTTACAGCAAGAAGTGGATTGCGTGCTAATGGTTTATCATTGTAACCTTCTGTGAGGGGACTTTGGTTCATCCTCATTTCATTTTTCAAGATCTCTTGAGCTTTCACTATGAAAGTAAAAGATCTCATACTTCGTATGTCGGCAGAATAAGCTGTATAGTATTCTTCGTTTTGCAATCTGTTGGTACCTTGGAAAGAAAGAAAGAATTGAATCTTTGAGGATACATTAATACTAAAAGAAGGTGATTGATAGAATTGAAAGCCTGTTATACCAGAATCATAACTATGAAGATACATTGACACCAAAAAGAAGGCGAGTGATAGAGTCCAATGCCTGTTATACCAGAATCATATTGAACACTGTTTGGAAATTGATATTATTTGATTTGGTTTTTTTGTTTTTTTTTTTTGGGAGAGGGCGGCGGGCGGGGGGGGGGAGATGTTAACAAAAAGAAAAACATTTGTGAGGGAATTAAATGTAGGACTAGGAAACTTCTTATCTGTTTTTTTGGAACTGAAGTTCTTATCAGAGCATTTAAGCACATAATGTGTGACACATATCCAGAGCTCTGCTCTTTGAAATGTTTGTTGTTGGCACATATGAACTTGCTTATTGCTGATAGTTTACCTTAAATTGCCAGAGTGCGAAGCTTGATTTGAAATTTGTTCTCTGGAATTTCAAAGGTGTGGATAATGATGGATTTAGTCCATTCAAAAAAAAGTAAAAATTTATGGTTTATCCCACGTGTGAAGATGTGCTGCATCATTCTTTGAATATATTCCTCTCTGAAGTACTCTTCTGACTTTTCTATCTTGCATGATGAGATATTGTAGGAAGTACTCTTCTGACTTTTCTATCCTGCATGATGAGATATAGTAATTTGTGAACTTGTCATGTCATATTCCTTTCTAATGTCTAGATATGCTATATTTTTATTCCAAAGAAATGCATAATACATACTATTTAGGGTTTGATAACAAAAAAACATATATAAAGGTGCGAGGGCAAGTTCATCTCATCATGAGTGTAAGTACAAGTAATAGAGTGCAATCATGGATCATATATTTTACTATCTTATAAGCTTCCACTTTGAAACACTGACCTGACTACTGTGGATACTTTGTAGTTGGGAATTTGAATACTTGAATAGTCTTAATTGTGGCATATTGTCTTGTTGTTGCTGTAAGTGTAATATACAAAGATATGCACAATAGCCATTTGTCTCCAAGTTGTTAACTAAATAGCTGATAGTTCTATTGCTTTCATCCCATTTTATTTTTTATTTTTATTTTTTAAATTATAATATCTAATTTAAATAATTTGCCAATATAACCATCATAAAGTTTAATGGATAAGTAAAGGCCACTTTCAAAACATGCTGATCATGCTGTAGTATCTCATCACAATTGTGAAACTTTTACAGGGCGAAATTCATCATGTTATAAATCCTGATCCATATCATGGAGTCTTTGGCTCTGATGCTAATTCTTATGCCAAAGATGTGCAAGATCACATTGATTATGGCACTTCAGGGAAAGTTGCAGGCTTTATTGCTGAAACCATTCAGGTTGGAGTTAAATATTTTCTAATGAGGTGTGGATTTAATCTTTGTGACTACCCAGATAGGGACATTGCGATTGTTTTAAGCTCAATGTGATCTTTCATTTGGGCAAACTTTTAGGGTGTTGGAGGAGCGGTTGAATTGGCTCCTGGATACTTGAAACTGGTGTATGATATTGTACGTAAGGCAGGTGGTGTCTGCATTGCTGATGAAGTGCAAACTGGATTTGGCCGCACGGGAAGTCATTACTGGGGATTTGAAACACAGGGTGTTCTTCCTGACATAGTTACCATGGCAAAGGTATCTACCATTATCATAGCAATATATCTCTATCCTGAAAATTTATTTGTAAATGCTGCGTTTTAATACAAAGCCCTTGCTTAGTTGAAAGGTGCATTAGAACTTTGGTTTTAGTTTATAATGATTTGAAACACAGGGAGTTCTTGTTGCCAACCCCAAATAGTTGGGATAAGGTATATGATGATGATGATGATGATGATGACTCTTGCCAGGGTATCGGCAATGGTTTACCATTAGGAGCAGTAGTGACAACACCTGAAATAGCAAATGTGATGGCTCAGAAAATCCAGTTCAACACTTTTGGGGGGAACCCTGTATGCTCTTCCGGCGGACTTGCAGTACTTAGAGTTCTTGAAAAGGAGAAGCGCCAAGCACATTCTGCTGATGTTGGCTCCCACTTAATTGGGCGTTTAAGGGATCTTCAGCGAAAACATGAAAGTAACTCTTCTTTATATTTTTTGCTTCTTGTTAATAAATTAACTACTGCACTCTTCTTGTTGGTTGAGTGCTACCTCTGTAAGATCTATTTTTCGGTCATTTTTGCTCCTCGGTTCATGTAATAGGAAAAAAATAGTACAACAGATATGCTCATGTCCCAGTAAGGCCATAAAGTATCGGCCGATCTCGAGTTGGATTGGCCGATACAACTTGGGATTGGCTCGGGATGAGCCACAATCTGAAGCCAATTCCTAAATTGTTAAAAATTCTCAGTCCGAAACGGATCGTCTGACAACCCTAAAAAAATTTCTTATTTTTTTTTAACTCAACCCTAAAAAAATTTCTTATTTTTTTTAACTCGGGCAATGTTTTGGATCGACCAATCCAACTTGGTATTGGACCAGGCCGATCCCCAATCCGATACCTAGTTTAAACACTTGAGGAAAGCAGAACCTCTTAACATCCTATCTTCACCCGATAACATCTTAACAGGTACCCACTTGACTAGCAAAATCAAAGGTTTATAGTATTTGTATACTGAATCCCTTGGATCAAGAAATGTTTCAGAGATTAGGTTAACATAAAGATTTGTAATATAACTATTCTTTTTTGTGAAGCTATTAACTATTCTTTGGTCAATGCATTTATATCTATACAAATTTTGTTTTTCAGTCATTGGAGATGTGAGAGGCAGGGGCTTAATGATCGGAATAGAACTTGTTACAGACAGGAAAGAAAAGACACCTGCCAAGGCAGAAACAGCAGTTTTATTTGAGAAACTGAGAGGTAAAAAGGAAGAAGTTACTGATCTTGATTGATCTCATTTTGAAATTCATTTAATTTATGTGTGTTATATGTTTCAAATTGAAGAGCTTGGAGTACTGGTTGGGAAAGGAGGTCTTCATGGAAATGTATTCAGAATAAAGCCACCAATGTGTTTCACTAAAGATGATGCAGGTGCTTTCTCTTTCCCTTTCCTGTGCCGGAAAAGTTTTAAGTAAATTGTTTTTTGAACGTGAGTTTGTTTTCTGCTATGCAGATTTCCTTGTTGATGCATTGGACTATGCCATGTCAAGGTTGTGAGGAGATACCACGAGCAACTGGTGATTTTGAAATTTCAAATAATTCTCAAAGAGCTGGTTTTCTAAATGTAGCAAATCTCTAGCAACTTTAGTCTAATTGAAAGCTTCTATTTTCCTGGTTGATGAAATGAAACAAGTTTGAACTTTGCAACTTCAAAAAAACTATTCACTAGTTAACTAATGTGAAGAACATTCTCGCTTCACTCCCTACAGCTCCAAACAACAATGAGAGAATATTCCTAAAGTTGATGATTATCAGCAAGAAATCTCAATGGCTTTAACCTCAGGCTTCTTCACCTCTTCTTTAGGAACAGTTACCGTAAGGATCCCATTTTCCATTGTGGCTTTCACCTGATCGACCTTTGCATTCTCAGGCAAACGGAATCGTCTGAGGAATTTGCCACTGCTGCGTTCAATACGATGCCACTGATCCTTCTTCTCTTCCTGCTCTTTGCTTCTCTCTCCACTAATCTGTAGGACTCTACCCTCTTCCACTTCCTCTTTTTTGATCCCCGGAAGGTCAGCTTTGAAGATGTGGGCTTCTGGGGTTTCCTTCCAATCAATGCGGGTGTTCACAAACGCAGATGTCTCGCGCGCCGAATCTGAAAAATTGGCTAAGGTGGTGGTGTTGTTGGTATTGAAGGGAAAGCCCTGGAAAGGATCCCAGATATCCAATGAGTAAGGATCGAAGACGTTGCTTCGTCGGCCACCAAAGATGCTAGGAATCATCGCCATCTCTTATTTGTTTGAACTAACTTGCTCGGAATGGATTGAAGCTTCGAATTGAAAAACAGAGAATCGCTTTGTAGAGGATGATTAACTCAAAACTGTTTGCTGCTGGATGATGAGAAAGGGAGACGGATGAATTCAGTATTTATAGATAAGAATGGGAATGGAATGAAAATTCGAGAATCTTCTCATCTTTTGACTGGTCCTGGTTCCCCACTTGGAATTTTATAAGAACCTTCTACAACCCTCGGGAGTTTTCCTATAAATTCCAGAAACTAGCTTATAGAAGATGAGTTGATTCTATTGACGTGCAATCCAACTCATTGGGTTGGGTTAGCTTGTCGCGAAGCCCATGACAATTAGGCTGCGTTTAACCCGCCTTATGCTTTGGAATAAGCACTCGTTGGATAAGTTACTCAATAGAGCAATAGCATCAGTAAGTTTGTTTGGTTCGTAAAAGACGTGTTTGGTAATACGGATAACTTAAATATCTTAATAAGCGAAACTCTGATTTTTTTTTTCTTTTAAATTAGAGATAAAAATGTTATTTATAAAAAAGTTTAAGCCTCGTTTGTTGCAGCTTTTTAAGGGTGACTAGATCTAAAGGGCTCCTTATCCAATGTTTGGGTGTTTGTTGATTCTTTTGAAAGTTGCTTTAGGTAAAAGCACTTCTTCTGGAAGCTCATTTTGGTGTAGCATGTGTGGGGTTGCTTCTAAAAACTGCATTTGCGATAAGCAATTAACCATATTTTCAATTTAAGTAATACTTTTAAAATGACAAAATTATCCTTTCATTTTTATTATATATTTAAAAAAAATATATCTAAAATTTGTACGGAGCATCCTTTTATATAAGTTTTCTCACCAAACGTAATTTTCAACCAATATCTTTGATTCAAAGTTCTTTTTAACAAAACCTTTCACATCGAGTCCCTTCCATTTGTAGGAAGTTATGCCAAATAAGCCCTTAGTATAGTTTCAAGGTTTTTTTATTAAAGGCAAAAAAAAAGGCGCTTTAATAAGTTAGAAGTATCATTTCCAAAGTGATTTCATACCAAAAAAATTCCAAAGTGATATTATTGTTTGAAAATTACTTCCCGCACAAGTGATAAGGAGAAGTTGTTGCTATTTTCGTCTAGTGCTTATGGGTAGAAACTTATCTGCAAATGCACTTATAGCTTAAAAAGTGTTTTAATAAGTTATAAGTTTTAATAAACACTTAATTAAGGAGTGCCAAACACCGCTTTAGTAGGTTTATTATAGCTTACCAAACAAAGAAGAAGATGTTGGTTCCATGCTGTACTTAGAAATCTAAAATCTCAAACAAAGTCAAAAGATGTTGGTTCCATGCTGTACTTAGAAAATCTAAAATCTGTAAAAGAAGAAGAAGCTGGTTCAATTCTGGGTTGCCGAGAGACACCCCAAAAATCCTTATCCTTATTGATTTCTTCAATCAAAGACATTTCAACTTTCAACCAAAGTATGAATATACATATCAGCCTTCAATACAAACCCTAACAATGTAGAAAAGCATTCAATAGACAATTTTACAAGAGAAGCCCCTAAACTACTTTTATAAATAGAACGTCTTTGTTATGACATAAATGTACAACCTCAAACATTCCACATGAGATACATATTTACAACTTTTTCAATCTTGAAACGCTGCTTCAAAAATGTTAGCAGCTTATATTTACGGTCCGAATATGCAAATAATAAACAATATACCAGAAGAGAGTAACAATATGGTGGTATTAGCATTCTTTCTTGCTGTTGAGGAATTTGTCTTTGTTGGCAATTTCATTCTACAGATTGTGAGGTTGTCCCCTTTTCTCCCTTGTGGATTATTTTAGGCAGGTTCACGGGGACGAGCAGCCCAAAGAGAACTTAAGGCTCGAAGGCGGTGGAAATAATCCCCCAAGGCCAGCAGTCCTCGAGCTGCTTGGCGAGTTGTTAGGATGCGTGACATCTGCTGCAGGGTTTGTTGGCGAAGATGGTCGGCCTGTTTCGAGAATAGCAATTATAATCAGTCCAATGAGCAATAAGAAAGATTTCCCTAGTCAAAGTGCAAAATGTGGATTTTCTTTTTTAATGTTCCTTTTCAGAAATCAATAAGTAAATAATGGACAAAAATTGAGAACCATACATGCCCCTTTCTTCATTCATTGTTCTGCCTGTAGAGACAGTAACCTGGATGTGCTTTACCCTCCAAAAAATAAAAATAAAAAACTGGATGTGCCTTCACCATCTTCCTATTTCCTTACAATTAAACACCTCATAAATCTTAACTACCACTGATAATTATGACAAAACAGTGTTATGGTAGTGCAAACTCATTTCCAAAAGCATCAAATTGGTGGAATAACTTCCACTTTGACCTTAAGTTGAGAATACTCCCTCAGAACTATAGAATGAATAGAGCACATTAAGATTTTATAATAACAACCCAGCTTGACTACCACTCTCTCTTTCCTAATGAGTTGTTTTGGCTATTTAGAAGACTTTCTACAAGTTCAAGATAATAAAATGCCAAGAACTGTGATAAACATTTCTTTTCTATTTGGTTTTTTTCCCCAGGTGATTTGGATGAATAAATTGTAGTTTAGCACTTAGCTCACAAGAGCACAAACCACACAGGATTTTTTTATTTTTTTTATTATTGTTATTATTTAATTTTTTTTGTAACGTGGAACCACCGACCCCACTTAGTGGGGATAGGGTAAACCTCAGATACACGACCCCACCCACAAGGACCATATATCAGGAAAGCCAAGGGACTTGAACCTGGGACCTCCAGTTCCTTAGCTGGAGAGCCTGACAGTTGAGCTAACCCGTGGGGGTTACACAGTGGATTGTTCATCCACAACCACCACGATAATACCTCTCAAGTCGAAGTTCATTCCACGTTACAGATTGTATGTGCAAATACTTCATTGACATAATGCTCCTCTAGAGGGTTAAAAGTATCTATGTTCAGTATGTATATGAATAATTATCATTTATTATAAAGTGTTTCTAACTCAAGATTAGGTAAAAACAGTCCCACTTTCAAGACATTTTCAATGCTCTACCTCCTCAGAAAGCAGGAAATAATCCAAATATGTTGTTTCCTTTTCATGGCATCTAAGAAACAGTATCCTAAGACTCGGTGCATGATGATTAAAAGAAATATTTATCTCAGTAACTATATTGATATTTTAAGAGCAACAAAACCTAAATTATTTGCATTTAAAACTCCCATACAGAAAGTAAATATATTGGGAAACATACTGCATGACAGCATGAGAAAGCACACACTACACACACAGCACGGATTGCATTTGGACTAAGAACCTGTATAACAAACTACTGATGAGGCGAACTATATGTTACCTGGTTCACAAAGCTCACCAGAGCCTCCAGATTCTCCATTGCCGATGCCATCGGTGCAAGATAATTTCCAGTAATTGATGAATCAGCTGCAAGATTCTGTGCCAGAGTTTGCTGGAGTTTATCCATTCCTTGCGAAAGAGCATCCTCCGCTTGCTGACACGATAGTTGCAAGTTATTAACATTCTCAATTTGTTGTTCTGTCAAGGGGTCAAGTTGTGGCATGAGAACCTGTAATCAACATAAAACAATTACTGGATAAGTATTATTGGAAATTGGCTGAAACGAACTTTACACCATACTGTCATAAAAGAAAGTGAAAAAGAGAGGTTATTTCAGATTAATGCAGGAGACAGGAGTATTATAAGTATTCCAACTAACCTAGGAGTACGCCACTATAGACCTTACGTCAGATTATAAGAAATACTCATCCCGATAAAGAACTATCTATCCTACAACACTCTGAGGCTTACAAAAGAGACTATTTGTGAAAATGAGCAAGCTTCACTCCTACAATATTCTGAGACCCATAAAAAGAGAAGTTTAATAATATATAGAGAATGAACCTGACTCTAATATAACCCATTCATGTATCCATGGGCCACAGGCAAAGAACTGAAAAATGTCATTGTCCCAGTGCAAGGCATCCTCAAAAGCAACACCGTTCAACTGCAGTGTCCTTTCACTATAATACTACATTGCCTGTCATGATTCCCAATGGTTGGTAAAAAGACTCGAACAAATTTTAAAGGCTATAGTTCGTCAAACCTTTTCAAAGATTGAAGCTTCTCATTTAACAAGTATAAATAGCTTAAAAAATATGGACTCGTTTTTCATACAGATTGTGAAATACTTACTTTTTATCATCATCTATCCAATCTTTTAAGAAAAAAGTACGTTCATAGTATAATACTACAAGAAACATGCTTCATAAATATGCCTACGCCCAAGAGCATTCTGGTCTAATGCAAGTATTCAGTCCCTACTGTAAGGTCGGAGATTGATTTTGGATACCACCATGAAATAACGAATACTTCATAATAAATGATCATTGTGATAAAGAGTTAATATTGCCTACAAAATCATACTACATTTATTTTATACACTGAGCATTAATCTCTCAAGAAATATTAAAGAGTGACTGATTAACAACAGACACAACCACAGGCATAAGCAGAAAATATGAGGGGTTCCAACCCCACAATTAAACTGTGAGTTCAGATCAACATTTTATTGTCCATAAAGATGATTATTTTCATCCTTTAATACAGAGGTACGCTTGTTGACTTTAAGAGAAGTTGCCACTAGCATCCATTCTGATGTCATCGGTGCCTTAATGTTCACAAAGAAATTCAGTGGTTCTTGGTGAGAATAAACTGGAAAATGAACCATCAAAGCAAATAGTAGCTAAACCCCTTCTGAGAAGATAAAACTAGTAAAACTAAGATTTTTACCAAGATATAACATCCTCCATTGGAGCAAGTAATGTTAACAATTACGGCCTAAATGTTGACAAGGAGTAATAAATTAAGTGGGATGTACTGTTATAAGATGTATTTGGTGCCCCACATGAACAAAAGAGATAACAAGATTGGATGCATAATTAATAAATATAAAAAGATGTGCAATCTTCAAATAAGATGAACCATCCATCACCTTTAGAAGCTCTGATGGGCGGAATCCTCCAATCCAAGAGAAAAATCGTTCAGCTGACGTTTTCCACATGCCAGACATCAAAAAGAAAACATCAGCCTTTGCAGCAGCTGCTTTCATGCGGAAAAGATCATAATAGTGGCTCATGCCACCATCTACAAGTATCCGCAGCTCTATATCAGTTATATGAGCTTGCAAAGCTGTTCTAAGGTCAGACATCTGCCTATTTTGTTCTTCCACCCAGTGTCCATACTCCATCTCAAAAGCAGCAATTCCTGCAAGATCCCAAGTAAGGCATATTTTGAGAACACAAGAAGATGAAAATACGAAGAATGATTTGATGAATATTAATGCACTTAAGATATCAAAAGTAAAAGGTACTACCAAATTCGGGAGAGTAATGGTGTGGCTGATGTACTTGCAAATGAAGGTGTTCAATCCAAGGACTTTAAAAATTTTCATCATCACTTGGATCTGCCGAGATTAGCAAGGGGTTTCTTTCGACTCGATGTGTCGGGTCTTTGGAATCTTAGACGATCTTAGTTTCAGTGGTCGTAGTTTCTGGCTAATGGGACTGTTATTGATGTAGCTGCTGCTGTTTTTGTACAGCATTACAGTAGCAATTAGGCGAGTTTAGTCATATTGATTCCTTGGGCAGCTGTAAAAAAAACATAATGGGGCAAAGGCACCAAGATAAGTCAGCAGCAGCAACGCTCTTGTTGGGGTATTTCTGCTGATACTGATCTTGGCAGTTTTCTTCTACTGCTGCTTTGCTGATGATATATCCCTTGCATTTGCTGCTGATGGGATCCTCCTGTTTCAATGGTCTAATGGTGATCTGGAGCAAGCGATTTGTGATGCATTTGTTAACCAAAATTGCTGTTGGGCTGACTTTAGATTCTTGGGATATGAAGCTATCAGTTTTTGGTTTGGGATAAAGTCTCATAGAGTCTCATGTGATTAAAAATTCTCTTGATAATGCTTGGTTACACTTAGCCTAGTTTCTTTTACGGGCAATGTGTGCCCAGATTTTTTTTTTTTTTGGTTAGTTTAGATTAGCCTTATGATGGGTGCAGTATTGGCTTATTTGCCTATACCCATTCTTTGTTTGCTGCTAGTCCATATATATGTTTTTCTCTTCTATTAATACAAATATCCTTTTAAAAAAAAAAAAAGAGGTAAAAGGTACTACAGGAAATAAAAGCACAGAGCTCGTCAAAGTCCTTATGGAGCAAAAAACTTGAGATTTTGCATATGAATCTCAAAGCAAGTAGATGTTCCAGGGTGGAATAGGAATTGCACTTCAATCTTATGGAAAGTCACATTTTTTGATAGGGTTGAAACGATAATTTGGAAACCCTGAACTTTATGTTTCAGATTTACCATATAAGTCATTCTTCAATGACACGTCTATTACGTAGGAACATTTTTGGACAGCGTTGAAACAATACATTGGAAGACTGCACAGCGTGCCATGAATGGGCATTTTATATTTCAGATTCATCATATAGGTCACTCTTCAGTGATGCATCTATTAGTTGGGATCTAGTAGCAGAGAGATCAGGTTCACAGGTCCATGGTGAAACTGGAGGAGATTGGATAGAATAGTAGGAAAATCTTCACCTCTCATGAGATGAGTCTCAGATTGGGGGTCATATTCAAGTAAGGAAAAGATAGATTCTTTCTTTTTTGGTATCAAAGGATCAGTAGCATTGTAAAGAGGAGCTTTGTGGTTTGCTTCCAAGGCTAGAAAAAATATTTCCTCCATGGAAGGAAGTTCCAGATTAGATAGGAGTGGGAAGGCGGTATATGGAATATGAAACAGGAAACAGAAGCCTCTGCATACCAGTATAAGAAGGTTTTCATTCCAGGTGTTCAGGATGATAAAGAAACTAAAAAAACAAACCAAAATAGGCTTTATCCATCCATAAATTGAAGCTTACCAAGTAACTTATGAGACCTGGGAGTTTTCTCTTCTTTCTTGGCTGGAGTGTGAATGAACATACTCCTTGGACAATATTCTCATGGTTGAGCATCTTTTTATGTACAAGAAGGCACTATATGCAGGAGAAAGTAATGAACATGCCAACCATATGTTCCTTAATGCTTGTCTGCAAGGTAATGACTTCTTATGTCTATTAGATACAACAGGTATTCCAGAGACGTGAACAATTTCTTGCCAGTTGGACTAGTAGTCCTTTTGCTGAATCAAAATAAAAATTCAATGTCCTACTAGTAGCTATAGGATGGTGTGTTACTTACAATGCGTTATATCATTCAATACTTCTCTTCTGGTCGGAACAATCGAACATCTAGCCCAAGAGATTTTGAGAATACATAGATATAACCAATATACAAGACTGTGATGTGTCCATCCAAGTTACTGAGAACCAAATAATCAAACTACTTACTATAGATGATAATTTACTACAAGCCTCTCACCCTTGGCTATCCTTATTTCTTAATACCCATTTATCCTGACTAATTTAACCTATGGCATCAATATATCTTTATCAAAACCACAATATTCCATAAACTTACTCCATCAACCCTCCTGTAAAGCTTCTTGTCACTCAAATCTATAATATCCTTCAATCATCATGCAGAACACGTAATAAGTGTTGTACACATGTAGACTTCTATAGTGGAATGATCAAGTATGGAATTGGAAGGGTAAAGGATACTTCTGAACTATTTAGGATTTCACATCCAAACTAAGACTTATGACCGTGTCTGTAAGATAAAATCCGTCGCTTAATCCCAGGTAAAGTGATCTATGCTGAGAGAACTTCAAGCAGAAGGGAGTTTCAGAAAATAAAAAGATTCAGAGAAGAAGAATTTGTTGACCAGAAGAATTCCCTGATATAAATGACAAGATGAATATATAATAGTGACACTACACATATCATCAGATAAAAAATTTGGGACTCAAGCTCATAAAAATATATTCCAACAAAGTACAAAGTATTCAGAGTTTCAAAAGACCCTTAGTTAAAAAACCAAGCAAGAAACAATTTCAGGAAAGGAGTACCAATCAGATACATTGAGATCATCGAGGACATGTATGAGGTAGCACTAACTATGGTGAGAGAAGTGGGTAGAGAGACAAATGAGTTTCTAGTAACAATAGGTTTACATCAAGGACCGGCCATGGGTCCTTGTATTTTTGCTTTAATTATAGATGAATTGATAGCTCATATAAAAGAAGAGATGCCTTAGTTCATGCCATTTGCAGATAATGTGGTTTTGGTGGACCAAACTAGAGAAGGAAGAAATACAAAACTAGGATTATGGAGGGATAACTTCGATCAAAAGGATATAAAATAAATCGACTTAAAACTGTGTATGAAATGTAGCTTTCGCACCGAGAACCAGGAGATTTCTAAAAACAAATACATCTGTTATCTTCTTAGATCAATTATCCCTAAAGAGGGGGATATTGACGAAGATGTAGAACATAGAATTAGAGCTTGATGGCTTAAGCAAGAAACACTTCTACAGTGTTATGGGACCGACATGTTCAACTCGAACCACAAGCAAAATTTTACAAAACAGTTATTAGACCTGCTACGATGCATGGAGCAGAGTGGCAATAAAGAAGCAACATAAAGGGCAAACATATTCGAGAGTATCTAGGTGTTTCCCAAATAGGAGATAAGATGAAGGAAAGGTGGTTTCAACGATTTGGGCATGTAAAGCAAAGACCCATGGAGATGGCTGTGAGAAGGTGCAAGAAGATACACAAAATCTGACAAAAGATATGGTTTTCAACAGATTAGAATGGCAAAACAGGGTTCATGTTGCCTGTTGGTATAACGCATTTTGCTCTTCTTTTTTCGGGGTGGGGAGGGAGGAAGGGAGAGAGAGAGAGAGAGGGAGAGGGAGGGAGATGGAGATGGAGATGGAGAGGGAGAGAGAAAGAGAGAGAGGGAGGGAGGGAGGGAGTGAGGGAGGGAGAGAGAGTTCATGCTTCAAAAAAGACTCCCCGCATCCTAAAAAGCTACTTTCTTATCTAATTTATCCAAGATGAGTGAGTGTGTGTGTGAGTGTGTGCGTGAGTGAGAGAGAGAGAGAGAGAGAGAGAGAGAGAGAGATTCATGCTTCAAAAAAGGCTCCCACATCCTAAAAAGCTACTTTCTTATTTAATTTATCCAAGATCTCCTATTTATGGGATTAAAAAGATCATCCTATAATCACTTACATTTAATAGTGTTTAATACACAAACCAAGGAAAAAAATTACCGAAGACTGTCATAACCGTCATATGAAATATAACTTGAACAAACCCTCAATGTTAAAATCGTAAGTATACAGTTTTTTTATGATATCAAACCAATAATAAATAACAAAGAAATCAAATGTGCAATAACCCCTAATACTTTAGCCTTCCACAGTATGTCTTTCAAAATGTATAAGCTACCAAAAGGACCAGAATCACTTGCAAAGCTACTACTGGTTTCAAAATTTGGAGGATTAAGGACAATGACTGCAAGCAAGGTGGTCAAATCATGAATCAAATTGAAAATCATTAGGAGGCACTTAGAATCGAATCCTAGTTTTGAATCGTAAATTGTAAGATTCATAGTAATTTCAGTATGTTTTGGGATTTCTCTTAGGAAAAGAGCTTTTCATTGTTCAAATTATGTAAACAACATTTCTTTATGTTAAGTTAATTGTTTTAGAGTACTAAATTCTATATAAACAAGGATCAAACAAGAAAAAAGGGGAATTGTTCAATAAAAAAGAAGCATTCATTTTTCTTTGGTGTTTGAGAGTTGAATCGTTTGAATCGTACGATTTGAATCGATCTAGGGTCAAATCAAATCTTATACAATGAATCATAAGAGTTTAACAACAGAGACAGCAAGCACATAACACCACAAACCTGAGTTCACAGTTACAGAGGACCCTAGATGATTATTATCGCGCACACCACCTACATAAACACCCTGCAGTAATGCATTCCTCTCTCTGTTAGATAAGAGAACAATTTCATTTGATCGATCGATGAAGTATTAGGTATACTAGAAAGATGATCTACACACCTGATGTCTAGCTCGCTCAAGCTCCTGCTCTAATTGCGACAGCTTTAAACGACTTGATTCTAATTGTTGAACATAAACCTAGAAAACAAGAGGTTTTGTCAAGTTCTAACAGTGAGATACTTGCACATATAGGCATTAATTTGCATGTTCCTTCACACCTTTTTCCGCAGACGACTTTTCCGAGCAGCCTCACGATTTTGTGCAAGACGTCTTAGTACCTGTACACATTTTCATTAAAAACTTGGATCTTGCAATTTTTTACATCCAAGAAAACACATACTTCCCTATTACATGATTACAGACATGATACCAGTGCATGACGGATATGCTTGTTTGGCTTGTGAGGCAGAAGAAAGAAAAGACATGCATAAAGACTTCCACAATGACACAAGACCATCACATATTACAATGCATATAAAAGAAAAACTTGACACATGTATTATGTTATCAAAGAAATTACTAACACACAGCCTACCTATGCTATATAAAACATGATAAAACAAGCATTTGTTAATTCCTTCATAAGGTCTTGGTGGATTTAATTTGTAAGAAGTCTATGAACTCCAACTTCATATTTTGTAAATGTGATAGGGCCAAAAATTTCAGCTGAAAGTTCTGGGATGACTCTGCCTACCAAGGTTTAATGTACCAGAACTGGAGACCAGACCGGCCCTGGCCGGTTCCGATCCGGAACGACAGTACCTGCCAGTCCAGATCAGTTCCAGAAATAAAAAAAGACCAGAAACCAGTGGTTCCGGTTGCCGGACCGGCGGTATCGGTCACCGGACCGCTGGTCCATAACCCCACAATACAATTGTTGTATCGCAAGTTGGGACCGAACTGTTGAGGTCCAGTCCCGATATGGACCGGACTGTTGAGGTCCGGTCCTGATATGTACCGGTTGGTCCGTGGAACCATGCTGCCAAGTTGCCTCCAGTATCTAAAAGTGCCCATACAATATACACATGTAGTTAACATAACATGAGCTAGCTTGAAGAGCATTCAAGCTCATCTAGCTGAACCCTGAAACAATCTAATCAAACATTTATAAATTTGATGAATCTAGTTGCGCTGGTGTTCTGCCCATCCACATCATCACCATCATCTTTACAAACATATCATATTTCCATTAACTGAATTTTTTTATTTTCTGGCTTTTGATGGCCTTGGCCTTAGATCAAACTAAGAGTGATTTTGACAAGATTGAACTCCCCACCACATGATCATTGTGAATCTGATCCAGAAAAGGGATAAGCAGAGCAGGATAGCCATGAATCATATCAAACTTAATCAGGTAGTATTTATTTATTTATTTTTGGTAGTAGAACCTAACCAACTAGCAAACAGAATCAAATCTTTTGGTAAGAGAAACAGGATTCAATATTTTCACCAATTGTATTGGTCTATTTCTATGAGCCCTAGTAAGTGTAATATAACATAAACTTGGAAGTTATCAGCTCAAATGAATCCCAACTTATATCTGTATTTTTTGAATTAGTCACTAATCTCTTATTAGTACTCCAAAACCAATAGCAAAGAAACTATAAAATATTAGAGTTATTTCTCTTCAGTCATATACAGTACATCTCTCCCCTCCTTACCTTACGGTTTCTCAAAATAAAATCACAACTACAGTTTGTCAATATATCTGATGGATTCTATACTCAATCATAATTCCATAGATGCTGCCACTGAGTCAGATACAAAACACGAAGAACTTTACAGTGCCTTTCATTACATCATGTACTTAGAGAGCACTCAAAATGTATTTAAAAGAAGAAAAAAAAAAGCACTGAACAGCTAACACAGGAATAGAAAGCATTGAGAACCCAAAGAATTGTTAAAGTAAGTTCCAGCTGACATGATTTTTCAAACATTTGTTGTTAAGGGTAGAGATGGTGAAATTTTCTTAAGGTTACAAATCTCTCTAAGCAGATACAATGTCATTCCATTATTAATGTAACATATGCAATCATCATTTTGATTGCGAAAAATTCAGTGATAAGAATGGGTAAGCTCTTACGTTTCCTTCAACAAAGAACAAGAAATGAAGCATGGGGGTAGAAATATGACATAAACAATCATTGAAATAAGACATGTCAAACATTACAGAATATCTAGCTTTGCAACAGCACCCAACAAAGAAACTCCCATCAAGATTCATAATCGACTACATAGTCAAATATCAATCATATGAAAGCTCAGAACTTATTCATCAGAATTGCATAAAAACCTTGTGATCATTATATACGGACCATAATTCAGGACCAAAACAGCTATTTAGCATTATGACCCGACGTCTTGTAGGAATAATAAAAAATACCTTAACAATAATCTTGTAAAAACAAAAGCAGCAAGGGTCAACAAAAGATACCTTACCAAAAAAAAAAAAAGGTCAACAAAAGATTACAGAATAAGTATGTTAATAATAGATAAGCAAATAAGTAGTAACAATAACAACCAAAATTTTACTAAGGTGCAATTCTTATCATATAAAAAATGGTTAGAAGATGAGGTAAGCTAGAACAAAACAGTAATCTTTTTGAAAAGATATCGACAGAATCTTTTCATGAACAAAGTATATACTGGCTCTACCAGATATCTAGTTTATATAGGAATCTAAACAGTATGAAATTTTACTTCAGTTTAAAATGCAGGAACCAAACTTCTTCAGTGACTTTATCTCTTTACCTTGTCAGTAGGTTTGGCTGCTTCATGATCATACTTTTTAGAGGGTCCTAGTGTTCCATGAGAAATAGCTTCCGACTAGAAAAAGGTAAATTAAAAAAAAAATCAGATAGAGCATAACAATGACAAGAATGCCACTATTTTTTCAAACCAAGACAGAGAACTTCAAAATATGCACCTTGTTCTCAAATTTCTTTTCCAACTCTACAAACGTGGATGCATCTGTATTTGGACTGCTATCACCTTTGAAGGTTTCTCCCCACATGCTAATTTGGTGGACTGGATCATATATACCCATCCTTCTTGAGGTGGCAAACTGCGTGGATGGAGAGCTCATACTTTTTAACCGATTAACACAGGCAAACTTAATTACTTATCTGCAGAAATGCACAGATGCAGTCAGGGAAAGATATATAAAGGATGCCAGACTATGTTTGGATTTGAAAGATATAGTTGAGGATGCAATTACTACAATACAGCAAACAACTTCAACAGAAATACATTAAAAACATCGGAGCAAAAAGTGAAATGAACAATAAGAAAGTTGATTTGATACAGCTGCAGTTTATGACAACGGAGTCGCAGACGTTCACAAGTTTGTCTCTGTTTGCTAAATGATTGGCTATAATTATTCAGTGAAACGCCCACTATTGTTTAACAGCTCTCAGATGGATTGGAACTTCAATAATTTGGTTGCAAAAGAAGGA
>JAUPMG010000004.1:7620754-7631328 GCA_031762675.1 Pachysandra terminalis | reverse complement strand
GATGAAATGATGGAGAAGACTATTGAGAGGAGACAAAAAAGGATGATCAAAAACCGGGAGTCAGCTGCTAGGTCGAGAGCGAGGAAGCAGGTTGATTTGGGGGCTTGTGCTTCTCTGATTTATTAAGAAATAAAATAGGATATTTTCTCTTAAGTTTAAACTTATATCCAGATTCATAGTAAGACAATAAATTAACTTTTTTATTTTCTCGTTTTTCTTTCCAAATGCAGGCATATACCAATCAGTTGGAGCAAGCAGTTTCAGAATTGGGGAAAACAAATAATAGGCTCAAAAAGCAGAAGGTATTATCCTACATGCACGAAAGCTATACTAATTAGAATGTATGCATAGATTGGTATACTATAATATCAGCAAGATTAATGTTCTACAAATAATACTTATCATTGCGTGCAAGCATCAATCAACCAGGACCATGCATATTTTAGATTGTATTCTAATGCACATAGTTTGTTCTCCGACTTCCATGGACACTTTTATCTTGTTATGTTGCGAGGGTCATAAATTAGATCTTTTTAGGGAAGTCACCTAAATTTCAGATTAGGAGTCTTGGTAATACATATGATATAGCATCATCGCCCATTTATTGTGAAGGATCGTTTTTTTTTTGGTGATAGCGACAAAGGAAGTCAAATTGTTGTTAATCTCGGTTCTGGTTCTTGAGTGATCTGATTTGCTTCAATTGATACTTAAGCTAAGAAGTTTAGATCTCTCGAAAGTTTCAAACATTTTGCAAGGGGAAACTACTTATCTTGTGAAGGTACGAGAAATAAATTGTCCTACAAATTTATTATAATTTTTTTTCAGACATTGGACATCATGAAATATTCCACAAGGTAGATTTGAGGATCAAA
Source organism: Pachysandra terminalis (assembly GCA_031762675.1). Taxonomy (NCBI): domain Eukaryota; kingdom Viridiplantae; phylum Streptophyta; class Magnoliopsida; order Buxales; family Buxaceae; genus Pachysandra; species Pachysandra terminalis. The sequence goes on along the minus strand of JAUPMG010000004.1, from coordinate 7,630,456 downwards.
TTGTTGAAAGTTCCACTATGGACAAAGCTTTTTACTTTTGGATTTTGAAGATTTTCTGATATAGCTATAAGCAATTAAGCATACATTCTTTTCATATTGATTTCTTGGCCAGCCTTTGGAAACAAGATTCATCTTGGGAGCCATTTATGACAATGTTTCTGGAATAACAGAACATCAATTTGGCCCCACATAGTCTTTTGACAAATTCCTTCATATTATATGAAAACACTGACCATTTCAGTAAATATTTGAATATGAGTACTAAAACTTGATTTTGAGAGAAGTTTGTGCTATTGGGCATGCTAGAAATTCATAAACAAAAAATTTAATAATGAAGTAGATAATTCATAGGCTTTTGTTTTACAGAGTTCTGAGAAGATAAAGGAGACCCAAAATGTATGAGTTGGGTTGAAGTGTTTCTTCTTCATTTTTATTTTTTATTTTTTTATAATTAACAAAATATTTCATTAATCATCAAGAAGAAAAGAATATGTACAAGATCACCAAAGGTGATCAAAATATACTCTAGAAAGTAAAACAAACTAGCAACTGAAATGAAGGATACAATTAATCACTCCTCCATAGTCAACTTCTTTGTGGGAAGCCTCAACTAGAACTCCGTCCTCATCAGCTCTCTTCTCTCTAATCTGTAATGGAAACCCAGTGTCTAGTAATATCATCAACGGACACTCCCCTGAACTCCGGCCGTACAACCATTCGTGATGCGACAGGGAAGATACACTCATCAATTATACTCTGAGTGTTGGACGATTTATCCTCAAGAATCCTCCTATTCCTCTCCTCCCAAATTTTCCATAAAACTGCTAGGAATGAGGCCTCATACATCATCTTCCCCCGCTTCCCCAAGCCCGGGAATCTCCATTGCTCCAGTAGCATCTGAACCCGATGAGACATAACCCAATCCACTTCCAACTGCTCAATAAAATGCTGCTATATCCGACCTGCCACCTCACAGTGAAGAAAAAGATGATCCACCGACTCACTACTCCTGCACATGACACATGACACACATGTTAAGAAAGTAGCACAATCCTTGCATCTTTTCTGGAGCATATCACGTGTTAATCTTATACAATCCTTATACATTTTTGTATCTATGTTTTGATTTCTAGGGAGGATCTTTAGTTTAGATTCCTTATCTAGGAAGTAGTTTTCATGATTTTCGAAGGACTATGACATTTTTTCCATATATGTCAGATTGACGATAAAGTTTCTTAACAGAACTGATCATTTGAAAAAGGGTCTGATGCATTCTAGAAAAAGAAGACTCGATGGAAGCTATACCACCGATTTGGTGAAAAGTGAATACTGAAGCTGTCTAACAAAAGATTCACATCTAATCCAAGTCTGCACAAGGAGTAGAATAGAAGAACAAAAATAACAAAGTAGATAAATAAATGTCGTTAAACAGGAAGTGCTACCATTCATGCACATTCCATCATGCACAATGAAATGTCATACTTTAACTCATGACTTAAGCATGGTTTAATGTACCGGACCGGTTCAGATCGAAACTGGTATGGACGGTCCGCTAAACAAATTTAAAAAAACAGGACCGGTCGGACCGGTTGTACCGGCCGGTCCATGACCCCACGATACAATAGTTTGTACCGTGGGTTGGGATCAGATCGTCGAGGTCTGGTCCTGGTATGGACAGGACCGGACCGGTCCATATAACCATGGCCTTAGGCCCATGTAGCTCCTTATGTTTTCGGATGTAGTCTAATTTGGTCCACAAGAAGATAAGAGAAAACCCAAGGAAAAGTGAATAAAGACAAGATAGTGCAAGGAAGGAACATCAGAAATTTGTGATCGCCCTTGTCTTCTCTAGGTCAAAGTTTGGCATGCTCCTGTAATTTTCCTGTTTCTTCATTAGCATGTTCTTTTAAATTGCACATTTTTCACTGTGATGAAATGCATTACTCAGTCATTGTGTGGCTGAAATAGATATGAAAATCTTCTTTTCTACATTGCAATTTTGGTTCTTGGCTATTTAGGCAAGGTATATGTCACCAAAGGCTACACAGTGTACAGATATTAAATGTTGTGTTTGGATTATTCAGTGAATCGTCTTTTTTATATGTAGTCTCAAGCAAGTTTTGTCCTAAGTCATCTTTTCTAAATCTGACATGTAGTCTCAAGCATGTTTTGTTGAGGTGTGCAGCCTGATTATCTCGCTAGATCCAGCCTCTGTTCTAGCTGATCGATTTAGTACTTTTTTCGCTCTAGGGTATTACCATAGCCTAATTCATGAGGAGTAGGGTGTATACAATTTATGGTGAGTGTGGGAAAGTGGTGAGAGAAATCTCTGTAACCCTATTCCTGTTTTTCTTGATTATTGTAGATTTTCTGATGCTCCATGGTTTTTTCCCGAAAGAGTTCTCCACGTAAATCCGTGTGTTCTTGTTTATTTCTGTTATTGTTTGTTTTATCATTCCCTATATGTTTTTATCCTAATTAGGAATGTGATTATGCTTTGTTGCATGTGTATCTGCATCCAGGAGTCCAGATGTATGTGTTATATTAGTGTCTGACTTATGCCATCTAGCATGTTGTTAATCTAGGTTCGAGTCCCCGGGCTTACGGCTTTCCTGGTATATGGTCCTTGTGGGTGGGGTCATGTATCCGGGGTTTACCCTGTGCCCACTAAATGGGGTCGGGGGTTCCACGTCACCAAAAAAAAAATCTAATTATGATTGTTGTTATGCCATGAGGCATCTATAGGTACTTATTTGCATATATTAGTGTATGCACACTTTTGTGAGATTTGTGATCAACATATTCCACTTTTGCTAAAAGGAAAATTTTAAAGGAAAACTATCAGGCGTTCTATGATGTATTGAAAATGTTGGGTAATGAAGAAGGAACATACTTGTAAGATGGTAAAGCTGAAGCTAAGATGAGGATGTTGATATGGATATGAGGAAGAACTAGGAGGACAAAGGTGAGGAACCATCATATCTGACGGAGTTTTGTAGAGTCTGTAGGAGAAGGTATAGGAAAATGGCTTGACATAGATTGAACATGTAATATAGAGACCTACGGAGGCACCTATGAGAAGGTGCAAGAGGATATAATCTGAAGGATCTCAAAGGGCTGGAGGAAGGCTGATAAGGACATAGATGAGATTGGTTAGAAAAGATCTTAAGGCACGATCTCACTGCAGATATAGTTTCTGATAAATCGGGATGGTGAAACAGGATTATCATTGCCGACCCAACTATTTGGAATGAGAGAATTTATAGATGTCAACATTTCTATGAAATGTAGGCAGAGTTTCATCATAGGATAGGACCAATGTTTTAAAACCCAACCCGACCCAGCTGGTTGAACCAGTTCAACCGGTACCCAGTTTTATAACTGAGCCGGATGGGCTTTTAACCCACTAAGTATTGAAAACTAGAGATGTTATGCAGACAGGGGGATTCTATCTTTTGGGATGTGAGACTTTGTAGACTTCTTTTTGACAGAGAAGTGGAACCGTTGAGTTCAGATTAGGAGTGGGAGCGATGTTCGTTGCTGGAAGTTTGTGAAGGAGGGTAGTTTCTCGGTTAGCTTTTTTTATCTGTCTTTGGTTTCTCATTATGGCCCGTTTGCCCAGGAGGACGTAGTGTGGAGGTGGAGAGTTCCTTCTAAGGTGGCATTTTTTCTGTGGTTGGGTTTGCATGACAAAAGTCTTACTTTAGATCATCTGAAGAGTCAGGGTTGGGCCTTTTTAAATCATTGCTGCATGTGTAGGAAAGTGGAGGAGTTAGTTGATCATTTGTTGGTGCATTGTGAGGTTCTGAGTAGATGTTGGTCTTTCTTATGTGCTAAACTTAATGTGGTTTGGTCACTTCTCTTCAATTTGCGTTTGCTTTTGCTAAGGTGGGGAGTGAAGAAGGCTAAGAGTAGGGGGAATGTGTTGTGGAATCTTGCTCCTGGGGATGTATCTTGGTCTATTTGGTTAGAACGTAATCGGAGAATCTTTGAAGGCAGAGAGCTGTTGCTTGGGAGGTGCTTCTGAACCGAATCCTATCTCTTTTGTATTTTTGGGCCTCTATTCATGTAGATTTGGGTGGCATTTCCCTTTCTGAGTTCATTTGGGTTGTCAATTCTTTTTGGAATAGTTAATAGGACATATAGGGGGTGGGTTGTGTATAATTTTTGTGTACAACTACCAAAGATATCTTACTTGTAATTTTCCGAAATATTTTATAATATATCATTACACTTTACCAGGCGAAAAAAAAAAGTATTGAAAACTGGTGAGACCTAGTAATTTAACTGGTTTAACTAGTGACTCGAGCAGTAATTAAGACAACTTTTACAAACCCGGCCTGGTCTTTAATTGGTTAGTTTCATTTATGATGATTTGTATTGGGTATTTGGACTATTGATATATTTTCAAATTTGTTTTTTGGTATTCGAAATATCCATATATGGTGAATAATTTCTATTTAACATTACATTTTAACATATTAAAGTAGTAAATTCTTTATTCAACTATGGTTGATTAGTTATTTCTTGTTCTTTATATCACACTATTACATTTACATTATAGTACATATGGCATCGATTCAACGTGTTGATCCGAATTGACCCAACGCACTCCCTTTACCGGGTTGATGTTCAGGCCGAGTTTTAAAACATTGGATAGAGCCTGAACTGTACAAGAAGCTATAAATGTGGATGAGTCATAGAAATCTTTGTTTTTGTAGATGCAATGTCAATGTGGTATTGGAACTCATATTACTTTTGGTATCTGTGTGATATATGCCCTTAGGAACTTTAATAGAGGGGGGAAAAGAGTGGAAAGGAAATAAGAAAGAAAAATGCTGCGCTATGTTTGGTATGTATTGTTATTTGTTAGGGTGGCATGTGCAGTACTGCATGTAGGCAAGGATAAGATTAAAGAGTCGTGTTTCATTGTTGTAGTAAGTAATACAACGGGGGAACGGCTAGGGTTGCAAGAGTGACTAAAACTGCACCACATCTCCCGAAAAAGGCTAGAATAAAGTAAAAGACAAAAATATCCCTGAACATATTAAATGTTTTATTAGATATAAAGTTTAATTTTGAAAAAAAAAAAGAAAAGAAAGTGTTGGCACACTTTCCAAGAGGCAACTTCATGTTTATATAGTATAGATTGGGATCACATATACAATATTATAGTCGAGAAAAAAGTGGTATTCAGCACATTCTAATTCTTTATAGGCAATGTAGAAAGTATTTCAATCCACAAAAGCCCCACTAATACATGTGTAGGCGGATTTTTTGTGTAACAGTAGTTGGATTTTTTTATTATTTTATTGTATTTATTTATTTATTTTTGTGTGTAATTAGTAGATGTCAAATTTAGGAGAAACCCCTTTGCCATGTGATAATGTTTGAGGCTGAAACTTAATATGTAAAGTGAGGGTCAAATGGAAGTACACGAGTTCAAGCAGGGTTCACCAAATAAGCTGTCATATATGAAGTCCATGTCTCACCAGGTTGCTAAAATTGTACTTCTGACTAGTAACCTTGCCTCTTCTTGAGATGAATAATCTATTCAGAAGAGTTTGAATAAGTTGTGACAGATTAGAGATCTAAAAGAAATTTGAGAATTCAAATGCGAGGATGCTGATACACTGATTCTCTTCTGTCGTGATGTTATTGACCAGGAAAGGGAGATGCTTCTTCTATCTATGGATCCACCTTCAGCACCCAAATACCAACTGCGGCGCACCAACTCAACACCGTTCTAAAACAGGCATATCGAACTATTACATTCGAATTCTATTATTCTTTCTTTCTTTTTCTTATTCATTATTCTGTTAGATCAGCATGGAAACCGTTTTACATTGAGAGCATTAGTTTTGTCTAGGATCCTTTGGCTTCCTGAGTTGGTATTGATGATTATTTGGTGTAGGCTGAGATTGAAAGGAAGCCACACCCATCTGACTCCTTTTTCTTCCTTTTTTTTTTTTTGTGGGGGGAGTTTTGCCGGGGGGGAGTTTTGCCAGTCTTATACATAATACATGTACAGATTCCACCTCTGGTACTGTTATCGAATAAAAATTGATGATACAAGAGTGCATTCTTTCATCTTCTTTATTTCTTGAATAAAATTATATTATTCGTTTCTGTTTATCTTTTTTGATCAATTAATCTAATTGGCATTAACATGTTACGAAAAGGGATGCTAAGTAGCAATGCATTTTAGTGCAACATACCATTTCAAGCCTGCAAAAGCACAATTAGGGACCCTTTTTTATATTTCCTTTTAATTAATAATAACTATATTATTATTATTATTTTTTAATTGTTAAAAAGTAATAAAACTTAAATTAAATATTCATTACAAAGTTTTTTTGATGAAAATATTCACTACAAATTAATGATAACAATATTTAGAGCTGACAAAGCACGACCCAAACCGACTAAGCGGGTTAGGGTTGACCCGTTTATTAAATGGGCTGAATCCGACTCAACCCGTCTAACTTGTGTGACCGGTTTATTATTATTTTATTAATTAAAAAGTAAAAATAATAATAATTAATTAATTATATTCTAAACGGGTTGGCGGGTTTGACTCATTTATGGATGGGTTGGGTCGTGCTGAGGTTTTCTTGACCCGTTGGTAAACGGATTGAACTTGCCCCAACCCATTTAAGCCTCGACCGGTTACGAACCGACCCAACCCAACCCATTGCCACCTCTAACAATATTAGAGCTTGCAACATATCGGTTTGGGTGGGTCATAAATGGATTTGATTGGGTTCGACCCGTTTATTAACGAGTTGTCATGGAATCGGGCCTAACCCGTCAATAAACGAATTGAACCCATCTAATCTTTTTTTTTAATTAATTAATTAATTTTTTAATCTTTATTTTAAATTAGGATGAAATATAACATCATTTAATATACTAGATTTTAGTAAATATTATAAAAAAAATTAATAAGTACGAGTCTTTTTCCAAAATATAAAATATCTATTTTTTTTTTATTTTTTTATTTTTGGTCTTAACCAAGTGGTGTCCCCACACCCAAATGGATGTGGGACTAATCCACGTTCGAGGTGGGAGCAATTATGGTAAACCCCTGGCCAGACTGCTTCTATTGAGATTTGAACTCCAGACTTACCTTCGGAGACGCCTACTAGAGCCCAGCTTGCTACCAGCTGAGCCACACATCGGTGGTTAAAATATCTATTTTTAACTTATGGGCTAATCTGATATAAGGCTCTTGTGAGTGGGGTCGTGTAACCGGGGTTAACCCTATCCCCACAAAATGGGGTCGGGGGGTTCGAAAAAACTAAACCACCCAGCCAATTAATAAAAGGGGCAATCTAAATCGTTTAATAGGGTTGGATTTGGGCAGGTTGGCAGGTCGGTTAAAAAATTATCAAGTCTACCAATAATCAATAAGGATCGATATTATAATTCCAACAATCTACCAAAAAAAAAAAAAATCTACCAAAAAACAGATATTATAATTCCAACCTAATTCAGTATTCTTCTCGTAATGGTCTGTAGTTGTACACTAACATAACAGCTTTTATGCGCAGAGGAGAGTTAACCCAAGTATAAGACCCAAAAGTGAGTGCGATATTAGCCAATTTGTTTGTTGCCGTATTCGCTTCCCTATAGATATGATTGAACAAAGCCGAGTTGAAGTGAATGAGTAAAGCTTGTGCTTCTTGAATTATTCCCAGTGATTTCCATGCACAACTCTTCTTCCCAATAAGTTCCAGAATAATTTGTCTATAATCACCTTTAATGATGATATTCTTAAAACCTTTGTGAATAGTCATTTTTAAACCCTCTAAACAAGCTATTCCTTCAACAATGAGTACTTCTGATGTACTAAAATCCAACCAGTCCCGCATAGAAATATACCAGTTTCATCTCACCAAAGTGCTAAAATTAATTTTGATCCAATCCATTTGAGGGAAATACCATTTGATGAAGATCTCCTCAATCCTAGGAACTTGAAAATGCCGAGTATCCTCGATACCTAAAATAGTGTTAAGAGTTCAACTGTAATTTCTGTAAGCATAAAACCGTTTTAGACACATTAAGTTGTTCACTTTCAAATATTGTCAAATTTCTAGTGAGCCAAATAGCTCAAAAGAAATTGTCATATAATGCTAGCAAGTGAAGAATATAATCAAGAATCTCATCTTTAGGCATGTTAAACATCTGCTTAATCCAACTATGCATGGTACTCATATTAGCAGTGTCCAATCTGCCACCATAGATGGCAAACCACACTATCCTAGAAAATGGGCATTCATAAAATAAATGGGACGGACTTTCAAGTGCTGCAGAGCATAAATAACATATATCCCATGTCGTTTCCAATCGAAGACTGAGTAGATCACTTGTTGGAAGTACATTATGAGTAGATTTTCAAACAAAAAAATGTACTTTATTGTAGATGCCAGATTTTGTCCCAGAAATTTTCCGACTCACTATTAAGAGGAACTCCATGAAAAAAGTATACGCGAAAGCAATGAAAAAGATTATACGCAGAAGCAACCGTGAATAATCCCGAACTAGTCGCCTGTCATATGAGTTTATCATATCCCAATGTTCTAGCAATAAGAATTGCTTTTAAAAGTATAAACATAATAAATACATACTATAACCGGATCTGACCCGATCCATTTCAATTGGATACAATGGTTAATATGAATACAATGATATTATACTATTTATTTGACTTGGGTCAACTCGTGTGTCACCAATCAATGTCCGTTAGAGCATCGAAATTACGAAAGCTAACTCTTGACGCAAGTGAGATATCAGACTCCTTCAAAAGTCGAGAGAGAAATTACCGAGAAGAGAAAACTGATGCCAGAACCTTTCTGGAAAGCGGAAGGAGTTGAAGAGGAAATTAGATAGTGCTCGCCTACTAAACGCCTACTAAACCATGGGTTCGGATTGTCCGTTAAATAGTTGACATGATGTGAGACGACATCGGAGTAAAATGGTATTTTCGCACCTCGAACTCACATCCATCGAATTGCTTGTTAGCTATCTAACGGGCAATCCGTCTCTCTAAACCATGATTATGATTACAGCCTTTTTGCAAGTGGAGTTAACCCTAATTATATCATGGTAGGAGTTTAAAGGAGCCAAGCCAAGCCGAGTTGAGCCCAATTCAGTTTAGGGGCTCGTATTTGTCGCGAATTAAATAAAAAATTTTAATTATGAGATTTTCAGGTCAAATTTGTAACTCTCATCTCGTATTTCTATGAGTATGGCAAACAAAAATCAAAACATAAGCGGAAGAATAAACTGTTCTAGTAAGATATGAGTATCAGAAATAAAAGAACTAATATATTACAAGATTAATAAAAGAGAGTCTAAATCTAATACAATTCTACAGCTAAATCTCAGGTTAACTGTACCCAAACTCAGGCTCTCTCTGCGTGACCAAGCTCCAAAACCTGAAAAGTATAAATTAACATACATAAGCTGGAAAGCCCAGATGAGGTATTTACTCATACCCCAACATTATGAGAAAAATATAAATAATATATATCTGATGTGATAAAGATAGCATCTGTGCACAGTAAAGATAAAGAAAGTAACATAAATTAATCAATGTATTGTTTTCTCCCAACCTCACTTGGTACTGATGATGAGCCAATTTGAAAATTGATTTAATCCAATCATATTTTGACACGTGGCAAGGTCAATTATGTAATT
>JAUPMG010000004.1:7605576-7620654 GCA_031762675.1 Pachysandra terminalis | reverse complement strand
TATGATTCGGATATTGGGTCTTACCGCTATAAGGTGCCCTCACCTATCATCTTTCCTTATGTCTCTTGGGATCTATACTTAAAATGCATCCCGCACCATGGGAGAAAACAACCATTGGTCAACTGGGATGATTAGTCCCTCAACCCCCTAGTCTAAGTCTCCTCACTTATGATGACTTTCAGATCACCATACTCTCATATAATAATCAGGAGTCCTCCAACCATGGACTCAGGGACAGGGTGTTACTCATAGACCAATTTCACGGTCAAGATTTAATGCTATCCATGTGAGTGGGTGTATTAAAAGCAAGTTACGAGCATACTTCTAACTACTTTCCTCACATTGATACTCAACACCTCATTAATCCAATTCCAGATAACTATCTATACTAACAACATGTTATGTGCGTTTAACCTATAATGCGTTATACGTGATATTGTGTACATGGTGCATTAAATATGGCATACAATTTCATCATGCATATTATTGTACATAAACAAGGATACATTAAAGTTTAACAAGACATTTCATATAGTGTACATTATCATATTTCACAGGTAAGGACAATAATCAAATAAACAACTAATGAACAGATATGACATACAACTAGATTCATACTACACAAGCATTCCACCACTAATTTAATTAAATTGGGTCAAATCTACAGGTTCGGCGTATCATTCGACACATTGAGATCCCCTTCGGCGACCTCCTTGGCAAACCTCACCTGAGATTCGGTGACGTTTCCAGAGTTCACAATCTCGGTGACCTCTTCGGTGTCCCCTTCGGCTCACCGAAGCAATTCTCGACAACCTCTTCGGCGGACCACCTTGAGATTCAGTGACGTTTTCAGAACTCATAATCTCGGTGACCCTTTCGGCGCCCTTGTCAACGCACCGAAGTTAGCTCGGTGACCTCTTCGGCTGACATTCAACCTCGATGACCTTTCGGCGCGGCGCGCTGAGGCCGAACGTCACGAACTAGGCAAAACTGAGGAATTTTCCATCCTAAATAGATTCCATACAGTCTCAAACACTCATAGACATCAAAATAATCATTTAAACTATCTCAAGAGACAATATCCATTCACAAACATCTCAATATTAGATTTAAACCAAAAGATATGCAAAGTGAATAAAATCAAGGTTTAACTAGTTACATTTATCAAATTATGACTTACATTAACTTCTTCACCTTCACTCACTCCAAAATCCGTGAAATGAACATACCAAGTATGGGAAAAGCATGAGATCTAAGAGATTCTAACTATGTTCATGAAAGTATCCACTTATCTCCATGAGAGTGCAAGAAAGTCCAAGGGATATCCTTAGCAAGGCAACTCTCCCCCATCTTCTTCTCCTCCAAGTCCTCCAAGCCAAAACCCTAGCCTCAAGCCCAAAAATGAGAGAGAGATATAAGATTCTCTTTTCACTCCTCAAACCTAAACCCTAACACATTCTAAACCTACGCCTCACCCCTCACTAAAGACAAACAACCTACTAGCCTAGATTTAAACCACACAATCATACAACTAAATCCTAGCCATACACCTCATCAAAGAATAGAATTTACAAGTTTGCCACTCTCTCAACGCATAAGTGCTAGATTATTATATATAGCAGTAATACACAAAAAATCACATCAAGCTTGATCGCATGGTCAGATCTAATCCGATCGGCCATTCAACAAGGGTAACAACCATCATGTGACATAGAATGTAAAAATGCGCTAAAAGAAGGATCAAAGCATCCATAATATTTTATTCCTATTTAATTATTAATTTAGGTTATCTGATTAATATTGCACCTAAGTTTAACGAGTTTATCAAATCGATTTTTAATGACCTATGGAATTCTAGTATAATTTACGTGATCAAGGATTCCAAGTGATCTAAACTAAATTACTAATTGAGATTAACTTATCAACCTAAATAAATTACTCTTCTACCCTAAGATTCTCAGTTATTATTTCTTATGAATTATTCAGGTTATTACATACCTGTCGTTCCTCGTTCAAATCGGCAGGAAATAGTTAATACAAGCTTGGTAGTATCAAAACTTTGGAGACAGCTACAAAAGTTGTACTTAACAGAAACTATGAGACCATATTCTGATCTTTCAGCAATTTTTTGATACAAGTTGGGAATGGTATTGAACACACTACAATTGGAGAGCAAATTCAAATACCGAAATCAATTGTTATACCTTATGAAGATGAAGTTCGTTCAAGGTTAAGGTTGATAGAAACAATATTCCCAAACCTTGATGTGATGTCGTGTGATGTAGGATACACGAACAACTGAGCAATATTGTGTCCTACAATCAATCAGGTTGATCATATCAACAAGATTATAATTAATCAGTTCCCGAGATCTGAACATAGATACTATAGCTACGATTCTGCTATTGATGACCCACGTCATACATATCAAGAAGAATTTTTAAATGGCCTCACACCAAATGGAATGCCACCTCATGAGTTGATTTTAAAGATTAATTGCCCAATTATCTTGTTACGAAATATAGATCCCTACTCTGGATTATGCAATGGGACTCGCTTAATATGTAAAACATTTCAACGAAATGTCATTGATGCTGAAATTGTGGTAGGGCACCATAACGGAAAACGTGCATTCCTCCTACGCATTTCTCTGTAGCCAAGTGAACCTGATAAATACCCTTTCACCTTTAGAAGGAAACAGTTTCCTGTTCGGCTAAGCTTTGCTATGACAATCAATAAGGCACAAGGCCAAACATTGGAAGATGTTGGCATTTATCTACACGAGCCTATTTTCTGGCATGGCCAGTTGTACATTGCGTTATCGCGGGCCAAGTCATCATCCACGGACAAAGTTCTAATAAAACCAAGTGATGATGACTCTAATAGTTGTTACACCAAAAATGTTGTTTTCCATGAGGTGCTTCGAATGGCAGTTTCGTAGTGATAACTTCGGTTCTAAATGGTAACAATACTTATTACAAGATGTATTTACAACTCAAATTTAGCGTGAGCTACTATTTACCTTGACTTTACTTGTTATTGTCAAACTTATTTGCTTTTATTACTTTTTCCATAATTTCTGTCTTGATCATACTTTGCATTTCTGTTGTGTAGAAAATGACACGAGACTACAAATTGCTATTAGAGATTACTGATCGTACAATAAATTGGACCGTTAAACTACGTCTCTTGGAGAAAAGGCACACAAGACAATCACGGAGTGGTACCATCAAATTTAAACATCTAATCCTTTATGATGAAACGGTATGTGTGCATAATTAACTACATTTTGGTTATACACTTTTAAAGCAATGACATAGTGGTTTTATCTCACACTTGTAGGGTATTCGAATACAAGCTACATTATTTGGTTCCGATATTGAAACATTTGACCAAAAGCTTCTCATAGATCATGTTTACTTCAATTCCATTACTCGTGTTAAACGGATTCTCTCGGAGTTTCGGATTATTGAAAATGATTTCCAATTAAGCATCAACAAATATACAAAAGTGAAGGAAGTTGTAGGTGATCCAATGGAAGCAAGCCATACAATAAGTAATTTCATTTCACTGTCTAATTTATCAACACACCTATCTGAATCTACGCAAATAGGTAATCATTCACTATAGTGATTCATTTTCTATACTTCACATCTCTTATTTTGAAATGAACAATCATTGCATGTTTATCCTAAATATAGATGTTGTTGGTATTGTCATTGATGTCTTTTCAACGAGGAATGTTGTGTCCAAAGCAACTGGCTCGTCATTCCGAGTTCGAGATGTTACAATTATTGATCAAATGTAGGTTGGCTTAATAGTTTATTTTATACATAGAATATAAAATTATTGGAATCTTTTAATCGATGTGGGATTCATGAATTTATTATTATATTGTTGTACAGGTTGAAGCCTATTCATCTATCTATGTGGGATGAATTTACATGCAATGAGTGTGATGATATTTCCAATGCCATTGAAAAACTACCAATAATTGTTGCTAAATATGTCAAGATCAAAATTTACAATGGTAAGCAATATTATACAATGGCTTTATTGTACAAGCTTTCTAACCATCTCAAAAATCTTAACTAGGTGTTTCAGTGTTTCACTTATAACAAGGCCATCCACGAGAATTATCATAAATCCTGATATCGTAGAGGCGAACAACTTGCGCTTATGGTATACCAACTAACTTTTATAGTATTTATAGATTGTACAAACAATCATCTATATTATATCATTACTTTTTTAGGTGCATAGAAAACCAGTCTTCGATAAATGAGCTCAAGGAGCAAAAGGGTAATCTTAATCATACAAACACATCTGTTATGCTTGAGATTGTTTCTATACATGATCTACTACAACTGGTTAGTACCTATTTATTTTTATTCAAATATTTTCCCTTACATTATACATTCTTTTCAATCCTTGATGGTAATTATAATGCACCAGTGTGCACTTGCATGGATAGCGGCAACGATTGTTGATGTTGATGTAGATCAGCGTTTGTGAGAACAAAAGAGGAATTCGATACACGGTTTAACTGTGACAGATGCAACCAAAATAATTGCATAGCCAAACCAAGGTATTCAGATAAATTTTCATTTATAGTCTTGGATTAACATAACTCGGATTCCTAATAACTTATGTACATAAAGTGATCTGATAAAACATTTGCCTTAAATGCAGATGCTTACTACGTGTAACCCTTAAAGATGAAACAGGTAGCATTCCAGTTAATATATTTAGTAATCATGTTGAAAAATTATTGAGAGATCTACCGAAAAAGTTATGGGAATGACTGCAGAGGCAAGTTTGATTTACATAGACATATTATAATTAATGCCTTACAATGCAAGCTTACTCTCAAAATATCTTACATTGTCATACTCTAATAATTTGTATAAATCATGAGTAAACCAATTTCATAGATGACTTCACCACCAACGGAGTTACCAAGAAATGCCTATTTCGTATGGGATGCAATGCAAATTCAAGTGGGGACAAAATATTCCCAAAATGGAATGTCAATCAAGTTGAAGACATTTGATGTTTCATTGAACATCACAACTTTAACCCATTGATTTACCTTTATACTATTTGTTTGTTTGTTATGCTTATTTTCTTTTCGTCGGACTTCTATTTTAATGTTTACTTATTACTTATTGCAAATATTGATTTGTTATAACAATTGGTGATGATTAATTATATATATTTGTTGTTCCTTACTATTATCTTGTTTTAAATCTGACTTTTTTTTTTTCGCAAAAAAAAGTGCTAGTTATAATGTCAGTTTTTGATCAAGGTGGAAATTGTGGTTGCTTTCACCTCAATGAGCTACATATAATTAATTATCAAGAGCATTGACTAAACACTTGTATCTTCTTGGACAATTTTAGTGGCAATGTCATAGTTCATATCATAGGCTTATGTTCAAAGATCAATAACATCTCCCTCCATTATTGGTACATACTTAAGCCGTTTTATTATTTAAATTTCATTTACATTTTCAGTATTTTTCCTTAAATGTTAATTGGTCGTCATCTATTCTTAATGAAGACCTCAATGGGAATCTGATTGTCTACCATGGGGAAAAACATAACAAAATGGATGAACTTAGCAACTCTATATCGTAACTTTCCACTCTCCTTTTTCGTAGTTGTGTCTTCGTGAAATATTTTAATTGAAATATTTTTATTATATAAAGCAACTTACATGAAATTTGGATAGGTAATGCCTTTTATATGTTTGATTGTTGGTGTCAATTATTGTGTACCCTTAGGTCGATCAGTGATGGTTTGTTTTCATTACTTTTCTAACATGAAAACCAATTAGAAGCAAGGAATGAATTGGAGAATTCATCGATGGTGACAGGTTTGATATAAAGTGTAGGCAAAGTTTGTCAAGCTCTTATTCAAGAAATCAAGAAGCAGTAAACAAGTTTCACCCCCTTTCTCAAATTTCGATTTCTTTTTCATTTAATTGCATTATATATAAGGTTAAAGAATTCATCAGGAATGATTTCAATCTATTCTTTAGTGCTTTATGTATGAAAATAATATTCACCTTGTTTATTTCTACCAGTTTATATTGGACATGATGGGCGGATATTGCATTAAAGAATAAAATAAAACCAGACGTCATGAAAAGTTCAGTTTTGGCCAATCTCTGCTTCAAAACATAGCAACAGCAAACATAGGGCTGATAATTTTTTTTATCTTTGTAGTCTTGTCGAGCATTTGGTATAAGGATTGCCGGCACCATTGTTGCATGGCATTAGTTCAAGACTCCACACAATGAGGGGGTGTGCTTTAATTCTTGCGGAACTTGAAAGATCACATATATCTTATAATCATACTCGCCACTACCAAAAAGAATGTAAGTTCTCTTTTCGCATTGTAGTCGCTACCCAAAATAATGTAAGTTCCTCTTTATAGCCAGAATGATGTTGATGATGTATGCTCATCCTTTCAATTATAAATTCTATCATGTCTAAGTTTCGTTTCATTTGGGCAGAGATTGTTACAATATTAATGACAAAGTTCTCTTGTAATGAAGTTTACCCGGGAAATTTCTTGATAGAGGCGACGATGCATTATTAAATCCTTATACAAGCTAAATTACCCTTTTCTTACCGATTCCTTTTCTAGCTTATATTTCACTTTGTTTTTGCAAAGTTAGGTAATATAGTGTGATTTTATAATAACGAGGTCTTCGCTATTTAATGTAAACAAGTCTTCCTTTTGATTATTCTTATCAACAAGTTGGTGATATACCGAGGAACAATCATAAACATTCCATGTTTTACTTCTCAATTGAATAAGATGATGATCTATAAAAGATCAGATGTGTGAATGACCTTTATCTTTTGTTTGTATTGGGAATAATAAATAATATCATATCAGTTGATCTACTGCATCAATGTGTTTTTAGAATACAAAGACTATTGGTATAGAGGCCACCCACGTGCGTAGCGCATGGGGAGCATAACTAGTGGTTAAGAAAAGACAATATGGCACCATCTGGTGCAACTTCCTAAAGGCCAAGAAGCTCTTCTTAGACTTAAAAGGGCTTCCTATTCAATACTTGAGTGTTTGGTGACACTTCTGAAAGTTGCTTCGGATTAAAGAGTTTTTAAGAAAACCCATTTTCATGAAGCCAGAGTGTGACTACTTTTATAAATTGCATTTACAAGAAGCTTAGCTATAATCTAAATTTTAATAAAACTTTTAAAATGATAAAATTATATTTTTGTTTTTATTATAAATTATTTAAAAAGATAGATATATTGTTAGATTTTAGAGATGGGTCGACTCAGGGTCCCCATTTAATGGGACGTCCATACTTGATTAGAAGTGTGGATGTGGATAACTCTATTCTAATGAGATTAGGAGATAGAGTCCAAGATGGAGTTGAGTTGAGTTTTCTATAAGTAGAAGACTCCCCCTCTCTACCCAAAATTACTATTCACATTTTTGGGATTCCACCCATAGAGAACTCTCTCTCCTCTCTTCATCTCTTCTTCCTACAGGGATCTGGATTTGCTATTGGGTTGTACAAAGCCCTAGGTCAATTGGGTGTGGATTCATTGTATGTGGTTCTAGTAATTACATATTCTGACGTGGGACGTTATCCGGTTCGATAGAAAGCTTCCGTTGCAGATTTGGATTTGTGTGCATCGAGGTACGTGTTCTAGATCGTTTACAACCTTCATATATCCATACATAAAATTTTACATAGAAGCATCCATTTATATATATTTTCTCACCAAACACAATTTTTAACAAACCGCGTTGATTCAAAATCCTTTTCCACAAAACCCTTCACACTAAAACCTTTCTATTTACAGGGTTAGGTTGAAAATGCTTCATGAGAAAAGTTTTGTTGTTTTCGTCCTACATTGCCCTCTCCAAACATCCAAATTTACAGGGGTTGAAACACACACGCGCGCGCGCGCACACACACACACATATATATATATAGATTGTAATTAGGTTTAGATCATATACATTAGAGTATAGATTGGTTTTTGATTTGGTTCGGTTTAACCGAGGTTTCATCCCAACCCAACCTGTCTAATTCGATTTTATAATTTCAAAACCAAAATCGAGAAACACAACTCAAACTAAACCGAAGTCGGTTTGACATAACATAAATATGGCTTATGATATAAGGGCAAAATTAGAAATTACATCCAGAATTCTTATGATTTTCTTACTAACCAAATGCGCAATTACATAATTTTCATTAATAATCATGCAAATTTCTTGCAACATCCTGCCGAGAAAGTTATTTTCAATTTTCTTTCACATTTATTTCATACATATTACTTTCCCACAAAACTTTCTAGCGTTTTCTTGGTATCCAAACGGAGCCTTGGGCAATTAGGTTAGGCCTAGAAACAAAGCAAAATGGTAGTAGGGATGCAACTTAGATTGGTTAAATCTGAAACCAAACCGATTTAAACCAAAATCCGAACTATCGAATATATATCCAAATCAAATTAAAAGTCTATGTGTTATATATGGTATGTAAAAATGGCATTTTACATATATAATATAATTTAAAAAATATTGTATTAACACGATTTAACTTGAGTTAAACTGATCCGAAAATGATTTAACTTGAGTTAAACTAATCCGAAATTGTAAATTGGGATGGGTTGGTTTGGCTTTAGGATTTTCTATTTCAGTTCGGTTCGGCTTTCAGGTTGGAAAGTTTGGTTCTCAATTAAGTTCGGTTTGATTTCGGTTAACTTTCACTAATATCGGTTTGGTCCTAAGTTGACGTCAATCGAACCAAATCGAACCGCGTTGACCCCTAAATCGTAGGAATCTTTCAGTAATTACACTAAGTTGAAGACCTTATTACAATAATGTCTGCGAGACCTCAAAGTGTACAACGACTGCCGAAAAACTACTGCTCCGAAGTCGAAACAGGCATCGGGAACAAAAGAGAAGAGGGAGGGAGAGAGGGAGAGAGAGAGAATTTAGGGTTTTTTGTCGATGAATTTCTTCTCGTTGGCTTCATCTCTCTAAATATTGGATCTTCTTTCTCTCTTGAAATTTATGGCGGATCACGCGGATTCTTCTCCTCTCGTTCCTCCTTCTCCGATCACCGAACGTGATGAAATCGACCTGGAAGCAGGACCGGGCGAGCAAATTCAGTGCAGAATCTGTCTTGAAACAGACGGTAATTTGCTTCAAATTCGGTTTACTTTTCCTATTCCGATCTTATATAGGTTTTTGTTAATATGCGTCGGGACTGTTGAACGTTGACCATCATCGGCATTCTCCTCTGTTTAGTGAAGCGACATGCGAGCTTCAACTTTGAACAATTGTTTGTTGAACAGATTAGAAACTTCTTAGGGAATTCTGTTCCGAAATTATATATTCAATTCCTTCCATTATGCTGTTTTTATTAGATGGGAAAAAAAAAGAAGCTTTTTTTTTATCTGTGGATCTTTTTAATTTTTTTATTTCATGGTCCGGAAGAACCCTAACCGAGGAGGAATGCATTAGTATCTTGCAATTTTGGTGTTTTCCCAATATTTATTTCATTATTATTTTTTTTATTGGTTGTCTTTCCGTCTCCTTCTTCTTCTTTGATTTTCCAGGCAGGGATTTTATTGCTCCCTGCAAATGCAAAGGTACCTCGAAGTATGTTCACCGTGAGTGTTTAGATCATTGGCGAGCCGTTAAGGTATACGAATGCCATCTTCACAGCATCTCATTTTTCTCTACCAATCGTTATTATCATTACAAATTCTGTACTCCCTCATTAAGGACTTGCATTTCATCTCAGTGATTTATTGAGGGTTTCTCTATTAAAATTAATTGACTTTAGATTGGCTTCTATTTAACTTTTGTATCCTAATGTGACGATAGAATTTGGGAATTCATGGAATTGATGTTGATTATAGGCCTTTTGTTGAGGTAGTGCATGTCATATGTGCAAGGATCTATTGGTTGAATGGAAAACGTCTCGAAGTATTAGAATGCTGGGTTTTCTGTTAAAGTTTCATGCAGTTGACATTTCATCAATTTGTTGTTGCATCGACTCTTGAAAATAGAAATCATAGAGGCTGCTAGTGAGCATGAAAAGAAACCTTATTAGAGTATAAGTATCTGACTCATTTGGTTGGTAAGCATAATATTTTCTGTCACATGAAAAGGATGTGGGGAAACTTACACATTGCCAATCTTTATTTGTGGAAGTCTAACTCAGCAATATGTGAGATCTCAAGAAAGTATACTTTAGCTTGTATCTATTGTTTAATTGTTTCAGCCAGTGGGTGAAAAATATTGTTGAAAACCGGAAGAAGTGATACATACATTTTTTTAGGCAGTTACCCAAGCTCTTTGCATTTAGTGGCTTACTTGATTCTGCAAATCATCTGCATGACAAATGGTCTTATATGTGATTTTGTTTTTCATGTTATGTACTTGTATACTCTGTAATTTGCTTTTACCTGCCCTTGTGCCTCTGTTACTCTCTCATGCAATTTCATGGTTAGTACTCTTTTGAGTTTTTACGTGTCATTCGTCCATTTCCTTGTACGTTTGAACACTTATTTCCTATAAATCTACCTGCTTCCTATAAGTCTACAGTCTCGTGAGGGGCAATGAACAATTGATTGAACTTTAGTCCATGGTTGACTTGGATAACACATACTTCAAATATTGCCACTGGTGTGTAGAAGATGGAGAAAATAAGGAGAGCTATGATACCTTGTTATTGTTGTTATTAATTATTTGATCATATTCCTTGTCTATATTCGATACTTCTAAGAGCTTCGTCTTTTCCTTCCCTGAAATATGATGAGTATGCATCTACGATTTTGGATTCTTCTAAAAGTTAGTGAGAAACACATAGATCATACATATAATTTTCAGAATTGAGTCATAAAGATTCTCCTTAGAAATGACATCACTGGGCTGTCAACTGAACAATTGCTTAGCACTCTTGGCAATGCAATTTTGCATAATCTTGATTGAGGTTTGTCAAACCTTGGTGCTTCACCAGAAAATTGATTTTTGAGCTAGCAAAGTTGTTACACAGGATCTTGAATATGGAAGCATATAGGCACAAATACTAGGCTGCATATGCATGCTGAATTAACATAGTGATTAACTCGTGGGATGAGGACTCATGGAAATGAAAGAGTAGTGGTCACGCATCTGCAATAACTTAAATTGCTATTTGAACACCACTAAATGACTGTTTTTGCGGTTAGTTGTTTGATGCTGGAATTTTGTACATGTGACTCTAAAATGTCATAAAGATCATCTTTATTTTATGGTGTGGAGGATTTATTTCACTTCCAATCGATGTGGAAGTAAACATTTATTGGTTTCTTTTATGCAGTTGATGTTAGTATAGATATTTTGCATTGTTGTCCATTTATTTCCCTTTTGTATGAGTAAAATGTTTTTCTCTTTAAATTTTGAAATTCATGCAAAAGAAAAGTTAATGCATCATTTTAGGTGCCATTTTCAGCTGCTTCTCATGCATTAATAAAACATAGTTCTTTTTTATTCCATCAGCATTCCTTCTGCTCACTTGATCTTAATTCTATCTAATCACCTCACACTAATTTTTCAGGAAGGGTTTGCATTTGCTCATTGCACAACCTGCAAGGCCCCTTACCATTTAAGAGTGCATGCTCTTGCAGATAGGAAGTGGAGAACCTTGAAATTCCGCTTCTTTGTGACTAGAGATATAATATTTATCTTTGCGACTGTTCAACTTGTATGTAACTGGTATCCTACTAGTGTACTTATATTTTCTTGCAATTTCTTTTTCACCTTTAATGAATTGTAAAATTTTCTGTTTTGACCAGCTTTCTTTTCGTTTCTTTTCTTTTTTATATTTTTTTTGGCCAGTAAAGTTTATATTGTATTAGTATAATGTATAATGTGACTACTTTTCTTAGAACTTGATGGAAAAGGTACTGTACCTTGGTTGATGAGTTTGGTTCATGGTTAAACTGCCCACCAGTTCTTTCATAGTATTTTTAAACTAAAGTGAGAAACAAGAGAAAAATAGAAAATAAGGGAGATGATAGAATCAATTTAAACCAGGCGCCCAAAAACGTTGCTGAGGGTGCCTGTTTCTGGGTTTACCAATTCAAGTGGCAGGTCCATTCCTCTTTTGAAACGCTAGCTGAGACATTGGTGTTTCAACCTTATGTATTTCACATTCTCTATGTGCAGGTCATTGCATCTTTGGCATATTTGGTGTATTTGATTGATGGTTATCAGCAGTTTTGGCTTCGTTTGGCATGGGGTTTTGATAGTGAACTTACTTTCTACTACATATGTGGTAAAATCCCACGAATCTGATAAGTCGTAATCACTTCATTATTCTTTTTTGAATTACTTGTTTGTTTTAGTTGTTTCCCTTATATGATGTTTATAGCTCATTTCCTTCCTTCTCTCTCTGCCCCCTCCCTATATCTTGCTCTCTTATATGATGATACTTTGAACCTGCTTGATAAGAAAGATTCAATTTTCAATATCCTTCCCCACATCTCTAGTCAATAGTAGTAGCTTGGATGAATTTTCATCATGCACTTGGGTTTTCCTACCTTTGATCAATTCCCGCTCCCTCCCTATATTCATTGATTCTGACCTATGAGGCCTTGCCCACCTTCTTTCTTTGTTCAGTCAATAATAGTTTGCATCTTTTTCGACAA
The DNA here is from genome assembly GCA_031762675.1 of Pachysandra terminalis. NCBI lineage: Eukaryota > Viridiplantae > Streptophyta > Magnoliopsida > Buxales > Buxaceae > Pachysandra > Pachysandra terminalis. Next base: position 7,607,954 of record JAUPMG010000004.1, on the reverse strand, counting down.
ATTAGGTTATTGACTTTGATCTGCTTTGTGGATTCATGTGATGAAGTCTTTTAATATTTTTACATTGGCCTGAAAATAGTTGGGTTGATTGGTTGTGATGCAATATTACCATTTTAATACCTACAAATGAACCGGTTTGTCTTTTCAAGGATCTCCGTTTCTTTTGTTGGAGCGACATAAACTAAGGGTTTATTGGATAGGTAAATTTAAGCTATCAAACAACTCCAAAATGAAAACCTTTGGACTCTTACAAAAGATCTAACACTACTTATGGTTTCAAGTTTTGTTCAATACCAATACATATGTACGATACATATTGGTATTGCAAGCACTGACACAATTACCTGTTTGATATAGAAGGCAGGTGAAATGCCTCAATATTCGTCTGGTACCTACAAGGTATCAATGTTTTCAGTCGAATCATCTCATCATAAATGACACGTATTGCCAAGACATAGTGATACTCAATTACTATTTGCATTTTTTATTGTTCTATAAAAACCTCTTTCATTGACAGTCAAAATCCATAAAATTCAGAGAGGTAATTTTATGAAGTCTCTTTAGAAAAGAACACCTTCCGACTGAGATTCAAGGAAATCCAAGCAGAATCAAGTGGATTTTCCCCAATTTAAGGGTTTTCATATGTAGACATAATTTTCATTTTTCTTTTTCTTCAGTTATAGCTATGTTAAACTTTAATGCTATTTGTATTGATCAAACATTTCTTTACATTTATTTGGTTGGTTTTTAGACACTATGTAGTTGACTTGATATCTGGGCATGGGTATAAATTTTTTGGTATGGCTGCCACCTAATCTTGAAAGCAAAAAGTTATATACCCATGTCGGATATCAAATAATACGTACTAGCCCACACCATCAGCCTTTTCTTTTGTTTTGGTTTTTTGTTATTTTTGGTGATCTTTTAAATTTCTTGATCCATGAAGCAAGGTTTTTCTCGGTGTCAGTTTGATACCCCAGTTTTGTTGCTGTCTTGCCAATTATGGCCTAGATGCTTTAGGAGCATAGCACTATACTTCTCGATTTTGAAGTTGTGCTTCCACTTGAGATTCTTGGTAGGCACATCTATAATATTGATCTTTGAAAAAGAGATTTGGGAGGTTCTAGTTGAAAGATACGATTGTTTTTTTTAACTTCTATTTGATGTTATTTATTGACAACATTTAAGAAGAACTTTGCATAGTGGAAGCAAGAAGCAAATTGAGGGATATGATGGATTGATTGTTACAGGATATGAAGATAAGATTGAAGAAACAAGAAAAGAAAAATATGAAGTTTTATGACTGCAAAACCACTAAACAAGAGAATCTCATTTCTGACCTGTTACTCAGTTAGCCTCCTAATGAACATGATTGGAAGATAATTTTGATATTATTGTAGCTTTTTTTTTTTGGTACGAATACCAGAAGTTTTCCTCTATTAGCATGTAATCTACAGATTTTTTTGATTATCTTCCATTTTGCCACATCCTTTCTTAGTGCTAGACTTATTATATTCTTTTTACCTAATTTTCTCCTATTTCCTGTTTCGTTGTTAAACATCCCTGAAAGACAGACTTCCTGTGCTTAGTAGATTATGCTGGAGTGCCTTGGCATTTTTTGTTGTTATTTTTTTCTTGTTTTCTTTTAGGATTTTTAAAAACTATGTTCTTGCAATTGGCAATGTTTGTCTGGGACAATAATGTTATTATTATTATTATTTTCTTATAGTTTGCAATACTTTTATGTTGGATTTGGTGATGCTATTGCATTTGTCATTGTTGCTGATGATTGCAGGAGCACTGTTGTTTTTTGCTCTCCTGGGACTATCTGGTTGCTTCATAACTTGTTATGATCGAAGAGTGCGTAATGATCTAGCTCAACCTTGTCGAGAATTATGTCTTTGTTGTTGCCAACCAGGGTAAATTCTGTTGTATTTGGAATCTTGGATGCTTATTAATTATCTCTTACTGTCAGTATATTGATTTTACATCAAATGTTTATTCAAAAGGAATTATGCTGTACTATAACGCTATTTGATTTGTTTCAAGAATTTTATATTTGTCCTGTTCATTGCCTTTCCCTTCTCTGGAGTTGTTGTGGCTTCTTGACTGATGTGTTTCATTCTATAATCGATCCACTGTTTTGTTTTGGATGTGTAGATTTCCATGTTTTCTGTTCTCATGAATGTTAATTATTCACATGTAGACTGTTTTGGTTTCAATTTTTATTTTAATGATGGAATCGCATAAGTGCTAGCAGTATCAGCATTGTTGACCATTTTTATGAATCAATTTTTATTTTAAAGATTGAACCACAGAAGTGCTAGCAGTATCAGCACTGTTGACCATTTTTATGATACATAGTCAAAGGTTGAAAG
>JAUPMG010000004.1:7574060-7584692 GCA_031762675.1 Pachysandra terminalis | reverse complement strand
TTTTTTCATCCCCAACCGATGTGGGACTCTACAAGTTTTTTTTTTGGTAAAATGACTCTAGATTGGTCTAATGGTCAAGGGCCTGTATTCTTTTAGATTAGGTCAATGGTTCGATTCTTCTCCCTTACATTTTTTTCACACTTATTTATATATGTTGATTTTCGGCTCAGTTCGATTCGGTTTATAAGAGTGTATTAATATGTTGAGTTTCAATTCGGTTTAGAAATGTTAGGTTTCGATTCGGTTCAGTTTAACTGAGATATAAACCCAAAACCGAACCAAAATTAAATAAACCTAATTCAAACCGAACCGAAATTGATTTAGATCGGTTCGGTTCGGTTAATGAGTTGCACCTCTAGTCGGCAGCAGCATCGCATGGCTTGTGGGCATTTTCGTCAGTATAAAGAATAAAAAGAATCGGTGAAGAGATAAAAATAGAAGTGGTCGGTGGTGTTTTATGTGACCAACGTGCCCGAAAGATTCACCGTAGTCGATAAGTAAGGGATGTGTTGGCTGCGTGCATGCCTTTGCTACTAACCACCACAGAAGCTTATAAAACGACTTCTCAGAACAAGCGAAAGGGCGAAACTACCTGACTTGAACTTCCCTTTCTACCCTCAACCTTCTTGATTTCCATTTTTGTAATTTTGTTTTACCCAAACATATATATCTATATATATATATATATATAGAGAGAGAGAGAGAGAGAGAGAGAGAGAGAGATGGAATTAAAATCATTTCTTTTGCAAGCTATATATTAGTTTTCATGTAAATTTAAAATGGATGTCAATTGTCAAGATCTTCCCTCATTTATCTCTTTCTTATTTTCATCTGAAATTTGGTAAGAATAATTTAGTAATCTTTAAATTATTTTACATGATTTAAAATTTTAAAAATAGTACTTTATTTATTTTTAATAGTTTCTACTTACAAGTAATCAAATAACCTTTTAAGTATTTAATTAGATAAATTATTAATACATTACATATTGATCAATCAATCAATAGTTCAAATTGTAAGAGTTTTATTCAAAATATGAATCTTTTCCAACAGGCACATTTTTATGCATATTGGATTTAATGAATTTTTTTTTTTTAAGGGTTGTGTTTTTTGGGCCTATTGGGCCCAATAATCTATTGGATATGTTGTTAAGCCTTATTAATTTGAATGGTTATGCCTTTTTTGACACCTTTTTGTTCAAAAGGATTCTTCATCATGCACCATATCTCTTTGTAGGGGTAAGGAAGCTATAAATAAATATCATTTTCACCAATTTGTGCTTTTTAATTATGTTTTATAAAAATAAAAGAAATAGGAAAAAAAAAAGCACCAAAGGATGTAAATGTATAAAGCCTACATCCAAAGGAGAATATGAATTCCTTGTAAAAGTTTTGAGTTCGCATTCAATTTTGAGCCTTTCTCAAAAACATATTTCATTACATTTGATATAAGAATTACAACAAATAATGAATAATAATCATGATTATAATGATAATAATCAAATATAAGTGTAAGAAAAATAAAATTATTATCTTTTGCTTCATCTACGATGCGAAGCACAAAACATTCACTATCCATCTGTCTCCCTTACAGGAAAATCTAGCTTAGCCACAGGTTACAAGATTAATGTTTAGACACCTTGATTTTGTCTGTTGTCAAGCAATAATTAATTTTGCTAAATTATAAAAGCGTAAAATGATAATGAAAACGAAGCAATAATTTGCTAAATTATAAAAATGTAAAAATGATAATGAAAACAACAAAATAAGCGCCAAAAAGTTTTTGAATAAAATGTTCGATGTCTTGATGTTGTCGGACAATCTAATACTCCGGGATTTCAGATAACAAATGCAATATTTTCCTAAAATACCCCGCATTATATAATTAATCTTTCAATTAATAAAGCTTTTTGTGTACCATATTTAATGGTTTGTGCAACATTATAGAAACTATAAGGAGTCAATCTTAAAATATTTTCTTAAAATAAACAACAAGAAATTGATGATTTCCTCTTATTTATTTATATATTTTTTTAGTCTCATTATTATTGAACCTACATTTATATTTTATTAATTGTCTTACTTTATTTTTTGAGTCCACAACTACCAAAGGAAGACTCAAAAGGGAACAATTGAAATTTCAAGAAATTTGTTCCCACACATCTACTAGGCTCTTGCATTAATACACCACCTTCCTAAAGAATATTATTTTTACTAGGGATTAGAATTAGGGTTACCATTTACCCAAAATTAGTGGATGGTATGATGGTAAATGAACTGAAACTCAAGAGGACTTGGGAGAATTGGAGAGGGTAGTAGGCTCCTTCCCTCTTAAGTCTTAACACAAGGCCAAATGTAAATATGTGGCATACGAAGCCGTTTCTCTTGTTGAACCCTAACTAAAAATGCATGCATGCAGACAACGCAACGCCATTTTATCATCTATCTCTCGCACGTAGCTTAGAAACAAATTCGCCTCCATTACCCTAATCCCCCTTAGGTTTGGTATAATAGCAATAAGTCTCTCTCAAACTTTGACCATTACAACCAATATCGTAATTCAACTAAATCAGAGGGGGCCGAGATCCTCTATGAGGTAAATCCCTACAATCGCCCTGTGGCGTAGAGACACCCCCGAGGTGGTCAGGGCCCACCAAGACAGCACCCGAGGGGCTCCTCTCAGGACTATCTCTACAATACAGGTCGACAACAAGATTTACCTCACAAAGGATCCCATTCCAACCAGAGGGAGCTCTAAAGGTGATCTGTAACAAAATTGATCATTTGACTATAATACCCCTCTATCAATCTTTAGGTTTAAGTATGCTAAAAAGATAAAAAAAAATTTAATTGTTAATTGATCTTATAATTATATGAGATAGTTGGGTTTTTACAATTTTTAGTGTTACAAAGGTTTTTTGTTCTTCCATATAAGCATCTATTTTGTTTTTCAAGATCACTAAACAAGGTATATAAGGATACTTTTATCCTTAAAATATGCTGTTTAAAGGAAAAAAGCAAACATTCTATTATTTTATTTTATCATTACTAAAGGAAAAGATTTATTGTAACATACTCAAATTATAGAAGATGTTTTTGTGATGGCCAAGGTTTGAGGGATGCTTATTGTCATTATGCCAAACCCAAGGAATGTTAATGTAATTTACCTTTTTTTTTTGGTGGTAAGTTTCTCTTCACGCTTCCTGCCATTTTCTCTGCATGCCTCTCGCGCTTCTACAATCCCCATTCCACTCCAAAGAATAGAAGGCTCGCTAAGTGGGTTTTCTCTCTTTTATTAGCCACGTGGCAATGGTAAAAACCACCCTCCAACGCATGCCAACCACGCTGTATTGGTCCAATGGGGGCACTGTTGTCCCGTCCCACTATGGGTCCTTATCAGTCTATTTATACTACTACTTCCAACCTTGTTTCATCCAATCTATCCATCTCTCTCTCTCTCTCTAACCCTTTTTCGTTTTGGCTGGGCTTGTAGGGTTTTGTTTTCTCTGTTCTGATAGTAATGGACGCGGAATCATCAACATCAAAGGTCCCAACGAAGATCCTAGCTACCAGGCAAGTGTTCGCTAGTGGGACAAGCATCGACGCGATCAGGGTTGGAGGAGCCTCACTCTCACTGATGCGTTACGGCGACGACAACCACCACGCTGCCGAGATCATTCGCACCGGCTAGTTCGGGTTGAAGGTCATTACCCAGACCATCAACCCCATCTTGATCACTCTTTGCATGGCGGGTGAGCTTTACTGGCCCATCACCAAGGATGCCCCCGTCATTCGGGTCGGGACCCGGAGCTTCGCGTTCGCAATGCCGGGTCTCTTGTACGGTCTTCAGTTCCCGGAGAGCTGCCGCGAAGTGGTGATGCATGCTCTCGAGAAGTTCTTAGTGAGGTTGGCAAACTATGAGGATCACTCGGGGAGAGAGACTGGTAAAACATTTTCCATTCAGGGGTATTTTAGTCAATAGGTTAAAGGGACTTTTTCGGTATTCTAAAGCGCTTTAAAATCTCCTCATTAATTCCATATCATGTTGGCTATTTTTGCGTGCTCCGGGCACAGCCTATAATTAGAAATTAAAATTTAGGATAAATTATAGAAATCTCCTTTGAGATATGTATTAATTACAAAGTCTTCCCTTCAACTTTCTCGAAATAACACTTTTCTCATCAAGGGATGTTTTATTATCTTTTACTTTAAACACCCTTATTGAAATATAAAAGTAATTTATTTTATAACAAAAATACTTCTTTTATTAATTTTTACTTAAATACCCTTTTTAAATGTAAAAGTAATTTATTTTATAATAAAAATACCCTTGAGACTTAATCATTTCCTTGTGTTTGGTTAGCTAGAATCTATAAGATAATCAACTTTCTAACAAAATCAGGAAAATCAACTTTTTAATAAAATCCGCGCGTTTGGTTAATTTGAAAATATAGGCCTATTAGAAAGTATTTTTTCAAAAGTGTCTCATTTTTTTTTTTTAAACTTTATTCATTAAAATAAAAGAGAAATTATGGAAAGAAAAAGAAAGTGTTCTTTTACTTTAATTTCGATCTTTTTCCAACTAACTAAACACAGCTTGTAGGGATTTTACATTTTATAATAATGATCTTTATAAAATAAGGTTTTGTAAGGGAGGGTATAATTGAAAAGAGAACGTAAAGAAATTAAGGTAAATTTATCTTTTAATTATATTAAAATTTCTAGAATGATAATTTGGTTGAAATCTATACTATTATTAAAAGCAAATTGTATTTTTAACGGATTTCTTAGTACATTTTTTAAATTAAAATACCCTCCTATATTTATATTTAGTACCCTACTTCTCTTTTTCGGACTAAAATACCTCCTTATTTTTATATTAGACACATTATTATTATATCCAATCGAGATCTACAATAATATAATAAAGAATTTTTCAATCCATCCCGTGTTTCTTTAGTATCCTAATTAGACACTAGGCTTCTGCTCTATACTACTAATTTACTTTCCAAATCATTCATTTTCAGTAGTTTTAAGTCAAAATTGCGTTCTACAGATTTGCAATTGTGACAGGAATCCAATTCTCTATCCCTGAATTCGAACCATCCTTTTGGTCTGCATCACAATCAAAGATCAAGCAAATCACCATTCCATTACTCACCCAGATCAGCACCGTTCCGGGAAAATCACCAACCTCTATCAAGGGCATGAGCGACGGAGTACTAAAGGTAATGCGCATGTCGGGGGTAAACAAACTGGTCACAAAAGCGATTCTTGTGGGTGCCCTTGACTCCGGCCACATCGATATCTTCGACATGAGGTCTCCTTCTAGTGTTATCGATGAAGTCAATGCAAGAAGGGCATATCCAACCATATTTATATTTTCAGATATGGTTGAAGCTGTGGAAGCAACTGGGGTGATTGTCTCCGGCAATTGCCGATCATTGCCACCTTGTCATCCAACTTGGACCCCATTACCAGACTTCAAGATATGGAATATCAACAAGAAAGGTTTGATCTTGCTTCTGCATGCACTGGTTATGTCCGCCGAGGTATACAACAACAAGATGACAGGTACCGGAGACGTGATCGAGGGAGCGAAGAAAATGAACTTGGAATTTTTTGGAAGAGATTTGAGGCCCGGTGACCCGATAGAGGAGGAAGAGACGAAGTCTTACGAGTCCATGGAAGTAGAACCGAAGAATGGAGATGAAGTAACAGAAGAGACAGTACCAGTCAATGAGATTAAATTTCCGATAATTGCCGCTGCGGCTACGGCTAACCAAGGAAGCAAGATCCCAGTAAATGAAATGGTGGAGGATGGTTGTGTGAGCATGGAAGTTGCATGAAGTTCATAAATGGATATTCTCTATTGTACTGTGTATTTTAGGTTTATATGAGTTACTACTTCAGAAGCTTACGAGTATTTTTTTGTCTGTAAGCTAATTCACCTGTAATGGAAATAAGGTTATATTTGATATACCGATAGTGTAAATATACCAAGGCCTCGTTTGACATAGCTTCGACAAATAGAAGAGCAAGAACTTCGAATTGAAGACGCTGGTTGGATGCTTTTGTTCATAGTTTAGAGCGTGTTTGGCATTGCATCTTGGAAGGAGAAGCGATTTCATTAAAATTGATTTTTATGAAATGCTTCATGAGAACTGTGTCAAAGGAATAAAAGATATTTGGTAAACACCTATTGAAAAAGTACTTTCAAGTTAGATTTGTACGAAGCTTGTGTAGAGTAGAAAATCTATATTCAGGAGTTTTGTTTATGAAAATAACATGGGTAAAATAGGCAAATTTTGTTTGTGAAGATAACATGAGTAAAATAGGCATTTTAAAAGTTTGAAATGGGACATATTTCATTTGTGAAGATAACACGAGTAAAATAAGTATTTTAAAAGTTTTAAAGGGCCAACCATAAGACATTTCATTAAAACTTCAAATTGATTCCCGCAAGCATGATTTCAAAAGCAAGAAATAGTAGCTTCGTTTGGTTGAAACAATTCTTGTGGACTCGCTTTTCACTTGAATTTACTGAATGCTTATTTATTTATTTGAAGCGCTTTTGGGCTCAAGAATCACTTGTAGGGCCCGAAGAAGAAATGTCAATCACGCCCTTAGGCTAGATGGAAATATTTGTATTTTTAAAAAAAAAAATGTATAATAAACTTGAAAGGATAATTTATAATTTTAAAAGTTCTACTTAAATTTAGAACATAACTAACTACTTCCGCAAACGTGGTCTTTAAAAGCAGTCCCACTCTTGTTTCATTAAAATAGGCTTCCTGAAGAAGCACTTCCATCCAAAGCAACTTTCAGAAGTGTCACCAAATACCCAAAAACCCTTTTAGGTCTAGGAAGGACTTCCTATTCCTTAGGAAGCTGGGCCAAACAGGGCTTAAGTAGGTTTCAAATCCTTTCACCTCAAATAATTGAAAACTAAATTGAGTGACCAATAAGAGACAGCAATTATTCACATAAAGGATTCCTGTGCTTAGGCGCATATTCCGGCGACTTGCAATTCTATTTCCAGAAGCAATGTGTTTGAATCTTGATAGATCAAAAAAAAAAAAAAAAACAGGTATTGGAAAAAATTGATGAATCAAATGAAGATGAAAAACTTGCTTTGAACACCGTGGTTATTGAGGACTGATTTTACAATTTCGTTAAACAGTTATAATTTTTCATAGACAATGGAAAGCTATTCAATAACTACAGGCCCACAACCATACCTGTTAATTGTTTCCTTTCCTTCCTCTTGTTCCCTTTTGATGAGAAAGCTTTATGCAGACTTCAAATGCTGTGCATTTGCCACTTCGTAGCACAAACATTGAAGCAAGAACTGTACCACGAGAAGCCAAACGAAGTAAGAATACACAGTCACAAACAAATAATACCTCCCAAGCTTCTCATATAGTGCATTTGAACAATTTAACCTTATAAACTGCACCTCAGCATCTAAAACTAATTGAAGAAGCTTTGCTTTGTAGGTATTGCTACTTTGGAGTCAGAGGATTGAGCATCCACAGATATGCTTCTTTGGGGAATCATCTAGCAGCTCCTCTGTACCAATTAAACAGAAAATCCTATTCAGTAGCGGTCCAATGTGAAATTGACATCTATACTATAAAGGGAAAGGGTGCCTCGGAAAGTGTGCCAAAAAACAAACTTTTTCTCCCAAAACTGACCTCGCAATAGAAAAGGATATCAAATATTTATAGGAACAATAATGTCTTTTCATAAGTTTTTTAAAATAGGTGTATAGGCGGTTATGGGAGAACTCCAACAGCTATCATTTTCAAGGCTTTTTTTACTTGGAAACATGAAACTCTCTCACGCTCATTAACTAGTTAGCAAAAAGGTAAAATCATCTGCTTCTCATAATTTTTGCCCCATGAAATCTCCATTAATCCTTTGTGAACTTCTCATAATTTTTTCCCCATGAAATCTCCACTAATCACACACACACATATATAGATATGCATGTTGATTTCATGAGAAGGGAAAAAATCGAGAAGGACCCAACAGAAAAAATGTCAGAAGGCTAAAATGAAGACACCCTTTAAATTGATATATGACTGATGCTTAAAGTCGAGCAAAAGATTTTTTTCCTCCACACCAGAATGCCCTTGTTGTCGATCCTTTACTCCAAAAGCATCTAATGTTCCTCGAACAATGTGATAGCTCACACTGGGTAAATCTTTAACCCTTCCTCCGCAAAAATAAATAGATAGTTGGAAGACCAGCATGCTAAAGTTTAGACGAGGATGTTCAGTTGACTGAGAGAAAAAATTACAAAGGACAAACTTTCAAAGTGAGCAGATTCCCCAGAATCTCGAAGCTCAAATAAGTGATAAAAGTCAACTGACACGGTTTGGACATATGACAACAAAGAATTATAGCACCAAAGAGTAGTGTTTCAGTGCAGGTTGAAGTCTCTCTAAGATGGTGATAAGAGATCAAAGGATGTTGTATGAAAATTATGGCTCTTGATAAATTAGATGTGGAAAAGATATTCAAATTGATGACCCAAAATAATAGGGATAGGCCATTTTTTTGGTAAGCATAGGGATAAGCCATTGATGGTGATAAGATTATTGAAGTTACTATTTAAATCAGATATAAGGATTCCGTGGATGTTTAAACCCGCTGCTAACCTGATGCAATCATCTTCCTTCATGGGCTTTGGGCTGACAAGAACAAACAGACAATTTTCATGGATGACCAAACTGAATTTAGTATTTAAAAGGAATAAAACAGGAGTTAAGAGGGATTTTAGGTATTGGTTATGGATAAGAAATAAGGCCAATAGAACAAAGTTACAGTTTCAAACTAGGCTTTAGTAGAGGAGATAGAGGACAGGACATAGTCCAAATGCAAGGATCAATTAGGGTTTAAAATTAAGGACTAGAAGTCATTAAAGAAGGGCTCATGGATGACCAAATTGAATTTAGTATTTAAAAGGAATAAAACAGGAGTTAAGAGGGATTTTAGGTGTTGGTTATGGATAAGAAATAAGGCCAATAGAACAAAGTTACAGTTTCAAACTAGGCTTTAGTAGAGGAGATAGAGGACAGGACATAGTCCAAATGCAAGGATCAGTTAGGGTTTATAATTAAGGACTAGAAGTCATGAAAGAAGGGTAAAAGGGGATAAACTAAAGCATCAACGAGGGAATGAGGTTGCCGCTAAGCTAAGATAGGATCGGAAACATTAGAAATAAGAAAATAAAAGTAAGAAAAGGCAAAGGACTGATTCACAATCTAGAACTAGTCCCTAGGTGTGTCACCTTAAACCTCATATCAGAGACTAATGAATATAGTTAGTCCATGAAACCAGGACAGGCTCCCTTCTGACCCTTAAAATTCAATTAGTTCCGAGATCAGTTCGGGAATTAGAGCCTGAATCCATGGCAAGGCAGGTTCACTTGGCCTACAGTGTATATCTTGTAATGTACCATAACCCAACATGTTAAATGCCTACCCTAATATATTTGTATGTACATATACATATCAAGAAACATGAAACAAATGTGCTTCCTGAAGTACCATTTTTCTTGTCTGATAAGGGAGGTCTCACGACAGCATGCATAGTGATGACTCCTCCTGGAAGTTCACTAACAGGTATTCTGGACTCGGCAAGGGTCCTGTTGTTTTCCAGTATCTTCCCCGCATCGATGAGCTTCAAATCATTTATAGTCCTCGGACAATTTTCTTTGTCTACCAAACAACGACACTTTCCAATGAGGAATACAAACAACCAAGTAACTTGTTACCACCTTACAAATATTAAACTACACAAACAATAAAGATAACAACATGACATATCATGGTATTTACCATAGGATAGAATGTATTTCTCACAAAATTTAGAACAAGGATTCAGTGAAAAAATGAAGATTGTTTATTGTTGATTAAGATCAAGCAATAATAATAATCACCGGTAAGCAGAAAGATCAAAACAATGCACACAGATATACGTGGTTTGCCAAAGCCTATGTCCACAGGAGAGAAGAAGTTTCCACTATGTCAAAAACGAATTAGGGTTACAACTTATACTCCTCCCCGATATATAGGGAAATCCCCAATATACCCTTATCGTACCGCAGGGTGCGGAGACCCCCACACTAGGTGTGGCAACGGGCCAAGCTAGGCAGGGGCTCGGGTCGGGGCATAATCTAAGTGTAGGTGCAATTATGTTGGCCCGAGCTTCGGGGTTAACAATGTTTGCCCAAGCCCGCCCCATTGTGTCATTTGCCAAGCCCAAGCCCGCCCATGATGACATTTGGGTACTTACTTATTAGGCAAAAGTATTACTAATTTGTGGTTGCAAGGATTCAAGCCCAGGTCTCCCAGGACCACAACATGTAATTCTCGCCACTAAGCTACAACCACAGGATGATGATGAGCTTAACTGAAAGTTATATATTACTCAGTACTTTTGTAATCATTCTTCACATCCTCGGACCAAGCCGAGCCAGGCCGGGATAGTCTAATATAAACCCGAGTTCGGCCCAAAAAACTATTCGGGCCATAAATTTCATCCCAACCCAGCCCTACGAGCTACTAACCCTTGCCCAAACTCGCCCAAACAGAGGGCAAGGCTGATCGGCCCGGGGCCGCCC
>JAUPMG010000004.1:7520238-7543776 GCA_031762675.1 Pachysandra terminalis | reverse complement strand
ATATGCTCTCGCCTATCATGCCGGCTTCAGCCGTTGGTGCTTTGGAGAAGAAGGGTTTTAGTTGCAATGATTTCTGAACAGGAGCTCGCCTATCATGCCGGCTTCAGCCGTCGGTGCTTCGGAGAAGAAGGGTTTTAGTTGCAATGATTTCTGAACAGGAGGATATGCTCTCGGTGGGCAGTTTTTACAAAAATTGTATCAGGTTAAAGAGAGTTCTCCCTAAGCTTGTTTCTCCTTATCAGATGACATTTGTAGGGGTTAGACAGACTTTGAATGGTGTCTTGATTGCTAATGAATGCTTAGATTTGAGGCTCAAAGAGAAGATTCCGGAGATCCTCTGTAAGTTAGATGTGGAGAAGGCGTACGACTATGTCAATTGGAAGTTTCTGCTGTATGTGATGCAACGTATAGGGTTTGAGATAAGATGGAGGAACTGGGATCAAGACATGTATCACATCCGCCTTCTTCTCGATTCTGGTGTATGGGAAGGCGTCAGGTTTATTTAGATCGTCATGAGGGATAAGACAAGGGGATCCGCTTTCACCCTTCCTCTTTATACTAGTGATGGAAGCTTTAAGCAGGATGATACAGAGGGCGGTTAATAATAATCTGCTTGAAGGATTCATGTCAAGCTATTCTGGTCCTTGCATTTCCCACCTTCAGTTTGTGGATATTACCCTTTTTTTGTGGTGTTTCAGGTAGGCAGCTGAGATTCCTTCGTTGTATTCTGGTTTGTTTTGAGTCTGTTTCTAGACTACACGTCAATTTGAGCAAGAGTGAAATCTTGGGGTGGGGGAGGGAATCGAAGTGGATGCGCTGGCATTGAACCTCAGGTGTAGAGTGAGTCTGATTCCTACTAAATTTTTGGATATTCCTTTAGAGGCAGGTTTTAAGAAGGATTCAGTGTGGGACCCAGTTATTGAGACTGGAGAGGAAGATGTCTTTGTAAAAGATATATATATATATATATATATAATTTCGGAAGGAGGAGTCACTTTTATTAGGAGTGCCTTAGCAAACTTGCAACCTCTATATGTTGTCATTTTAAGAATCCCGGCTTCGGTGGCAAGTAGGATTGAAATGCTTCAATGGAATTTTCTATGGAATGGGGTGGACGGGGAACATAGATATCATTTGGTAAAATTGAAGTCTGTTTGCAAACCAAGAGAGGAGGGGGGACTTGGTATTAGGGCCTTGGGAGACTTCAATTCGACTCTTTTAGGATAGTGACTCTGTAGGTTTGGGGATGAGGTTGATAGCTTATGAAGGAGGGATATTGTCTCATGTATAAGTGTTCTCCTGGTGGTTGGTTTTTTTATGATTGTACGGTTGTGGATTGTGGAAGGCTATCATGGGGTGAACGGGTAGTTTTTCTGAGAAATCCAATTTAATGTAGGAAATGGTTCTAGGGTGATCTTTTGGGATGATGTGTGATGTGGAGAGTTTCCATTCCGTTAGAGATTCCCGGACCTGTACAGCATATCCATGAACAAGCAATCATGGGTTCGGGATTCGGTGTCTAGTGATGGATCATTCCGCCAAGGTGAAGATCGAAGGATTTGGGTTTGCATGATAGTGAAATGTGTTCGATAACTTCATTGTTGTAGTCTTTGGAGGCCATTAGCTTGGGTGAAGGTGAAGATCGAAGGATTTGGGTTTGCATGATGATTTGGACTCGCATGCTTATAACCCTGTTTGATGTTGTGTTTGGATGGGTTTAGTATGTACAGTTATAAGGGATTTATACTGACGGAGCTTTTGTAAGCTCATCCCCGTTTATAACATTTTCAGGAAATCAGCAATAGAGCTGGCTTGATGGTTGCAAGAGTTTGAATGGTATTTGGATTCAAGCTGGATTTATTTTGTTATCTATCTTTTAGAGTGTAGGGTTGTCACTAAGTTATGGGACATATTCTTTATGTTATTTAAATTAGAAGGTAGGGATTTATATCATGAGATGTAATGGAAGAGATTTGATATTTGTTTTATTTAAAGACTTCCACTGGATTTATTTAAAGGTTTTATTGACATTATTTTATGAATGTGCATGTTAGGTGCTGTACTATTTGACCTAGATTCATGGAGAGTTTAGGAGTTACACCTTAAGATGTGTGTCACACATCAGGATTTGCGAAACGGGTTTTGGCATGTGACATAATACTTGTATTTTATTATAAGTTATAACTATGATACTTGTAAGTTATAACTATAATACTTATATATTAAGCTGTTAATACTTGCAAGTTATAACTACTATAAGTTATACGTACATTTCATTATATAACTAATAATTATACCTTAGAAAAATATAAGTTACATTATATATTCATACTTGTATTTTATTATAAGTTATAGCTATGATACATTTAAGTTATAGCTATAATACATATATATTAAGTTTTTAATACTTGCAAGTTATAACTACTATAAGTTATACTTGCATTTCATTATAGAACTAATAAGTGTAACTTAAAAAATATGGGTTATATTTAATTATAGATTATACTTGTATTTCAATATATAACTAATAATTATAACTTACAAAAATATAAGGTATGATTAATAATTATAACTGTTATAAGTTATACTTATCAGTTATAATTTAGAAAAATATAACTTATATTATATGAGTTATACTTATATTTTGTTACTCAATTTATGCTTATACATATATTTTGTTACTTAATTTGTAAATTATACACTTATAATAAGCTATACTACTATATAACTTCTAATCCCGTGGAAGCCTGGTTTAGTATGACACTGTCCAACCCGTGCCTTGCCATTCCTAGGCACAGCTTAATTGGATCAGGCTGGCATGCGGGCCGGCACGGCCCATAAACACATCGAAGGATAGCGAGTCAGTGGACCATTTATTCAGTCATTGCAGATTGGCTAAAGGAGTACACGAACAGTTTATGAGATTGATAGGGTTGGTATGGGTTTCACCAGGAGACAATTGATCCTTGTTTCGTCAGTGGAGATTCCTAGCTCTGAGGGAGAGAGGGAGGCTACTATATAGAGTTGTCTTTTTGTTGTCCTATGGTCTCTCTAGTTAGAGGAAGATAGGAGGATGTTTCAGGATGAGTGGTGGATGCTTGCATAGTACTAGAGACTTCTTGGGTTAGCACCTATCTAGAGGTTGGAGGTATGATGGTGCAAGAGGTTGTTAGGGATTGGAGCACGGTGGCTTTTTCGCATTTGGTGCAAGATTCTCGTCTTTTGAGCTGGCTGCCCACTTCACAGGGGTTTATGAAGCTAAACTTTGCTGGATGTTCCCTACGGGATCTTGGACCATCGGGTATTGGATGTGTTTTTCTGGATGTAACAAGACGGATCATTCATGCTTTTTTCCAGTCCTATTGGAGAGGGGGATGCAGTTAGTGCTGAGATATTGGCCGTGCTGACAAAGAGTGGCAGTTGCACACGGGTTTGACAACCTAAAGGTGGAGGGGGATTCAACTTTAGTAATTTCTTGGCTTATCTGGCGGCATTCATATTCCTGGAGATTTGGATTGTTGGGTCTTAGCTGATGGAATGAGTATCTTATTCTTCATGTGCTTAGATCAGCCAACCGGATGGCGAATAGTCTTGCTAGGAGAGGAGTGGACCGAGAGGCCATGTTTAGGGTATTCCATCTGTGGAGTGTTAGCCACTTAGTCATTTTGGTAGTTTTTTCTGTTTGCCCTTTTAGTTTCCTCAGCTACTGATCTTGAGTGGCCTATTTTTACATTCTCCTCATCTTTTCTAATAAAAGTTTTGTTAATTATCCCAAAAAAAAAAAAGAAAAGAAAAGAAAGAAAGGTAGAGATACTTGAAGGCTTATTCGTCTCATAGAGGACGTTCAGGATCTACCTTCCTTGGTAAATATCTTATTCATTTGAGGTTGGCACACTAGCTGGAAGAGGAGTCATAAGCAATGTTGTGATATTTGAGATACCCTTTTATATGTAGATTCCAAGCTTTTGTCTTCCGGACTCTAGGGACATTAATTGTCCTTGTAAAAAAATTAATTTCTATATTATTAATAAATACAAAAAAAAAGTGCTGTTCATGTCGCCATAGGATATTATGTGATCATTTATTGATGTTACAGGATTTGCTAGCTCAAGAAAAGGCTGGGGCGTCCACTGTAACTAATGAAGATGTTGATCTTGATGAGTTGAAGGATGTAAGTTGGATGATCCATTTTCTTGTCTGGTAAATTTATCTGCCAATCAATTCATGTGTAATTTGCGTTTTTTTTCCAATTCAGGATCCAGAGCTAGAAAAATTGCATGCAGACAGGATTGCGGCCCTCAAGGTCAGTAATTCAATTCTTCTATTGTACCCGTGGGAGTTTTATATTCATAATTGTAAAGGCATCTAAAATGGTCTAAACTTTTTACTGGAATAGCAAGAAGTTGAGAAGCGAGAAGCCTTAAAGAAGCAGGGTCATGGAGAGTACCGGGAGATAACTGAAGGGGATTTCTTGGGTGAAGTTACCAGGACCGAGAAAGTGATCTGCCACTTCTACCATCGCGAGTTCTATCGATGCAAGTAATTAATCCACCTTAGTTACAGCATTCGAGCAAACACACACACACGTATTATCCTACTGCAATTTTATGGTGTTTCATTAATGGCCATTTGTAGGATAATGGATAAGCATTTGAAGTCCCTCGCTTCAAGGCATATCGATACCAAGTTTATCAAGCTGGATGCCGAGGTTAGTTGCCTTCAATTTCTTCTGTTATTTACCCCCAAAATAAGCTTATTCAATCAGGTTGAGCCAATTTGTGGATACTTGCAACCTTGAGAATGTTTTTATCTTTGCGTTAAGTACAATAAAGGAAAATCATGGCTTCAAGACAGGAGCTAACTCTTTGAAGTAATATGCAGAATGCACCCTTCTTTGTTTCCAAACTTGGAGTCAAAACTTTACCTTGCGTCGTATTGTTCAGGTAAGCCATCTCTGTTGCTTAACTTGACCACTTTAGGCATTTCAATAAATTGGATCACGGGGAAGGAAAACTAAGACCAGCATAGGACAATGTTGAAAATGGCACATAAGAAACAACCAGATTGGTTCAAGACTGACTAGTGGAGCCTGCCTTTGATGTGACGATTTGGGCTTGGCAGCTCAAATCATCGGTTTGAGCTTGGCAGTTCCTACAAAAGATTTTTCACTGTCATAAAAACAAAGCCAAAATTCCAAAATCATCGGTTTTGCTGATTGTTTGGAGGCTTGGATCTCATTGTGTCTTGATTTTAGCTTACAAACCGTGAATTCATAACATATTGTTAAAGAACAGTCTGGGTTCCTTAAACCTGCTTACAACTTCCAAAGAGGTCACCTTTTGGATAGTTCTCCTTCTAGGTGACCCAATGATCCTAAAGTGTAGATCCCATTATATGAGTATACAAGCAAGTGTGTATCATATGCCATTCAAACCTTATGATGATCATATTGGATTCTCCGGCCAAATTAACTAGAAATTCCAAACTTGTGTTCCAGGAAAGGAGTTGCAAATGATAGGCTGGTCGGGTTTCAAGATCTGGGAGGCGAAGATGATTTTGCCACGAAGTCACTTGAAAATCTACTCATAAAGAAAGGTACTTTCTCTGGTCAACCTTTTAATGTGTGTTATTTATATAGAAAATGTTGTTAATGCTCTTATTGAGGTCTCAAAACAATCATTCTTCAGGTATAATTAGTGAAAAGAAAGATGATGAAGAAGATAGTGATGATGATAACAGAAAGGGCAGGACGGTTAGATCCTCTGTGAGTTTTGACTCTGATTCAGACTGAACCAGTGTGCCTTTGCCCAGTTACTTTTGCGATCTTTTACACACTATTTTGATTTTGTAGAATTTTTATAAAAAAATTACTAAACAGCAATTTGATCTTTCCAACCCTAAGTAGTTTTTTGTTGTAATTATCTCAGATTCATGGACCTCTTACATCCTTTGTAGACTTTGTAAAACTCAATTTAAGAGCAGGATGAAGTGATGCAGAATTCGTGCTTTAACCACAAACTCCCAAGCCAGGAGGAGTTTGCACATGATCCAATGGGACAGAGAGCCATTTCCCAGTAGAGAACATAGATACATTTATACAAAGAGGCTGGGTTGATTGGTGAAATGCTCCAGACCTGTAAACATGGTGAGGCAGAAATAGATCTCCCACTCATCCAACCCATCATGTGTACTGTTTGATGCGCTACATATTGCTCCAATGTTAGTCTTTGCCTTATTATTTAGTACCAAGGCAGTCCTCCTGTTCACAGAAACTTTTTACCAAACTAAAACCACTTGTATAACATTATAAATGAACGTAAAAAAATGGATAATGGATTCCACAGAAGCACCACTAGTCAACAAAGAAATGTCGTCTTCATTAAAATTTTAACGTTTAGCTCATTAAATGGGAACCAAAAAATTTTATAGAAAGGGAAAACAAAATGACCGCATTTCAGTTAAACGTTTCTCAACACAAACTCAATAGGGCTAGCAGACCCTCCCGCTTACTGGTCACCGGGTAGCATTTTGATGACATCAGAATCACCTGCAGAACAAAATGGGACGAAGCAAAAGTTTATCAGGGTGTAGGAAATTTGGATTCCATAATTTATAGAACTTTCGCCAAAATATTACCGCACCTGGATCAACAATGCTTAGCATGACACGCGAAAATACTTGCCACATGCTGTCTCCAAGTCTACATTGTCTGAATAATAAAGAAGAATGATAGATGACATTAATCTCTCGAATCATATGTAACCATTAAGGGAAAAGAAAAAACACAAAGATAGCTGGGCCAAAGGCCGTATTTTCTGGACAATCAATGACTGCTGTACAACGTGAGGAATGGCGTCTCGAAATCAAAATCAACCTACAATTGATTGTAGTAATGACACAATGTATAAAAACTGTTCTGTGGAATTGCCAACGGTTTTTGTGGCTGACACCAAAAAAGAACAAATAAACCCAATCATTAGTTTCAGCAAAACTGCTTTATTGTAGGAACTATGAGAGCCATGGGAATGGTTGCCAGGGCCTCCTTGCTTTCTTGAAAGCAGATTTTTGCCAAGTCAAAATACAAAATTCAACCTAAATGCCTTTAACAATAAAAATCATTCCCAGAATATCTAACTTCATGTTACCTCTTTTTTTAACCTTCTCAGAGCCATATGTTAAAATTATCATGAAAAAAATATATACAAATAGAAAATCTCATTTAAATATCTAATTCCTCATCATGAGAAAATTATTACATCATCCGTTTCTATCCAAATGGATGGAAGTGAAGTTTGGGGATTCGGAATCCCAGTCTCAAATTTATGCTGGAGTGTTCCAAAGAAGGATTAGCTCCCAAATTTTTGACAACATGATGTTTCAGTGAGAATGGAACACAATATAGGAGTTTCCAGGCACAAAATTGCTAGATCAAAGCGCAGGGTTGCATCACACTGGCAGCTAGCATAAACCAAAGCTAAATCCTTTTTCTACAGAGATCTATCAGTTGTGTCTGGCTAATGGTACAACATATGCTTCTTAATAAGCTGGAATGTTAAAAGTAGAAAAGTGCCAACCTTTATTGATAAATCATTAATAACAATAATATTTCCCACAAGACCCACCCACAACAATAAAGTTTACTAATACTAATAGATTACAGAGAAAACAAGGTCTACACTCTAGTAACAATAATAAAATTCAAATAACAAAAAAAGGAAGTGATCAAGCACAAAATTGAACTTGAGTACCCTTCATATCTAATAATGCATAATAATTAACTAATCAAATTATTTATTCACTTCTTTATTTTAAATTTTATTAACATAAAACTATCTTAAAGACGTACTCTTTTTCAGTCAAAACCATTTGCACCAGATTAAACAAAGTCTTTCTAGAAGAAAGAGTTTCTACCCAATTTCATTTCACTTCATCGGTTTTACCTCTTCAAAGCTACATCTCAGCACTATCATGAAAATAATGTATATAAGTCTTACTTGAATATCTAATGCCTAAGCATGAATAATCTACAGCGTTTGTTTCTACACAAACGGCAGGGATTGAGGTTTGGGGATTTAAAAAATCTCTCAAATTTATACTAGAGCGTTCCAAAGAAAGATTAGCTCTCAAACTGTAGAAACATGCTTTTTTTAATGAGCATGAAACCCAAGATAGGAGTTTTCAGGAACTAATGGCTGGATTAAGGAGTAGAGCTGCATCAGGCTGGCCATAGTGTTAAGAATCGGCCGATCCCGAGTTGGATTGGTTGATACAACTCAGTCGATCCAATATGGATCATCATACACCCCTAAAAGATTTTATGAATTTAAAAAAAAAAAAAAAAATTAGCCATGTTTGGATTAGCCGATCCCAAGATGGATCGGCGATCCAATTCGGTATCAGACCAGGACGATCCCCAACCAGATACCAAGTTTAAACACTATGAGGCTGGCAGCGGTGTAAAAATCACTATATCCCTTTTTTCATAAAACCTTAGCAGTTGTGTCAAGCTAATCCTAGGACAACATATATTTTCTAGTCAGCTAGAATGTCAGAGCTAGAGGAGTGCCAACCTTTGTTCAAAAATCATTAATAATCATAATATTGCTAGAGTTCTGAAAACATCCCAACTTGGCATATTTTTAATTTAATGTTCAGCTCAACTATTTTACTCAGTAAATCAAGAAATAAAGAGTAATCAAACACAAAATTGCAAATAACCACCCTTTACTACTAATTATAACACTTACAATGCAGTTTAAATCTCTAATATAAAACATGAGAACAGCAAGCAAAGCACAAACTCAAGCCATTGAGGAGCTCAGTAAGAGAAATCGTTTCAAAAATTAAGAACAAAAAGTAACAAATGATGATGATGCTGTAAGAAGTATACTATATCACCAGTGAAATGAAATAAAAACACTTACTTTCATTGAAATGGTGGACTCCAACCTTCGCAAGCATAGCACAGTACTCGATCTCGGACTTCCGCAGTGGCGGGCAATTGTTCGAAATAATTATCAGTTTTCCTGCCATTTCCCAAAAAAAAAAATCAAGTTCCATTTATAAGAAAACAAATCACAACTAAGACTCACATTTACAGATCCGATTACAGGAAGAAGAACAAGGACGTTGAGATCAACCTTTGGAGCCCCTTAAGGATCAAAGAACAGTCTTGTATCCGAGCGTGTACTTCCCGCTCTTCATCACGAGGGCGAGCCTGTTGTTGATGCTCTCATGATTCTTCTTCTGAGAAATCAGTCCCAAGAACAGATCAAAACAGTAAACTGAAGACAGAAACCTTAAAAGTAAAAGCATAAAAATGGAAACAAAGTAATAAATAAATAAAAAGAGCAGGAATATTCGGATTTCTTCGTTGCTACCTCAGAGAGGTCCAAAACCCACTGCAAAGATGCCCTTTCAAAACACAATCAGAAAGATTCAATAATGAATTAAAACTTCTTGATGAACATGGAGAGAAGAAGAGAGAGGCGGCAGAGCAAACCTGTTTTCTTCTTACTCTTCTTCCGACTAGGGTTTCTGTTTCCAAACCCCAGGGTTTCTTTTCAGATCTTTATGTTTCGTCCAGTAATGGCGGGACTTGTTGGACCGGGTTCTAATCAATTCAGGCTCGGTGCATACTAAAATCAGTAGATTCGAACCTACGCGACCCAAACTGATTGTAAACAAACCTATTCAGCCTGAAATTAATCTGCTGAGTTCATTCAGATTGGGCTTGAACTAGGGTGCAACTCGGTTCTGTTTAAACCGAAATCGAACCGATCCAAATCGATTTTGGTTCAGTTTGAGTTGGGATTACATACATATGGTTTAGAAAAATTCAAACCGAGTTAGTTTGGTTCGGTATTGGGTTGAGCCTTCAACTAAACCTAATCAAATCGAAATCCAAACTGAATTAAACCAAATCAAATCGAATTCAATTTATTCTATATTTTATATACCATATATAAGTTAAAAATTATAATTTATATACCTTGTAGCCCGTAGAGCCCGTATTGTTTTGGGCTGGGCTCGAACTTATGATGTGAGTTGCACCCCTAATATCTGTATTCCGTTCTTTACTTACAAAAATTCATTATATATATATATATATGTTATTGAGAGAGAGAGAGAGAGCATATGGGGTTAATGTTTATAATGGGTAGAGAGAGAGAGACAGAGAGCACATGGGGTTCATGATTATGATATGAGTGGATTTATTTTTTATTTTCACAAGATGATGTGTGTTAAAGAGAAAAAAATGTGTTATTTTTTATTATTTTTTTGGTAGAATGTGTGTTAAACTATCGATAGATTTATCCTTGCATACTTGTAGTACACATAATCCCACATCGGTTGAGGATGAAATTATCCTCCAACCGATGTACTATAAGTTCAAGTTTAGTAACTTGGCTTTGAGGTAAGTTGTTCATTGCTATACTTATGACCTAAGAAGGTAAACTAGACCAGTTCTATCTTTGGTTCAACTGTAATTTTATTTTTATTATTTTTAAAATAATAATAGATAATAAGTATGGTTTGCTCGTGCTTAGAAATTAAAAGCATGGGTCCGCTTGGGCAAATATTTAAAACCTGAAGCTTGAGTTGGGTTGGGCTTAGCTAGCATAAGTACAATTATATTTAGGTTGTGGCCCGACTTGCTGCCAACTTGCCACTAATTGAAACATTTGTTTGTTCTCTGCCAAACCAAACCGAAACAACAATTCAGTTAGATTTGGTTTGGGTTACGGTTTTTTTAATTTAATTCGGTTTGGTTATGAGTTATCCAATTCGGTTTGGTTCAGTTTTGAATTGGTGTTATCAGATTTTGATTTGGTCTTAGGTTGAGGTCAACCCGAACCAAACCGAACCGAGTTGCACCCTTAGTTTGAACAAAGCCCAAATTAAACTTTGCCTTTTGTCGCATTGTTCAAGTTAACCATCTCTGCTTAGCTTCGACTACTTTAGGCATCTTTTTTTTTCGATCCGATCCCAAGCTACGATACAACTATTGTATCAAGTGGCTTTGGATCGGACTGATCCAACCGATACCGATATGGATCAGCCATTGGATCAAACCGGTCCAACCAATCCAATTTTTTTTCAATTGGCTTTGGATCGGACCGATCTAACCGATATCGATATGAATTGGCCAATCCATACCGATCTAATGACTGGATTGGACCGATCCTCTTTTTTTTATTTTTTTCAAGGATGATCCAAAAGTTGGATCGGACCAGAATTGGCTGATCCAATACCGGATTAGGATCGGCCCGGACCGGTCCGATCCAGGATCCCGGAATAAAAACCTTGCACTTGACCACTCCCCTCATAAGGAGACACGGAATCAAACCCCCAACCCTTCCCACCCCATCCCTCATTTGAAGGGATGTCCTACCCTATGTCATACATTCAGTGGGATTAGGGGGGCGTTTCCACTCTAAGAACTCAAATCCACGTTCTGAGTGCGGAAATGTCCCAAATCCACACACTTGACTTTTTAAATGCGCATTGAGTAAAACTACATAACCCAACCGAATAAAATTTGGATTGACTTTTTGTAATTTTTGGAGAGATTTAATGAAAATATAAAAATAATCTATTTTATATTACTTACCTTCTAGCATGCGGATTAGACTAAAACTGTAAAAATAAAGAGGTTTGCTTGTAATTTATTGGGGGTTTTTATGAAAATATAAAAATAGAGTTTTTATGAAAATATAAAAATAGCTCAGTTGCTTTATACTGAAAATAAGGTTAAATTGAAATAAATTTTTTATTATTTTCTTTTGTTGTATACGTTTTTTTTTTTGGTAATCTTTTGTTGTATACGTGGTTGAGCATAAAAATGAAAATTGAAATATTTTTACACCTAAATTATAATTTATATTATATATACAATATATATACAGACATTCTATAAGCGCTCTGGACTACAAGCTATTTTCAAATTTGACGCTCTCCCACTTTCACTCCCTCTCCGCGTTATGGTGACTTGGGTCCTACCAACATCCCAAAGATGGGAGGACAACTACTTTAGGCATCTCTTTGCTGCGGAAGGATTATTCTAAAACCCTAAGATACAAATGAATAATTTTCATGTTGTGCATTAAAGATAATTACATCGAATTCTTAGGCCAAATTATTAAACTAGAAATTCCAAACCTACGTTCGAGGAAAGGAGTTCCAATTTGAAAGACTGGTCCGGCTAGTTCTAAGATGTTCTCCTTCATTTTGAGAGAAGGATAAGAGAAAAAGTTTTGAGGGCATTTTCACTAAAAATATTACATATTTGAAAAAATACTTACGAATAGACCCACATTTTCCAATGAACCAAACATGCAGAAGTTAGAAAGTTCTTTTTTCTTTCCTTCTATAAAAAAGAGCTAACCAAGCACACACAGCCTAGACGATTCCATAGAAGCACCGATGGTCAACCAAGAAATGAAAATTTTGATCACTTTGGAATAAATTTTAACCTAAACAAGCTAGTCAAAATTTTCACGTTTGAGCAATGGTAGCTCATTTACTAGGAAACAAAATTTATAGAAAGGGAAAGCAAAATGACCGCGTTTCAATAAAATTAAAAAAAAATCACGCTCCTACCAGTTTCTAAAAACGACTCAATAGGGCAGACCCGTCCACTTACTGATCACCAGGTAGCATTTTGATGATATCAGAATCACCTGCAGAACAAAATGGGACGGAGCAAAAGTTTATCAGGGTGTAGGAATGAGGATTCCGTAATTTATAGATTTTTTGCCAAAATATACCATACCTGGATCAACAATGCTGAGACATGAGACGCGGAAATACTTGCCACATGCAGTTCCCAAGTCAACATTGTCTGGATAACAAAGAAGAATGATAGATAACATTAATCACCTTTCGAACCGTATGTTGCAACATGAGAAATGGCGTCTCGACATCAAAATCAACCACAATGATTATAGTGATGATACAATGTACAAATACTGTTTTGTTGAATAGCCAACTGTTTATGTGACCAACAACAAAGAAGACAAAGAAACCCGAGCATTATTTTTAGCACACTGCTTTATTGTAGGGACAATGAGGGCCATGGCAATGGATGCTCAGCCAAACGTTAATGTCGAATAGCGTTTTCACACTTGAATTGCGAATTCATGTTCTCACATTGGATTCGAGCATAAAACACGCTTTCTAATTTCAAAATTCGCTTCTCAAAATGAATTGCATATAAATGCTTAAAAAGCATTAATCAGTCATTATGTATGACACTGGACAGAAAGAGATACACAATTATAACAGCATTAAATGCGACTACAAGCATTGATTATAAAGAGAGAATGTATGTGGGGATGATTTTACCACTGTTTTATATGGCCAAAGCACAAGTCATCCTTTTAGTAACAAAAGTTAACAATAAGTATGCTATGAACTGATATAATTGCCAAGAGCTGTTAAAAAAACTCCTACATATTGGAACATTTTAGAACATTCAAATATGTTTAAATGTATGAATAAGACAGCATTTGAATTGGCGTCGCAGGCTGGTGCCTATCCACTTCAAATACCAGCTAATAATGCATAATTATGTATTACTACATTATTTATTTAATTAGTTACTTCTTTTAGTTATATATTTTAATCAAATAATATTATGTTAAAATATACATACACTGGACACTCTTTTTCAGTCCAAACCATTTGTACCAGATGGTTAAAAGAGTTATAGATGCACTAGTTTATATCCAACTTCATGTTGCTTCATTTTTTTTAACCCTCTCAGAGCTATATGTTAAAAATATCATGAGAAACGTACATACACATGGACTAACTTTTCAGTACAAACCAATTGTACCAAATGAATCAATGTTTAGGCCGGCTTGGGCAAGGGTTAGGAGCCTGTAGGGTCGGGCTGAAATTTACGGCCCCATTAAATTTTTGGACCGGGCTCGGGTTTGTGTTAATTTAGACCGGCCCGGCCTGGCCCGAAGACATGAGTTATATATATAAAGTTTACTTACCCTTGACATCATCCTTTGGTTGTAGCTTAGGGTGAGAATCTCTTGTTGTGTCTTTGAAGTCTTGGGTTCGAATCTTTGTAACTGCAAAATTATACTATTTTTGCCTAATATCTAATAAATCAGATCTTATTATGGGCAGGCTCGGGCTTGGTATATAACACAACGGGTGGGCTTGGGCAAGCAATGATAAGCCCGAAGCTCGGGCCGGGCTGGGCTCAGGACAACATAATTTCACTTACCTATGGATAATGGCCCGGCCCGAGCCCAACCAAGCCAGGCCCGTTGCCACCCCTAATATGCACTAGTTTATATCCAACTTCATATTTCTTGTTCTTGTGTTTTTTGCCTTCTCAGAGTTATATGATAAAATCATCATGAAAAAACTATATATACAAATAGAAAAGCTCATTTAGATAACTAATTCCTCACCATGATAAATCTCTTACCTCGTACGTTTCTATATAAATGGATGGAAGTGAAGTTTGTGTATTTAGATTCTTAGTTATGCTGGAGTTAGAGCTGGCAACAAACGGGTCGAAACTGACCCAACTCGTTTAAGCTTGAACTTGTTCACAACCCACCGAACTCGACCCCTGACCAGTTGCAAGCTCTAGCTGGAGTATTCCAAAGAAGGATTAGCTCCCAAATTTTGGAAACGTGATTTTTTGGAGAGAATGGAACCATAGTGTAAAGGATCGGTTTTGGATCGAAGATCGTTCCAGTCCGAAAACGAGTTGGATCACTCTGGATCGGATGATCCAACGCGATCCGGAAAAAAAAAATAGTTTAAAAAATTAGAAGAAAAAAAAAAGCTGAAAGAGGAGAAGGAAGTCATTACACCAACCAAAAGCTTATTCCATTATCCTCAAACCTTATTCCATCGAACAAAGAATGAAGAAATCATCCTTTCTTTTTCTTCCACCATCGAAAACAAAGAGAGAGAGAGAGAGAGAGAGAGAGAGAGAGAGAGAGAGAGAGAGAGAGATTTTGATTTCTTCCTTTTTCTTCCATCACAAAACAGAGAGATAGAGATTTCGATTTTTTTTCCTTCTTTTTCTTCCACTACCGCACAAAGAGATTTTTGAGTGTGAGGAATAGAGAGCATAAAAAAGACCTTGTATAGCCTTGAGTAAGTCGGTTCATGTGTACATGTGTACACATGAACAGAGAGAAAATAAGAAAAACAAGCCTGCTTTATACCAGGCACGTGTACACCTTTTCATTTAAAAGAAAAATAAAAAAACGTGCCTGCTTTATAGCAGGCATGCGTACAATTAGTTTCTTTTAAAGCAGATTTATTTATTTTTTCTTTTCTTTTAAAACATAGGTCGAACGATCCAATTTGGATTGTCCCGTTTGACTCGGCGATTCCGTGACGGATCGGCCGATCCTTCACGGACTCGATCCGAGTCATCACTTTTTTAGAAGTTTTTGGGATTAGCCAGGGATAGCGGCTTGTCCTTGACTGATCCCGAGTTGGATCGACCAATTCAAACCGGGATCGGCCAATCCGTAACACTATGAACGGAACACTATCCAACTGCCAGATCAAATAGCAGGGTTGCATCAAGCTGGCAGCTAGCATATAACAAAGCGAAATCCTTTTTTACAAAGCCTTATCAGCATAGTGTAAAGGATCAGATGATCCCGGTCCGGATCGGCCGATTCAACTCGGGATCAACCAGGGACGAGCCGCGATCCCTGGCCAATCCCAAAACTTCTAAAAGAAAAGGAAAAAAAAAACAAATCTGCTTTAAAAGAAACTAGATGTACGCGTGCCTGCTTTATAGCTTGCACACTTTTTATTTTTCTTTTAAATGAAAAGGTATACGCGTGCCTGCTATAAAGCAAGCTCATTTTTCTATTTCTCTCTCTATTCATGTGTACACGTGTATACATTAACCAACTTACCCAAGACTACACAAAGTCTTTTATTCTCTCTATTCCTCCCTCAAAAATCTCTCTGTGAGGTGGTGGAAGAAAAAGAAGGAAAAAAACCCAAATCTCTATCTCTCTGTTCGGTGATGGAAGAAAGAGAAGAAAGAAATCAAAATCTCCATCTCTCTCTCTGTTTGGTGATGGAAGAAAAAGAAGGAAGAAATCAAAATCTCTTATCTCTCTCTCTCTATTTCCGATGGTGGAAGAAAAGAAAGGATGATTTCTTCCTTCTTTGTTCGATGGAATAAGGTCTTAGTAATTAGTATAATGGAATAAGCTTCTGGTTGGTGTAATGGCTTTTTCTCTAATTTTTAAAACTATTTTTTTCAGGATCATTTCGAATCGGAAAGATCGTTGATCTGAAACCGATCCCTAACACTATGCTTATCAGTTGTGTCGGGCTAATGGTACAACAACATATGATTCTTAATAAGCTGGAATGTTAGAAGTAGATGAGTGCCAACCCTTATTGATAAATCACTAATAATAATAATGTTTCCAACAAGACACACCCAAAGCAATAAAGTTTACTAATACAAGATTACTAGGAAAACAAGGTAACACACTAGTAACAATAATAAAAAAAAGGAAGTAATAAAGCACAAAATTGAACTTGAGTACCCTTCATATCTAATAATGCATAATAATTAACTAGTCAACTTATTTATTTACTACTTTATATTAAATTTTATTAACATAAAACTATCTTAAAGACATAAATACACGTGGACTCTCTTTTTCAGTCCAAACCATTTGCAGCAGATGAAACAAAGTCTTTCTAGAAGAAAGAATTTACATCCAACTCCGTGTCACTTCATTGGTTTTACCTCTTCAAAGATACATATAGGTACTATCATGAAAATAACGTATATAATTCTCACTTGAATATCTAATGCCACATCGTGAATAATCTATTACATCGTCTGTTTCTACACAAACAGCAGGGAGAGAGGTTTGCGGATTTAGAACCTCACTCAAATTTATGCTACAATGTTGCAAATAAAGAAAACATGCTTTTTTGCTGGGCAAGAAACCCAACATAGAATGTCTCAGGTTTGAGTCTCCGGGTTTACCTAATATATGATCCTTGTGGGTGGGGTCAGGTATCCAGGGTTTAACCAGTCCTCACCATGTGGGGTCAGAGGTTCCACGTCACCAAAAATAAATAAACAAAGAAAGAAACCCAATCTAGGAGTTTCCGGGCACTAACGGCTGGATCAAGGAGTAGGATTCCATCAGCCTGACATCTGCATAAAAATCGCTATACCCTTTTTTTCATAAATCCTTATCAGTTGTGTCAATCTAATCCTAGGGCAACATATGTTTTCTAGTAAGCTGGAATGTAAGAGTAAGAGGAGTGCTAACCTTTGTTCAAAAATCAATAATAATCGTAATATTGACAGAGTTCTGAGAAGACCGAACTTGGCCTATTTTTAAGTTTATGTTCAGGTCAACTATTTTACTAATAAATGAAGAAACAAAGAGTAATCAAACACAAAATTGCACACAACTACTACCCTTCACTACTACTAAAAACTATATCACTACTTACAATTTAGACCCAATACACTAGTCAGATCAGAATAATAGTCCAAATCTCTATTATAAAACATGAGAACAGCAAGCAAAGCACAAACTCAAGCAATTGAGGAGCTCAGTAAGATAAATCGTGTCAAAAAATAAGAACAAAAAATAAGAAACGATGATAATGCTGTAAGAAGTAGACTAGATCGCTAGTGAAATGAGATAAAAACACTTACTTCCACTGAAGTGGTGGACTCCAACCTTCGAAAGCATTGCATAGTACTCGATCTCAGACTTCCGCAGCGGCGGGCAATTGTTCGAAATAATTATCAGTTTTCCTGCCATTTCCCAAAAAATCAAGTTCCATTAATAAGAAAACAAATCACAACTAAGAATCACATCTACAGATCCGATCACAAGAAGAACGATTGTTAAAGGAGAGTGAACAAGGACGTTGAAATCAACCTTTCGAGCTCCTTAACGATCGAAGAACAGTCTTGTATCCGAGCGTGTACTTCCCGCTCTTCATCACGAGGGCGAGCCTGTTGTTGATGCTCTCATGACTCTTCTTCTGCGAAATCAGTCCCAATAACAGATCAAAACAGAGTAAAAGCATCCAAATGGATCCAAAATAAATAAACGAGTAGAAATATACCGATTTCTTCGTCGCCACCATCGTTGCTACCAACAGAGATGCTTTTTCAAAACACAATCAAAAAGATTCAATAATGGCTTAAAACTTCGTTTCGTTTCGGGTATTCCGAGCGAAACTTTTCAGTTTTTAGGTCATACGAAACGAAATGCACAGATAATTTCGGCGAAACAACGAACTTGGAGAGAAAGAGATCGGCGGAGCAAACCTGTGTTCTGTGTTCTGCCGTTTGTGTTTTTGTTTCCAACTCCTAGGGCATCTTTTCAGGTCTTTTATTTCGTCCAGGAATTACAGGCCTGTTAATTGGGCTCGTTGGACCGGGTTGTAGTCAGTTTTGAGTCAGCCCCAATTAAAATCTATTGGTTCGAATCTAAGGCAGCCCAAACCGATGACAAGCCCAGTGAGCGAGTCTGAACTTAATTAAATGAAAAAAGCTAAAAGAAAATTAAAATAAAAAAAGCAATTATGTTTTATAAAGGATTAAAGGTATTAGAAAATTATATATATTTTTATGTTCCCACATTTCTGTCCAAGTCGATTTTTCGGTTGTACAAACTTCGACCCGAATCTCAACTCCAAGCTTAAAAGTGAGTCAGAACCAAACCCAAACCCAAATTAGTTGACGAGTTCAAGCTCTTATTAGGGTTGTGTTGGAAGGGCTTCGGGATAGGCTATGCCAAACTATGGCTAGTGCTACGGGTCATTGCAGGGACAAAGTTTCATGTTTTCGAATAACTAAAGTCTTGAAAATAGAAAATTGGTAATAACAGATACAGTTTTCTGATATTCACCCCATATACTTATTCTCAAAAATTAATAAAAAAATAAAATTTCATTTATAAATATTTGACAACATTTTGTATTGCAAGATCACTTTTAATAAAATGAGCTAGCGTTTGGACACACTCTCCGAGACTCCATCTTCCTTTGTAGTATAGATTATAGTGAGTGCACCTTATCGTTCAGCAAACCAAACTACACCTGACTCCTTGCCATATCGTGTTAGACAGTAAAACGTTGCTTGCACACAAGAAATTAATCCGAACCAAACGTTTTGACACTGAGTTCATTTAGATAAGCACCAACAAAATTTAGCATGAGTTATTGTCTATCGTTTGCCTAATAATATGATTTACATGATTAACGAGCTACATCTGAACTCCACATTTTATGATTCTACGTCATACTACATTTCTCAAAACGAAAAGAAAAAAACAAGTTTTAATATATTGATCCTCTGTGTAAATACAAATTTTGTCAATTGAAAATCAATGATCAAGATATGCATAACAAAATCAATTTTATTGATCTAATATAGGAGATTACAATTTCTAGGGATTTCTTTATACAAAAGAAAAGATCATCTGATTCTTCACTTCAGGGTGTTTTCAATCCAAGGGCTGCAATAGCTTAATCTTGGGTTGATGCGAAGTTTCCGGCTTGATCTCCGTGCTTGTAGACTTATGGAAGATGTGGACTGAAGGCTTCAACTTTGATGTAGATCTCTGGGCTTTTGAGCGTATTCAGAGATTGAAGAACTTGAAGAAGTCTTCGACTTGATTTTCGGGCCTGTAGACTTATAGAAGATGTAAGTCGAAAGCTTCAACTTTGGTGTAGATCTCTAGGCCTTTCAGTGTATTCAGAAAATGAAGAACTTGAAGAAGTCTTCGACTTGATCTTCTGGCTTGTAGGCTTATAGAAGATGTGGGCCAAAAGCTTCAATTTTGATGTGGATCTCTGGGCTTTTGAGCGTATTCAGAGATTGAATAACTTGAATCTTTAGGCTTGAATGCTGTATTTTGGGGATTCAAGTTTGCAGATCTTTAGGTCTTCAAGACTTCAAATCAGGTGTCGGTGCAGCAGAGCTTCAGTATCTTTTCTCCTTTTGATCCTTCTTCCTGATCATCTCGTCTCTGCTGATCTTTGATCATGCTCCTCCCCTGAATGGGAAAGGACTACCCCTATATATAGATTTGGAGGGGAGAGTCCTCCTTGAATTAGAGATAATTCCCAATTTAATTAGAGATTATCTACATGTGGGAGGATAGAGTTCTACTTGTTCTCAACCACTTTAGGATATTATCCAATATAAGATAATTATTTATTTAAGAATTATCTAAATTTTGATTGGATAGTTTTTAGATAATTCTATTGAGAATTATCTAGAATTTTCCTATTTTGTTAGGATAATTCACATTTAATGAGAATTATTATAATTTTAATTTAAGAATTCTCTGTGGGTCCCATTTGAACTAATCAAAGATTCAATTTGAGAGAATCTTATTTTAGTAGGGCCCATCTGTGATATCGTGCCATGTGGCATATCTTAATCTCAAAATTTATCCTTCTACAAATATCCCCTTGAGGCTTGTTTGCTGACACAACTTGTTGTATTTATAGCAAACAATGCTCAATTTTATGAGCGAGGCTTGACTTCGTAGTAGTTTGTCAAAATTTACTGACTTTGATTTTACACAAAATTTGTTGTGCAATTTCTTTTCTCTTTTTCTTTCTTTCTTTTTTTGAAATAATACCAATCAATGGTATTGTTGTTCAAAACCTCAAGAACTCCCATTCTTTTCTTTTCTTTTTTCCAAGAGGATTGCGACTTCAATATAGAACGGATGGAATCCTCCTATCCTAGGACACATTTGAGCTGTATTTATAGCCTTATATACTTTGAAAGGACCTATTTATGGTACCATTGTATCGCACGGGAGTAGCGCCTGAAGAAAACCTGTTAGTGATACAAGTCGGTTCAGAACTCTTCATCGACTTAGAACTCCTTTTTATTGTTGAGTTCTTCTTTTGATAGGAATCAAGGAAACCACTGCAACTCTATAAATATAATGCATTCTTTCATCGAAGCATGCATTGATAATGCTTGGATCTGCGGAAAATTGCAACTGCTGGATGCCATTAGTTTAGTTGAATACGTGCCTTCCTCATCCGAGAGAATTGTTGTTAGGTACGCCTTTATCCTCGCCTAATTTTCTTCTTCTTTTTTATTTTTTTTTAACTCCTCCTTTGAAGGAGCCATAGAGAGGTAGCTGAGATTCTGAACGTCTCAGCACCTTGTGAAGAGATGAGGGGATCCGTCTGTCTCCGAAGAGCATCTATCGTCATCTCGATGGAAGAAAGAGAGGATTTCTTGTTATCAGAATCGGGTGACGACAAATTGCGATCATGAAGCTTCTCCAACATCTTCTCTATTACTGATTGTACTGCAGAACCTGAATCCTAAATGTGATCGTCTGGCATTGGTTTTTTCTTTCTAAATCAGCCCTTCCTCTCACTGGCGTCATCCCTTGTTTTCCCTTCAGGACTCTTGGGATTGTAACTCTTACTTGAACTATTAGTGTTCCAGGGTTCACGATGCTTTAATGACATTAGTCAGACATGACATCAGCTATATAAATCTTCAATCTTGCCAAGGCTTTATCAGTATGTGATAAATTTTATGATGAAGTCAATCCCTCCGCAAAGTAGCTCACAGGAGTAAACAAGAAAAAGAAACCATACCTTCCTCGGAGCTGTCAATATTTATTTCTTAATTTTCATCTTATGAAGGACTATCCAAAGACCCATTTGTTCCTTCTACGACTTGGTGATGAAGTCACTCCCTCCGCAAATGAGCTAACAAGAGTAGACAAGAAAGAGAAATTATGCCTTCCTCGGAGCTGTCAATATTTATTCTTGTTTTCCATCTTATTAAAGAAGGATCACTAGAAGACCCAATTGTCAGTTCTACGACTTGGGTGTAGTTCTGATTTAAAGGTTCAATAAAATATCTTCAATCTCTTGCAAGAAAAGCTACAAAACGATCTTCCTGTTTAAAGTTTACTTACAATCCTTCTGACGTTATTGACTTTCATAAAAATGATCTTCTCATGAGGAAGGGGTGTTTACTGGCCTTAATATACCAGATGACGGAATTTCCTTACTTTGAAGAATTTTTTTTTTTTTGAAACTGAACCTTTGTAGGCTGCCTACGTACCCAAACAGGGATCAAGTCAAACGTAGTTCAAGGTTTTTTTTTTTTTAACCATACAGTTTATACTCATATGACAAGGAGTGATATAGATAGTTTAGACTCGTATCAAGGAGTATTTAGATAGTTTAGGCTCGTATTAGGGAGCATTTTAGATAGTTTAGGCTCGTATCAAGGAGCGTTGTAGACAGTTTACGCTCATATTAAGGAGCATTGTAGACAGTTTACGCTAATATCAAGGAGCATTGTTTTTTCTTTTTTACTCTTTTTCTTTGACTTGGTTGCCGTCTTTGTCTTATTTCGACTCTTTCTTTGTTGAGTCGATTGAGCTTTGGGCAAATGCGACTTCCTCTTTTTCCAACGAGTAACCAGTGTCCAACCTTCATTGTCTGGTTTTGTCTTCTTGCATTCAGTTGTATTCATGCCCCTAGTCATCGGAGTTTGAACGGCTGTCATCTCTTCCATCTTACTAAGTACATTAGCAGTTGGATTGCAGAGGCTTTGCTGTCTTGGCAGAATTGTAGGGCGAAAAGACCCAAACATAATGGTGACAAGATTTGACGTGGCCACTTCTTCTTCATTGTCAAGGACAATTTTTCCTTGGTGAGCAAGATCCAAAATCTTCTTTTTCAAGTCAAAGCATTTTTCCAGCGGATGGCTAACCATCTGGTGATACTTGCAGTAGTTCAGATCGTCTACCCGACCGGCCTCTTCATGGTGTTTTGGTTTTGGCAGCTCGATCAACTCCAGTTTCAACAATTACTCTAGCATCTCTGGGACGTCAAAGTCAGGGAACGAATATTGCTTCTCTTGTAGCTCTTTCAATGTAGCTTTATTCTTCTTTCGATTATCTTGGAAAGATGCCTTTTGAGGTTTGGCCGACATCTTCATTGGAGCAATATTTACAGCCATAGAGTCCTCAGCAATGACAGGGTTAACAGAAGATTTACTCCATTTGCAGTTCTCCTAATTTTCTTTACCATTATGTGGCTCTTGCACGGGAATTTTATAACCTTCATTGGCTTTTATGCTAAGCTCCATGCATGAGCACGCGTAGCTAACTCTTCAAAGGTTCTTGGTTTTATCCCTTGAAGGATATACCGAAGTCCCCAATGCATGCCTTAAGTGCACATCTCGATAGCGGACACTTCTGAAAGTCGATCTTTGCAGTTGAGACTAAGATTCCTCCATCGGTTGGCGTAGTCAATCGCCAGCTCTTCCTTCAATTGTCGAGAATTGGTCAGCTCAATCATACTGACCGTGCGCCGAGTGTTGTAGAAGCGGTTGAGGAATTCTCTTTCCATTTGCTCCCAACTGTCAATGGAACCCGGCTTGAGATCTGTGTACCAGTCGAAGGCATTACCCTTCAAGGATCGCACAAACTGCTTGACAAGGAGGTCGTCATCCGTTCCAGCGTTGTTGCATGT
>JAUPMG010000004.1:7481305-7515516 GCA_031762675.1 Pachysandra terminalis | reverse complement strand
TTTTTTTTTAAGTTTTAACATATTTTTTAATATTTGTTTGGTACTTCTTATAATTTATTAATTGTTTTTTTAATATTTAAACGTTTTGGGCCAACGGACGGCCCGGAACGCCCGCCTAGCACGGCCCGGCACGCACCAGTTCGTGCCATGGGCCTCGTGTCGTGCTAGGCCAGGGATTTGACAAATTGAGCACGGCACGGTCCAACACTGGCCGCGGGTCGTGCCAGCCCAAAAGCACGACTGGCCCGCGCTAAACGTGTCACGGGTCGTGCCGTGCTAGCCCGTTTACATCCCTAGCTTTGGGTCGGCCGAAACTAAAATTAGTTGGTTCGAATCTAGCTCGGCCGAAACTGATGACAAACCTATTGAGCGAGCTTAAACTTAGGCTGTGTTTGGAACCGTTATTTAGTAAGAAAAGAAAAGAAAGTGCTAAAGAAAGCACTTTCTTTTATCTAGTTGACCATTCTTTAAAGAAAAGAAATGGATTTGAAAAGAAAATTTTCTCTCAAATTCTCTTTGTGACTAAAAATTCTCTCTCCAAAATGGTAGAGATTTTGAGAGAAAAGAAAAAGAAAGAAGTTGGAGAGAAAGCCTCTCTACTGCCACTACCACCATACTACCATTACCACCACCACCACTTCCATCACCACCCCACCACTACCACCACACCAACCCACCACCACCCCCACTACCACCAACACCACCACCATCACTCTATTTGCTCCCAACTGTCAATAGAGCCTAGCTCAACTTCTGTACACCAATTGAAGGTATTACTCTTCAAGGATTGCACAAACTGCTTGATGATGAGGTCACCATCCGTTCCATCATTGTTGCATGTTTCAACAGAATGGGTTGTGTTGTTTTGGATTGCCCTTTTCATCAAATTACTGGAATTTTAGTGATCGGTAACCTGACAGTATCTCATCTGGCTGTTCCGTTAAGTATAAGGCTTGGAATGCACGTCAGAAGAGTAGGAAACACCATCATACTTGTCTTGAATTAATGAAGTCTTTGAGCTGACCTACTGGAATTGAGCCATCAGAGGAAAGCAAGACATCGTGAGCAAGACCCTTTCCTTTGTTTGAGGCCTCTGAAATAGTTTGAGAATTCAATTGTGATGTGAATCTTGGTGGGTTCACCGGTCCATAGCTAGATTCTACAACAACTTCTAGTTGCCTCATGAATGTAGCAATCTGGACGTCCTTTTCATGCATAGATTTGGTGAGTCTCTTGATGGCTCTAAATAATGGTTGCGAGCTGATCTTCAATAGAAATACCCTAGATCATCATGAATGGCATAACAGCAGAATAGGAAGAGTTGATAGAATCCGAGGGCCTTGAAGCCGTGGGTCTCAGAGTTCCACAAGGTGATGCAGATATAGAACGTGTGCTAGAGCTATCATCATCTTGAGACAAAGAAGCCTTGCAGAACTTGACTTTTAGGAGAGTGAAGGATGAAAGAATATACTCTCATCTAACCGAGCAGTCACCTCCTTTGCCCCAAGCGAGGCTAAGGAGATGACGGCGTTTTCAGGTTGGATTGAACCAAAAACCAGAGTTAGCCTTGGTAGTGGAGCTATTGCTTGAAATGGATGAGAAATAGCTTTTGCCTTACTCCTATTCATTACTCCACAATCTTGAGTGTTGAGACTTGATCTAGTGTTGACAAAAGCTATAGGATTAGATCCTGTTCATTTGAAGGTTATCCTTTCAACATCATTCTTCAGTGTAGCTTTAGAGGATGTTGATTTTTGATCCATTGATGTGGTGTTAGATCTGGAGAAGACTTTGATGAAGAAAAGAGATGAGAGGAAAACATTGTCCCCCTGGGCGTACCAAAAATTTGTACACACAAACTTCGTGTCTAAAGATCAATGGACAAGATTTGTTGGTACAATTATCAACTTTGTATTAACTTAGAAATGGGGTACATATCTCTGTGATTTTCTTCTCTACTCTAGCAAAAACCTCTGATTCTTCTCTCCGGATTTTTCAATCCAAGGGTTGCAACAGCTTATTCTTGAGTTGAATTTGATCATCCTTGATCTCCTTTGCAACTATCAAGAAAGTAGTAGATTTGATAGATTTCACAAACAAAATAGTAGTTTTTTTTTTTACGAAGTCTTCGGCTTGATCTTCGGGATTGTAGACTTATAAAAGATGTGGACTAAAAGTTTTAACTTCAATGTAGATCTCTGGGCTTTTCAGCATATTCCGAGATTTGAGTCTTGATGAAGTGTGGTTGAGTTGGCCAACTTCACAAATGAGAATCTTGAAGGATTTGTTACAAAATCTTCGACTTGATCTTTGGAGTTTTATGCGTGTGAATATAAAGAAGGTTTTGTTTTGATGTGGATCTTTGAACTTTTGAGTGTATCAAATAATGAAGAACTTGAATCTTCGAGCTTGAATGTTGTATTTTAGAACTTCAAGTCTTCAGGGATTAGATTTACAAAGTGAGAGCAACAGTACTTCTCTTTGACTTGTGTATGTTCAAGGCGTCAGGAGGACACTTTTTCTCCTTGGCTTTACTTCTAGGCGGTAACATTTCTTCTTTGGCTTTTGTCCAAGGCTTAAGGAGAACAACACTTCGTCAACGCTTCCAACTCTACACAATACTCATCTTAAATTTTTGCCAAGCCAAGCAACTTTATCTTGTATACATTTTTTAATCTTAAATTTTTGTCAAAACAAGCAACTTTATCTCGTATACATTTGTTAACCCTAAATTTTAGGATGATTTCTATAACTCTTATCTTGAACACTTTTATCTTGTTACCATTGATGCTGTAAACAAATGTCTACCGTCCTTGGGTCACTCATCCAATGATTACATTTTTTGTCAAACCAAGCAACTTATCTAACGAGTACACTTTTTTTCTCATGCTGTAAACAAATACTCCTGTCAAGTCACTTATCTAATGCCCGGCACAGAGCCAAACGCAGCCGAGATCAGACACACTACATAAGTTAGTTTTATAATTCTTACATGCTGATAACACAATTTGCGAGCCTCGCGAAGAGGATTTCTAGACTACCCCTGTTATATGCCAAAAATAACGGCCTCATGATATATCCCCTTTATTGCAGCCAACAAATATACCGAGCACGAGTCTTTCAGAACTGGAAAAAACTACATCCCAAACTAATCCAACGAAGCTGGTCCAGTCTTAGAAGCCTCTTACAACCGAAGCTGCAAGTCTTGGAAGCCTCTTACATTAGGTGGTCCATTGGCTATAACATAATTCATTTGAAATCATGATCAAGGAACGACACATAAGAAGGTCCATATGTACCATTCGAACAAAAATAGGGCTTTAATCCGCATTCAAGGCTCATGGGGGGGGAGGCATCACATATATGGACAAGGAATCTAACAATTCAAGTTCACTAATTGTAATTCTAGTTTTGAGTAATAAAAACAAAAGGGCAAACAGTTTGTCCATTCTTCCTCTCACCAAGAATGTCCACTGACCAAACAGAGCATGCATCGATATATCTCGGCTTCAATCTAGCAGCTGTATAAAAGAAAATCCAAATCAATCAGAAATCCTAATCCTTCTGCACAAACTAGCCTGGGATCATTTCTTGCCCATCCTTCAAACCTGCATAGACTTAAAATATTAGATAGAAGTTCATTATCATCTTACATTCCAACCCCTCCCTATAGAAAATACAATGAGCATCTGGCAAAAAAAATTGTAGCCTCACCCCTACTGTTTGGTACTTTTGCGTGCTGCGAGTTTTGCTGCAACCTGCTCTTCAGACAATGGCAAGTAATAGATGCGAGGAATGAATTTCGTCTTCCTAAAGAGATCGTCCAGAGTGACTATAGGTGGCTCCATTTTCTCGGGGAGAGGTGGTGGGGGTGGAAGAGTAAGCCTTTCCCTTGCTGCTGGCAGGTCAGAAAGCCTTTCCCTTGCTGCTGGCAGGTCAGAAAGCCTTTCCCTTGCTGGGGGCAGGTCAGAAAGCCTTTCTCTTGCCGAGGGCAGGTCAGTAAGCCTTTCCCTTGCCGTGGGTGGGTCAGATATCGGTGGTGGTGGTGGAAGTGGAAATGGAGGTGGTGGTGGGAGCTGCTGCTGCTTGTGGGAGTTCTGGCGGGGGGTGGATTGGGGCTGGAAGGCGGATGGGGATTGGGGTACAATTGGGCTGGTGCTGACAGGTGAAATTGGAGACTGAGGAGGTGCCTCAACCCTCATTTTCACTTCCTGTGGATCAACAAACTCGGCCATCAGTAGCCGTCCTCCATTGGAAGGCCACTGTAGGTTGTACACAGCATTTCGAGTCTCTATGGCTTCTTCGACTGATGAGTACTGCATAATTCAATCAGGAATAGTTTAGTTTCTCTTTAAAAATGGGAAAAATCAATATACGAACCTGATGCATTCAGAACACAAGTACCATGTTGGAGACCAATCTCTATTACTCCCTCCGGTCCCATTAATTCCCTCTGCCCCTAATCTTTTATTTACATTAACTTTATTTGAAAATGGAGTATAATAGCTAACACATTCAACTTTAGTCGCAAAAATATATGCAAGAAAGAAGGTGCATAGCATAAGTTTAAAGGTCAATGCAGCAGCTTCTGAAGGGGAAAAAATATAAAGTAACCTGCTGAGATATATTAGGAAAATCTGCTATTAGAGATGCAATATGTTCTCCCTACTCTTGAAGGATTAGAATTTGATATGGTGAGCCCTGAAGCTAGAGACAATTTGAAGGAGTCTTTTTAAAGGAAGATGTGTAGGTGGTCAAGGAATTGAATGGGGACAAGGCACCAGGTCCGGATGCCTTCCCCGACCTATTTTGAAAAGGTGTTCGGGCATTACCAATTTGAACCCCAGCTTGTGATCCTCAGCTGCACAAACCATATATTCTACATGGTGCCTAGGGCTGTCAATGAGCCAGGCTAACTCAGTTGAGGCACAGGATGTGCTAGCATGAGCAGAGCCTCATCTGACCCCAAATGGGCTCCGTGCTTTTTCACATGTCAATAATAGGCTACGGACACATGCAGCCCAATAACAAAATCAGGTCAAGCCAAGCTTTTAGTGAGCCAAGACTGAGGTCTCTGAATCCTAACGAAGCTGAGCAGGAGCCTCAACGTTTGCAAGCCTGAGCCGAGTTGGTCAAAGCTTGACCTGGCTTGTTTAAAACCCTAATGGTGCCAAACAGAAGTAATTCCATACTTCGTGATGCATATAGAATTAAGCAAATACCAGAATATATATGTATATATGTATGTATGTGTGTGTGTGTGTAATTCCATACTTGATGCATATAGCATTAAGCAAATACCAGAATATATATGTATGTATGTATGTGTGTGCGTGTGTGTGTGTATATATATATATAGAGAGAGAGAGGAGCTTACCGTGACATAGCAATGAGTCTTGATGTGGTCCATCCAGAAACTACAGACTTTCCCAGTTTTCGATAGAAGCTCTTGCACTGCTTTCAGAGTAAAGGGGCGCAGAAAGCGATCAATTCTCAGGGAATTAGTCGGAGGTCTTGGTGATGGTGGAACTGTCATAAAAAGAAGAGGAGAAGAATTAAATGTAAAGGCACATCGTATGTACATCAGTGCATAGGAATACCAAATCCATCATCAACTCACCAACACGTTCCTTTGGTGCATCTCCACTTAGTGTGGAGTCAGACCTAGTGAAGTTTCGTTTTGGAATAGTAGTCTGAAGCATGTCCCTAGGTGTCCCAGAAGGTGTAATATTAGAGCTTCGCGGTTCAGGAACTTTGAGAGTTTCAGAATTCCACCGGCGCTGCCTCTTTGGGGGTTCATTGTTTCCAATGGCTTCTTGATCTGTGCAGAAAGTATATTAAATAAAAACATCCATTATAAAGCAAGTTTTGTGGGTGAGTTTAGCTACATATTCCACATTCAGAATCCAATGATTCATTCGGTACTGCATCAAGATTCTATTATAAGATTAAACAGCTAAACATAAGATATGGAGAACGACTTGACAATTAGAATTTCATAAATAAATTCTAAAATTATCACCAAGAAATATTGCATTTATATAAAATCATAATTTGTTTTTTTGATAACTGCACCTACTCAACAGAGTAACTTTATTTAGCAATAGTTACCCATCAATCGTAGGCGTGTACTATAATATCATCTAACTAAATTGTGCATTTCAAATTTTCGATCATTACTGAAAAATAAAATCTTACATCTTTTAAAATTAACAGTACGATAAATGCATTTGTAAGTTAGCCAAAGGACACATTTCTAGAAGCAAGCAATATAATATATATATCAAACAGCTCACATGTCACGTTAGTATAATAATCCACATGGGAGCCTGCTTCGGCGGGACCTACATCGGGTTACAGTCCTTCCAGTCATGTGAAATTTTAGAAGCTAAAAGAAAAATTAGAAAATAAAACAGAAAAAGAACATAGAGGTGAATCAAAGAAAATAAGCAAAATTACTACTGTACCAGGCTAATGAATTGGCACGTAATTATAGGACTTTTAGTAGCAAGTCCACTAAAAGATTATCTTGGCAAATAAGGGAACGCTCATGTTTGGCCGGGCATCTTTTGTGTGCTTTAATAAACATGTAAACTTTTTCATTTGCGCAATAAAATGTGCCTATTCAAACACATGGAAGGAGGGACTGGTATCTGTTTTTTCTTAACTTACAATGTAAGAAAAGGTTATAATAGAATGAGCAGTTTAGCATTCCATATGCTAACCACATAAAACTGATGGCAGTCAATGCACATTTAAACAGAAGCTAACACCGGGTGGATCTCCATAAACTGTCGGGAAAAAAAAGAAGGATCCTTATAAATATCAGGAAAAAAAAATAAGTGGTTTATAAAAAAGCCCAGAAAATCAGCTGTCATTTCACCTAATTAGACTCCAGCAAAGGATCATCTACATCTCGACTACTTCTACATTGTTTGGTAAATAACCGCAATAAGAAGAAGAAGAAGAAGAACCAACAAAATG
The DNA here is from genome assembly GCA_031762675.1 of Pachysandra terminalis. Lineage (NCBI taxonomy): Eukaryota > Viridiplantae > Streptophyta > Magnoliopsida > Buxales > Buxaceae > Pachysandra > Pachysandra terminalis. The sequence continues at coordinate 7,508,532 of JAUPMG010000004.1, read as the reverse complement.
CCTTGTCCGAACTATCTGGGGTCGGTAAAATGATCCTTTTCTGCCATCCCAATCTGTTGAAACATACCAGATTATGTCTAATTAAACTGTTGTTTTGAGACAGAACAATGACCCAACAAAGGGCTTGTACCATGTCATTCTGGCTCAACCGGCGGGTAATCAAGGGTCAACAACAAAGCCAATAATTACATAACTACATACACATACATAATACATGCATATATAAAAGCAAATTAGAAAAATCAGAAAATATATATAAAAAAAAAAATTATTAAAAACTCAAAACTTAAAAGAATTTCATAATCATAAATGATAAACCTCACACTTGATACTAATGATCAAATTTTTGGATTTAACAGCACACCTAAAAAATAATAAGTCAAAAAAAGATTTTTTTATTTTTAGAAGAAAAAAAACCTTATTTTTCAACCTTTCAGCTTCCACTCTCTTAGAGAATTTTCTTTACTTCTTCAAGTTCTAGCAAGTAGTACTGTGATTGTTGGGTAGAGTGCACAATGGAAACTGGATCAATGAAACATCTCTAAACGGTAAAAATAAAACCCTAACATATTAGATCTTTCAACGAAAAAAATTGCTAGTATCCAAGGGTCAACAACAAAACCAATAATTACAATAACTACATACACATACATAATACATGCATATATAAAAGCAAATTAGAAAAATCAGAAAATATATATAAAAAAAAAAATTATTAAAAACTCAAAACTTAAAAGAATTTCATAATCATAAATGATAAACCTCACACTTGATACTAATGATCAAATTTTTGGATTTAACAGCACACCTAAAAAATAATAAGTCAAAAAAAGATTTTTTTATTTTTAGAAGAAAAAAAACCTTATTTTTCAACCTTTCAGCTTCCACTCTCTTAGAGAATTTTCTTTACTTCTTCAAGTTCTAGCAAGTAGTACTGTGATTGTTGGGTAGAGTGCACAATGGAAACTGGATCAATGAAACATCTCTAAACGGTAAAAATAAAACCCTAACATATTAGGTCTTTCAACGAAAAAAATTGCTAGTATACAACAGAACATAAACTTACAATATGTTTCATGGTAACAATCCTTTCATAAAGTGTTTCAATTAGATTTTTCATGTTGTATTAATATACAATGATCCATACGGCTTAGTGAAACTCAGGAAGGTTTGCAGGTCACTCTAGATCATCTAGGTCAAACAGGGCTGAACAGGTTGACGCTCCGACCAAGCCAAGACTCAAACCATCAAGGAAAGATGCGCAAGCAATAATGGTCCAATATTCAAGGGATCCAGGTTTCAGAATACTGATTTAAATCATTTCCGACCAACTTCATCCAGGTACTTTCCAATCTCCCTCGCCTGTCTAGATATGAAAGCCCCTCCCACCTCACAGGCACCTCCCTCAAGTCTCCATTTTACAAGCACAAACCATCTTAAATTACATTCCATTCCTTTATCTTATTTCCCAATGGATCTATTCCTAGACACTTGGATATGTGCATTTCTGACATTTTCTTTCCTAGACTTTCCACACATCCATCTCAGTAACATTCATTCTATGAATACGTTGCTCTTTTTTTACAGTAAAATACATGATAGCAACTGAACCTAATAATTGCCTCTATAAAATTGGAAAAATATCTTAAGAACCCTTTAAAATAATTATCTATCTAAAATAAAATGGGCGATTTTGTATGTCTAGTTAAATCCTATAGGGACCAATATCTGTCCACAAAACCCAAAAATATACATCCATCAACAACCTTTAACCTTTGAACTTTTAGGTAACACAGAATCCTCTGCGCCCTTGAACTAAGAAGTTTTTTATACCCCTAAACTTAACACTTTAAATATCATTTTAGCTCAAGAGGCATTTTTGTTTACTAATTGGAAGGATATGATTAAATGCGTTTTAGTCATAGAATTCTATGGTGTTGGGCAAAATGTGTTTACAAATATGTTTTTATCACTAAATGCATCAACTGATTTCTTGGAACAAAATTAGAACATTGTTAGAAACAAGTAAAATCACATTTATTCTGCCTTTGAAAAGAATAATAATATAGACCCGAATGCAGGACTGAGATCTACAATTTCATATCTACTATTAACTCAATTTCTCATCTTAAAAGTTCTTTCCCTCACAATGAAGTTGTGACTTAGAGCAATAACTAATAGCTGACTTCCAACGTCTCTCAACTCCAAACCATTTCTCATACGTGGAAGAATACTTTAAAGCAGATGGATGGATGCAATCCAATCAATCCTACCCTACTATCATCAAGGTCTACTTTTATCTTAAAGCAGTACCATTTTGTCTTTCGTCTTTGTTCTATTGATGATCAACGAAGATTTCATGAAAATCAAGGACGTAATCGAATGTACAAAAGGTAGGTCACCAAAGATGACCCAAAAGATGAAAAAAAAAAAGAAAGCATGGATAAAAGCAAAAACAAATACAACAACCTACGTAACAGGGAGCCATTGATCACACAAACAAGCTAAGTGGAGTTATATTCAGTATGGTTTAGTACAAAACACCCAATCTATGAAGACTCAAAACTGATATCCAAAAGAATAGGAACATATAGAAACACCACACTCGAAGAATCAACATTAAAACAACTCATACGACCATGTACATGTCAATAAATCTCAAGATACATACATGACTTTTAGTTAATATTGGTATTATCAAGAAAAACGTCTAATTGTCTAGCTATTGACAAATACACAAGTCGGAAGACGTTGTATTAACATCTGGCAAATCAATTGACTCGTAACTCCAATGATACAAATCCAAAAACAAAATTGCAAAAGGACTGACCCCCAATTCCAATAGAAGGAATTCAAAAAATTAACAATAATAACAGTTAAAGCATTTGGAATCCCAGTACCAAGCTCAGTCACATTTTAGATACAGTTTTCTTCCATGCTATAATTAAGGCTAATTTTTGGAATTGAGACTAAACCAAAGGTCAAGAGCAACCAAAAGACACCAACTCCTGAGTTAGAGCAGATGGACCAACCAAAACATTCTATGTATCTCATAATAGTTTAAAATCTTGCCTCCGAAACTAGAATGTTTAGCGGCAACAATGTCAATTGAAGCAAGAAGTTAGGGATAATTTCATCACCAGAAAAATTACTTAAAACACAAACACCTATAGTTTTCCCTCTGACCTTAACAAAGTACCCATCCGCAGTGACATTCAGAAGTCAGAACCACTTAATTAATATATCATACAAGTCTAACTTATGAAGGAAATATATTTGTAACTTTTGTACCAAATATCATCCATGGTAACCAAAAGTACAACTGATAATCAAGGTAGATTCAAGCCCTCTGATATAGTCACAAAGAGTAGTGAAATTTGGCATACAGCTACGCACACAAAGAGACATAATAATCAAGTTGGAGTTCGAAATATTTAGAATTTAGAAAGGCTCCTTTCCCTAATCAAATTCATCTTGTTACATATTCTACATCTCAACCATACTTAAGCTGTGAATTCTAAATTTTGGGTAAAATCCTTTCAGTGAGGTCCAGCATTTCTAGTTATCAATAGAAAGAAACAAGAAACTAATTCTTTCAATGAAACTATCTACCCTTGATCAACAAGCTCTGTGCCTATAATATTACATTCATCATAGCCTATTACCAACACAAAAGAGAGGAAAAAAGAATAAAAAATAAATAAAATAAAACATTGATACCAAGTTCAAAATATGCAAGCAAACACGGAAGAAAGAATTGCAGTTTATGTTGCATAACAGGAAGACAATAACAAATCATACCTTGAAGCTTTCTTTTCTCAGCAGGAGCAGCAAGAGTACTCTTATCTTCAACTGGGATTTCTTTCTTTTCACAAGATAGATCATCCCCAGCAGCATCAACAACAGGAACTTGCTCTTTTACAACACACACTTCAATTAGCTCAATCCTATCTCTCACTTCATCAGAATTATGATTTGAATCAGTTTGTTTACTCTCTAATACATCCTCCTCCATATAATCATCACCCGGACTTCGATCTAAATTTAATTTTTCTGAGGACCCAGCATCAGCACTATCATTTTTCTTGCTAAGGTCCCCATCTGTAGCATTGTTGTCATCTATCTCTTCAACAGAGCCCTGGTCCTCACGTGGCTCTTGATCATCCAGTGGATGTAAATCGCCACCATTAGTAGGAACATCGCTGGATGATGGTTGCACCATCTCCGACTTAACAACTTCTAGTTCTAAATGGACATTATCAGCATTTAAATTATCCTTTAGTTCATTCTTTTCATTAATTGACACAGAATCAGTAGAAATAGAGTCAGATTTTACTTGAAACCCTAAAACAGGGCTGACCTCAGATACCTGGTTGTTCGGATCGGGCACGTCAAGAACAGCATCTTGGTGGAGAGGCTTTGAGTCCTCATTCTCCATCTGGCTTTCATTGTTCCGCACCTCTTGCTCGCAGTCACAGGATATTACCTCGGTTACCATAGTCCCGCTGATCGTGACACTGGTTCCTACAGTGACTGCAATATCTGCTGATTCACCATCCACCCCAATAGAATCAGTGCTATCCATCATTTTCTCATCTTGAACTTTTCCTTGGCCCAATTCGGTAGGAATTACTTTTCCATGGCCCAATTCGATAGGAGTATCATTAATGTCAACCACAGCTGCATTCTCATCCACCTTTCCAGTTTCATTTTCAACATTATCCTGAGTTTCTTTAACCAATTTAGTATCGGGAAATTCTGCCTCTTCATGCTCATCCTTAACTTCATCCTCGCTTTCTTCCTCTGAAGTTTCCCTTTCGTTGAAAATCGCTTCATTCAATCGTCTAATCAAATCATCCTTCAGTCCCTTTGTTGTCAATTTCCGCCTCTTAAGCTCTTCCTTTAACTCTGTTACTTTCCACTGATCAATAGGTCGGCTATCAAGTATCGGATATTGCGATGACATCTTCAACCAGGACTTTTGTTTACAACCCTAATCATTATTACAGTAAATCAAATCACAATTAGCCACTTAATACAAATTCCAAACTCAAACATAGAAATCCAAAAACCTAGAATCAAATAAAACACTATATTCAAAGAAATTCACTAACGTGAAGGAATTCATGCCAAAGAATTATGTATTGAATGCAGGGGAAAAGATTCTCCGATTAAACATACACACACACACACACACACAAACAATGAATGCAAGGGAAAATATTCTCCGATTACAGCACACACACACACACACACACATATATATATATATAGAGAGAGAGAGAGATATTCAATAAAATAACACAAATCCTTGAATACACAGATTGCAAACCAAACTTTGGAGACATGCTGTTCCTTTCAATTGATTTAACAATCGAAATGAATCTCCAAAGGAGAAAATCTAACAAGAGATGAACTGATTGACAGTTATAATAAAATAACAAGCAGAATCAGAACAGCTAAACAAGTATAATAAAATAATAGAAAGCATTTCAATGAAAATGGTAGCAAATCACGTAATAGATCTAAAAGATACCTAAAACGGCAAAAAAAAAATTACGCCTTGATTCTCTGAAACCCCACATAAACAAAGAAAAGAAATCGAACCCATTCATAAAAAAATGGAAAGAAAATGTGGTAGAGAGAGAGATAACTCACCGAATATACGTTTCACGGACTTCAACCGTTCGAAAATCGCACTTCTTAAAGAGAGAGAAGTGGAAAGACGAAACCCTAATTTCAGAACAGAAAACCAACCATGAGAGAAAAACAATCAAAATCCACACAAAGATAGGCAAACGGGAACTATTACAGCTCCGAAAACATGACGAAATTGGCTCGTTCTCGTTTCCTTTTTCCTGAAAACAACAAAATATAAAACTGAAACAAAGACAAAAAAAAATTAAGAAAAAATTGTGAAGAAAAAAAAAGGGGGGGGCGTTTTGCAGAAAAACGACGAAGAAACAAAATGCCTCTTCTTTTCTTCTTCTTTTGGATACTAAAATGGCTTTTCTAGGGTTTTGTTTCCTTATTCTGTCCCCATGTTCGAAACACTTCGATCTGAGAGAGCGAGAGAGAGAAAAGAAATAAGAAAACAGAGGAGCGCGAGCTTGTAGCTATGAGGTTTTCACCCTAATAGGTACCGATTACCGTAAATACCCCTGTTGCCATTCCCGATTTCAGTGGGTCCCAGCGACGAGGTTATGGCAGCATGCGAAGGATTACAACCATCGGATCTGTTTTCCGAACAGCGATCCAACGACACCCACGAATTTTCTTTTTTTCTCTTTTTGCAGGATTGGCCGTACAGCGCGTTGCTTTTTTACCATTCCTTGTATCAGTAAAAAAAACACTTTGAATAGGGGCAAATTTGTCAATTAAATAACAAATAATAAAATGATGCAGCCATGACACCTTTCCTACATGCATGATGAGATTGGGAAGTTGATTGAGCTCAGCTACCACTAAGATCCCTGGATGAAACACCATCCGAATTACTACACCTGGCCCACCAATTTCTTGATCTGTATTATTTTTTTTTTTTTTTTTTTTTTTTTGGTATTGTACCAACTTCTTGATCTGAACCCTTCAGTTGGTTGTTGAAGTGTATGAGCTAATAAGCTTCAACCAGATGGTTAGAACCATAACCCACTTTCAATTTGTTACTAACCCATGCATCTACAAGTGAAAGCTATACAAGTCCAGCGCTCCGTTTGGAACGTAAGATTTTGTGGGAAAATAAATGAAAGACGACTTTTTTGCATAACATAATTGTTTGGATATCCAAAAAGTGCAAGTCCCACAGAAAATGTTTTAACCAAACTCTTTTTATTGTAGAAAAATGATCATTTTTGTTTTCAATAAAGAAAAGAATTTGTGAGAAAAAAAAATGAAAAGGTAAGGAGAAGAGCATGTTTTCCATCATGCTCTTCACCACCACAACTTCCTTTTTCTTGCACTTATTCAATGAAAGATAAAATGGACAGATGAAAAAAATTCTCATTCATTCCTATTAACAAAGCATCAAAATCAAATTTTTCTGTCATAGTCTACAGATTCTTGATACAACCAAACAGCTTTCAAGAAAATTAAAATTCACTTTCCAACATTTTACTTTCTGACATTCACTTTATAAACTTTCTGGAATGCCTTGGCATCCAAACAGAGCTCAACAGATTAGGAAATGAAGAAAGTAAAATATTACCAAATAAATAAATAAACAAAATCATAATCTTTTCCATCCCTGTCTGAGTTTGATCAAAACAACAGTTTACCGCAACCCCAAAACCCCAACCCAAATCAAGTAAACTACCCTACATATTTGGGTCTGAGACTCTTCTTTAAGGCAATGTATTCCTTGAGACTGAAAAGATCTGCATTTCAAGCTGCTGCTTCATCCTGATCCCATGTTCTTATATTTTACTCCAACATGACCAAAAAATTACTGTGACCCTTTTTGTTTCTTCCTCTGTATAGACACGTGAAAAGCTTATTTAACGCTTTCACTCGCTTTCATCGTCACTCTGCTCCAATGACAAGTGATTTAAATTCTTTTCGAGCGGAGGAAGCCCGTCTGCGGAGTCATAACCAGAACCAGCTTCTTCATTGACCATATCAGTCACTGCAGCACCATAAAGTGAAGCCTGTGTTCAGTGACGGACTCTTTATGGAGAATTAGATCTAACCCAGGACGGTTATGCTTATAGTTGGTTTTTTTACTCGTCAATAATAAAAACAAGATTTGGCTTATGACCAACCTACGTCGATAATGTAGCTTATGGACCCCAAAACATTAGATCCCAGAAGAATATGATTGGAAATGTTTCGGTGATAAAAATGAATACTGCAGATATCAACAGATTTCTTTTAAAGTGTGTCTAGAGACTTATAGATAGGGCTGTCAATGGGTCGAATTTAAATCCATATTTGATCCGGATTCAATCCGTATTTTTGAATATGAAAGCATTATCATATCCGATGAATCGAATATGGATGTCAAAATACGATTCCGAATATTCGAATATGGATTTCTCATTATCCAATCCGAATTATCCGATTCCGAATCAGTAGCATTAAAGAAATCTTTATTTAGATTTGATTTTATTTTATTTTATATTTATCATGTATTTTAAACAAACTAAAATACTTAATAAAATTACACGTTTGCAAAAGCAGGTTGAGAAACAATGCGTATGCCCTATGCTTAGTCCAATATCAGTTGGGAAGAAATTCTTCTCCCAACCGATGCTATATATAAGACTTCCTTACCCAACTTAAACTCCTAATGGTTTGACTTATGGTTTAATGTTAGACCGTTGGTTTAATAATTAATGGTCCGAATTCGAATATGGATGCATATCATCCAAAATCCAATTAATATGGGTGAGCATATAAAAGTTTGGTTCGAATATGGATCACACCAGATCTGATCCGTATTCAACCCATTGACAGCCCTACTTGTGGAATTCATTTAAAACAATAGTACCTTCAGTCTCTGAAACAGTCTTTGGAACCCTCTGGCCTTGGGAGAGCCATGCATTCTGCACCGAAATGATGTCAGCACTGTTCCCACATTCAGAATAAGCCTTCAGAAGCTCCCTGCATGGATCACATGCCCAACAGGAAAATATATTGTAAACACTACTAAAGCGATATAGAACCACTGATTATATGAGGATTTTTTTTTAATCACTTACTCTGATATTGGATAGTGATCACTTTACATAAACAGAGTATAATAATAATTAAAAAAAAATATGCAGCATGCTTGTAAGGGGTGGTCAGATCGATCATTCAATGAATCCCAAAAAGAAGATCACATAGCTGCCAATTGAGCTAAACCACACGGGTTAGCTCAACTGACAGGCTCTCCAAGAGGTCCCAGGTTCGAGTCCCCAAGCTTACCTAATATATGGTCCTTGTGGGTGAGGCCATGTATCCGAGGTTTGCCCTATCCCTACTAAGTGGGGTTGGGAGTTCCATGTCACCAAAAAAAGAAAAAGAAAAAAGTTGGAACCTCAAATCAGTCGAGGATACCCATCAAAAGATTTCATTCTTCTTGATGAACGGAAATAATAGGTAAAGAGTCGGTCGAGAAACAAAGTTGCAACCATCCAATCTGAGCAATTTTTAATCTAACAGATTTTCCAGTTGAGACCCATTTAAATGCTGGTCCACATTTCATGTAGATGCATCATATGTATCGGTCAATTTATAGAAAGCCACAGCTCCCACCATATAAAAGAGTCGAACCATGGATTTACTCTATCATTACTTTTGGCTATTAAGAAGAAGTGCACTGTACCTGTTAACGGACAAAAATGCATGACCCCACTTAAATTTTCCAAGCAACAAATTTGCTGTTTCCGCTTCCCCACTGTTGAAACATATGATATAATAGTCACAAAATGCTGAAAAACTATCCTACCTGTGATACATAAAACGGATGAAACCAGAGGTACAACAGATTAATTTACAACAAATATATTGCAGAAAGAAGCCCACTCAAACCATGTCAATTGAGTTGCACTCCCAACATTAAGGGTGCAGGATGCATAAAAATTAGTGATCATGTTAAGGATGCAAACAGTTGAGTTGCACTGCAAAACATGTACTAATAATACAAGAAGCATAAAAATTACGAGAATTTCTCATGTATGAAAACTGCTTATAAATTCCACTTGGCAATCTTACTACTCACCCACTTGGTAGCATTTGGAGTCTTCAACCGCCCAAGGCCCTTCAGAATAGTCTCGTAAGAAATAGAACGCAGTTCATAGTGAGTTTTTAGACTGATAAATTTGAACATCCTGACAAATAAATGTCTAGTTTAGGATATCTCTTAGTAAGGATCCATCAAATAGAGGGTTCACCTACATGCAATACACGTGTGCAATGTATACATATTCTTGACTTAAAAGCAACTTACTAGGAGGGTACCACAAGTTTCCTTGACCAAATAAACATTTCTCATACTTTCTACTTCTATATACTATCTGTCGAATACATTATGAATGGATTGATTAGGCTCCTTACAGAATCATTGTATTAGAATAGAGATGTAAATTGAAGTAGCATCCACACACTATATCTTACTCTAGCTACAAACCGAGCTAATGAATAGGGTATTCCATCAATCCACTATCAAAATTCCATTAAATCAGTTGAAATTATCACCAAAAATTAAAAGCAAGCAAAAGAGGAAGGAGCTTAGAAAATAGAAATTCTTAGAGGTCAGAAATCAACAAATATATCGATGGAAGGAAGCATAGTCCTGAGACATCACAATCCTGTACCTTAGCGAAATATGATTCGATGTTCATAAACCATTGCAAGCAAAAAGAAACACTCGTAGCAATACAATGCAAACTAGAACCGAACGTGCATTCTTACAAGTGTTCTCACCCAGATTTTATACTGCATCCGAGCTACCATGCTACCTTAGGCAGTGTAAGGCTGAGTTTGGCACTGCTTAACTAAGTGCTTATTGGAACTTTTAACTTAACAAAATACTTTTTTAAGCTATAAGTGTGTTTGGTAATGATGAACAGGTAAGTTATTAGCCATAAGTAATAGAGGAAGATAGCCCATAAGGAGAAGTTGCTCTCACCAACTTCTCCTTACCACTTATGCAAGAAGTGGTTTCTAACTATTAATGACACTTTAAAAAAGATACTTCTAACCCTGAACACAATACTAAACTTTTTGAAAATGACATTCTTATCCCTGAAACTTAAAAAAATGCCTATGAGTTTATCTTGTTAAGGCATTTAAGTTACCCGTATTACCAAACACATTTTTTTTAAACCAAGCAACTTATTGATGTCGTGGATAATTGCTCCCATTGAGTCACTTATCCAACGAGTGCTTATCCAAAAGCACAAGCCGGGCCAAACGCACCCTAAATCATCCTATATTTATTAAAATTGTTTGAACAACTGGATAATGAATCCATTAATATAGCCAGGGAACAATGGTTGAGCAAAATAGGCCTCACTAAGTTCACACTGCTACAGCATTGTTACCTAGTCAGCACAAACTAGAGCATCCAATGAACATCTGGCAGTCCCTCCCCAATCTATCTCATGACAGAATATAATTGCATGCCTATCTTCTGAATTTTTAAACTTTTCACCAAATTCAGCCAATTGAATTACTAAAGCATATAACCTATGCTTCTTGCATTCTCATTGAAAAGATAAGCAGAATAGAGAGGTCGGCAAATTGGATGCAACAAAACCAGATAGAATTTAACTAGTCTTCAATTATATCTGTGAGTACAGATTCAGAGTTTCATACACTCTGAATGTCTACTGAAATATAAAGGCACAAATGCTTCTATGAGGATTCCTCAAAACTTTAAGTATCCAACTCATCATTCACTTGGATCAAGTTTTCCCATGCTGAGAAACGGCATTGTCTCACTGGCATTCACCATTCCTTTCAGAGCTCACTCATCTAAGAGGGTGAAGAAAAAACTGAATATGCATATTACAGATTTTATTCATTTAAAACGATCATGACCCAAACTTATCTTTCAAAACAGAAAAAGAATAATCAAGGCACAATCCATGTGGACAAAATCAAGTATTAAGGTAACTATCGTATGATCACATATAATTAGTGTTATAAACTCTTCATTAAACCAAAGGAAGGAAGCTGTAGTTGATTCAATGCAAAAGAACAGGAAGCAGAGAATCTCAAAAGGGGAAAAAATTGAAGTACCACCAGCATTAACAATTTCATTTTTATTTTTGGTCATGATAACAATCTAGACTTTAACAAGATTAGTATCCCTAACTGCCAACATAATGCAAATAAGAATATACCGATGGCATTTCCAGTAAAACTGCATCATGAAGTGGTAACTGGTAACCGCTAGCCAATAGTAAACAACAAGACCTCTATATTACCGATTGTCAGACAAATTCAGCAAAATGTCTTGACTATGCATGCATGATACTGGGATAGTGCTAATGTATAATTAGAAAACAAGATAAAAGCAATACTGCCTGAACATCTCTACTAACAGTAATTATTATTGTCGAATCAAATCCCAGAGAGAAGATTGGAATCTTTCTCTAAAAAACTCCCTTGAAACGAGTTCAAATATTAAGGATGAACCTAATCAAAGGTACCTCTTGCAGTGTTTACTTCAAGGATTGATCCATTTCAAATCACGTGGCATAACTTCGTGACAGAAATAGAATACCGATAGACATGAAACACATGTAGCGAAAGACCCATTACCCACCATGAAGATCTTCAAGGTCAAAATTGAACCTGATTGGATGACTGTAAGGCAATCCAACTATTTCGTTAGTTTCTTTCCAATCTTTCTTTCTTTCTTTTTCTTTTCTTTTTTATTTTTATTTTTATTTTTTGAGAGAGAGACAGAGGGAGGGAGGGAGATTGAGATAGATACCTGGTCATAGGATGACTCTTGCTGACATATGGATATTGAAGGATTAGAGAGGATAAGATTAAAAGTGAGTTGAAAGAAGTGTATATGGAACTTTAACTCCACCAATCTTCTTCAGAGACGATTCGATACACACACACATACACAGGACTAGTCAAAAGCGATCCGAGGCGAGTTGTATCGAATGATCCGAATGAATCATGGGCGATCCAAAACGAGTCAAAGATTTTCTTAATATTTTGTATATTATATCAGGATCTCAACTTGGTGGCAAGCAATCTCGAGTTGACCTGGACAATCGGGATTGAGATTGTCTGAGACTTAAAACTATGAGGCCACCCAAAAGAGCCAAAAGCTATGATGATTAAAATGCTTTGATCTGCCAAGAAAACCTCCTGGGTGAGACTCCTTCAAATAGTGGCCCTCGATGTGTGTGTGTATCTGAATTTCCAAAAGCCAAATCCAAAATGAAAATAAGAACTTTTTTCAGCATCTCCAATTCACCAAATGAAAATGAACCACATTTTTAAGTCTCGCCGATCCCAATCTGGATCCTTCAAGTCAACTCGGGATTGCTAGCCACCGAGCTGCCATCTTGATTTAATATACAAAATATTAGGAAAATATTTGACTTATGTTAGATCATCCATGACACTTTCGGATCGTTTGATACAACTCGCCTCGAATCACTTTGACTCATCCTGGTCATACTTGTTCAGATCGCCCTTTCGAATTTTTTTTCCATTTTTTTACTGTTGTTTGGGATCGGTCATGGATCATCCAAATTATACACGAGGATATCTAGAGTTTTAAAAAACATAGTGAAGGATCCATCTCCCAACACCAATAACCATAGTGTTTAAACTCGGTATTGGATCGGGGATCGTCCCGGTCCGATACCGAGTTGGATTGTCGATTCAACTCAGGATCGGCCGACCCAAAATTGCCCAAATTTTATTTTATTTTATAAATCATAAAAATTTTAAGGGGTATCAGACGATCCAACATGGATCATCCGATCTGACTCGTCTGAAACCGAGTCAGAGAACTTCAGCATTTTTTGGGATCAGCTTGGGATCGTGACTCGTCCCAAGCTGATCCTTAGTTGTATCGGCTGATCCGACTCGGGATCGGCCGACACTTAACACTATGCCAATTACCAAGTTGGCAACTGCCATCATAATTTATCAACACAAGCTGAAACTAAATTTATAACGAATGTTTGACTTTAACCCTTACTCTCAAGCAGGGTTTACAATGTCGACGACATGTCGGTAATTTTTGATCCAACGACACGAAATCCATGGGAAGTCGCGACATGTCGCAATACGAGGGAAAAAATATATTTTTGTAAAAAAAACCCAATAAAATTATGAAAGCAGGTTTTTTTTTCCCTCGATGTCGCGACATGTCTCAGGTCTTACCAGTTTGCGACATCGACATTGCAAACCTTGCTCTCAAGAACTGCAGAACTACTGTTTCAAGATGTTAAAAAACTGACTCACCCAATTAGAACATAGCTCCTAGAAATGCGTTTTGAGGAACATAAGAAAATATTGACCTATTTCCAAGCAGTTTCAGCGAATATAGTAGGTGATCAACAATACTGACGAAAGCATATTTTCAACTTCCTCTTCAGAAACCTGAGGCCTTTCTTAGAGTTTAAGTTTTACATAATGCTACTCATGCTATAAATGGCTGCACGTGTAGGGGATTCGCATAAACTATGTTCATGGCTATGGAAGCAACATATATGATGGATATGATCACCAAGACATTCTTACTAATATACAAGGAACTACTCGTGAGAGGCAGAAGTCTTGAATGTTGCGCACAGACACCTTGTATGTGCACCACGTGTAGAAAGTCACAACACTTAAGGTACTAGCACCGGGAACCAGACTGGTCGTCAAAGGTCCCGATATGTACCACTCGATCGGTCCAGCCCACTTCAGGTCGGATGGGACCACATCACTGCTTATCAAAGAAGTGTTCCACCATTATGGTAAAATGGTAATTGTGAATTTTTTTTATACTTCTGCTTATCCTTCAATAGATTACCATCCTTTAATAGATTGCCAATCCACACATATCATGCCCTTTTGATTTCAAAGCCTTGAAACCAATGATAACTGTTTCACTACTTATCATGCCCTCTCTCTATTAGTTTTTTTTTTCTTTTTTTTTTCCAGAAATTGACTGCACTCTAGTGCAACAGTAAAAAGGAATTTTTTTTCTTTTCTTTTTCTAAGAAATATACAGAGAAGTGAAATAGGGCTCGTTTTCTTCTTTTTTTTTTCAAGAAATTGACAAGTCATACTGGTCATGGACCGGTAAGGACCTGCCGGTCTGATACCTGTACATACCAGCGGAGATAATGAGTTTTTAATTCCTTTATTTTAATTTATTTTGGATTGCATCCTTCATATAAGACAAGCACCAGCCGATACTTTTTTTTATCAACAAAAAGAGATTGTATATACTTAGAACCCTGAAAGGCAGGATTTTTAGTCTTCTTAAGAATACCCAAGATTTCATGCAATCCATAATATGAATGTAACACAATCAACATTAAACCGTCAGGTATATAACCAATATGAATGCAACACAACAGCATCGAATTGACATTAAACCATCAGGTAATAAGCAAATACAAACATGGCATTGGCATACATTATACATGTGCATATAAAAAGAGCAATCCCAAAAAGGGGAGAGGAAAGCACAAATGATTTTCATACCATATTAGTAAAGCTGCCGATAAAGCTTCGACACAGGACAGTTCACATGGTCGACCATAATTTATTGGATTTGCAGCCACTAACCATGGTACTGTAAATCAAAATAACTCATCAGACATCCATGGCTTACATTAAGAAAGGCAGCTTAAAGAGAAGATAACTGAAGAAAGATACTACGTATAGCATGCCAGACAATAAAGCAGATGAATGTATGGTGAAATATAAGTTTGGCATAAGAAAGCACCAGTACTAAGATATTCATAAAGTGCAATTTAGTTTTGTCAGGGAATCAACCATATTACTTAACATATTCTCAAATTAGCAAATTCAATCAAAAGCTAGCAACATAACAAGCACTATTTTTTTTAAAAGGTGGTTTTTTCAGGAATGATAAAAAGGAAAAAAAAAAATTATGCAGATGTGATAGTTTATATACATGTTTCAGCGTCCTAAGATATAAACATATGTATCCAAGAGAATTCCTTAGATTACATTAACTAGGGTACAGGAAATCATAAGCAATAAAAATGGTAGTTGCGATATATAAATGGAAGTGTCACAGCACACATATACAAATTAGGAGCCAGTATTTCACAGGTCCCACCCAGGATTATTACTAGGTCAGGTGTCAAATGATTAAATGATTGAAAATATCTAATTGATTCTCAAGCACTTGGGGAAGGATCTAGTGCCTTAATTATCTCATATTGATCTTCTAATGCCATGAGGAAGCCGATCAATCCACACTGTTTTTAGATAGTTACATTTCTAGGATATTTATTCATACTTAATTTTTTGATTAGTAAGTAATATGAGATACATAATGTTTTTAGGATGTTTACTCACATTTTATTTTTGTTTACTCATACTTAGTTGCTATCAGGGCATCAAGATCATTCATCAACTTATAAGCTTCCATCAGAACTATAAATGATGGAATATGTGGATTTTCAATATGAAGGTGATAATTTGCCTGCAACCATTCAAGAATTGTTTGCCAAGCCAGTGTGCAGCTGCTTTAATTAAAAAAGTCCACCTGTTTAACAGCTCACAAAGGAGTAAATTCCAATAAGGAATTCTGGGACTAATACTCTTCTTCCCCAACCTATTTCTTGGTAAATAAGGAAGGTGTAACCGGAGGCTGACCGATTAATGATTTACAGATTTCAGTAAACAGGAAACATGGACCAACAGAGTTTGTAGTCCTTTTGGTTTCAAGCTTCAATAGATGGCACTAGTAAAACATATCATCATTCTCACCTATTACCATATAGCATATATTGTTGTCCTGAAAATAGTTATCCAGAAGAATAACAAATAAAAACATTAAAACTTGTTTTTGGAGGCTCCCTTGGTCTTTCTCAAATAAGAAAACGACCATGGTTTGAAACTGCAGTGTTAATCATTTTATACACAGGGAAATTATATTATTTGTTAATTCAAATTTGTTTTACATTACAATATAGACATAAACATAGAACTGGAAGAAATGGAGCCAACCTATCCCACTTTCTCTGAAAGATGTCCAAAGTTTATGTAAACAAACACAATAAATTCATGTATATGATAACAGAAGCATAAAAAAATAAGAATAATAGAATTCTTGAGGTATATTGTTCGAATTCCATACGGAGGCGAGGAGCAGCACACCGAAGCTTCACAAAAGGAACATCACTCAATCGCGCCCATGAACAATCCACCACCGCCAACCCCCTCCTCTTTATTAAGAGATGATCTTCCTTTGAGACACATTGCTTTCCCACAGGCCTGGAAACATATATAGAAATAAATTAGAACTATGAAAGAAAATTGCCACATTCATTAGAGCCATAAATAATTCTGCAACCCAGGCTCTTTAAAAGAATCGACTATTCTGTAATAAAATGAAATAAACCATGATCTCACACTTCAAACATTATGATGGTCCCTCCATACGCATAAAGCATGTATTCATGAATTTAATAGCCAAATTGGCTATGCCCTGCCTGGGATATCTCCTACTTAGAAGTCAACCCAGGCCGATGCTATCAACCATTTGAGGGGTCAAACAGAAAATATCATCAATTGGATGGCTGGTTTGGGTCAAAATATCTCCTGGATGGAACCAATGGTTGGATACTTGAACGATCTCACTATACAAACATGGTATGTAAGGACCAGTATGAACAAAAATATAGATTAGTAACTACTACCATCGTGTGCAAAGACAGGTCAGCAAGTCAGCCACTATCCAACTGATAGAAGATATAGCAAATTGTTCCCTTATATGAATTTGTCAATAGTGATAACACTACCTTCTAGATTATGCTAAAAAAGAAAAAGATATTCACTCCAGTGTGCATCACAGAATCTTATGCAGAAAATGGTTGAAAAAAGGCTGAATTAGTTCAGCATGGTAAATGAAATATCCAACAAAAGTCTCTTGGATGTACCTTAAAACAATGCCGCCAAAACCATTACTCACTCGCAACTCCTACATAACCAAATTGTCCAGTCAGCATGCTAGGAATAAATTCGTCAATATAAAGAAGATGTTGCAACTTGCAACACTGTTGATCGGGATCAAGCAATAATAATAAACACAGTAAAACGACTATCAAAACAATGCACACAGATATATGTGGTTCAAAAGAGTCTACGTCCACCGGAAAGAAGAAGTTTCCACTATGTCAATAACGAATTAGGGTTACCACTTATAATCCAACCCAATATATAGGGCAAATCTCCAATATACCCTTACCATACCACAGCTTCGCTCCACCCCATAGTGTGCCTACAGGTTTAGCATCATTCATACTAAACTTCTCCAACACCTTCTCAACATACTTTTGTTGAAACACCCGTAGCTTACCAGCCTCTCTGTCCCTAGCAGCAATCAACATATCATCAACATAAAGCATTAGAAAAATATGAGAACCATCTTCAAGAACCCTAAGGTAAGCACAACAATCATACTCACAACGGGTGTAGCCAATCTGAATCATGTGTGAATCAAACCTCTTATACCATTGTCATGGAGACTGTTTCATTCCCTAAAGTGACTTATTCAGTTTACAAACAAGATGCTCTGATTCAGGATGCTTGAACCCCTCTGGTTGCTCCAGATAAATGTGTTCATCTAAATCACCATGAAGAAAAATTGTCTTTACATCAAGCTATTCCAGTTCCAAATTGAAATTGGTCACTAAAACCAATATTGTCCTAATAGAGGTGTGTCAAACAATTGGTAAGAAAATCTCAATGTAATCAACCTAGTTCCTTTTTGAATACCCCTTTACTACTAACTTTGCCTTGAACTTCTCTCCTTCCTTTTCTAATACTACCTCTTTTTTCTTGAACACCCACTTGCACCCTATTGCCTTCTTTCCCTTGGGAAGTTCCACCAAGTCCCAAGTTTTATTCTTGTGCAATGACTCGATTTATTCCATCATACCCTCCATCCGTCTACTTTTCTCATTGCAATTGATTGCATCTTGATAAGTAAAAAGATCTCCACTACTAGTTATAAGTACAAAAGAAACAAAGTCATCATACCTATATTTAGTTGGTGGCTTCTTGGTGGGTTTGGGCCTATCTAAGGCTATGTTGTGATGCTCCTAGTCACTAATGTTAGATGTTTCTTCTGGCTAAACATTGTTTTCTTTATCTGAATCATCTAGCTCCACTTGCACCATTGTCTTCTTGTTGCTACTTTCTTATACCTAATGCTTCTCATCTTCCTTAGAAGATTTAAGCATGAAGTTCTCATCAAACATTACATCTCTACTGATCACTAACTTCTGTATTTCTGGATATCAAAGCTTATACCGCTTCACCCCTTTCTTATACCCAAGAAAGATACACCTTTTGGATTTTGTATCAAGCTTTGACCTTTCATCACTAGGTATATGAACATAAGCAAAACACCCGAATACCCCCATCATGGAGTATTCTATTTCTTTTTATGTCCATGCCTCTTCTGCAACCTTACCATCAAGTGTTGCTCTAGGTGATCTGTTAATGATGTAACATCCCATATTTACTAACTCAGCCCAAAAGCTCTTAGTAAGTCTAGCCTTGAATCTCAAGTACCTTGCACTCTCTACAATAGTTTTGTTCATCCTCTCAGACACACCATGCTCCTCACAGAATTTCAGAAATTTTGTATCATTGTACTCTATACCATTATTTGCTCTTAGGCATTTAATCTTCTTCCCGGTTTGCTTTTCTACCTCTGCTTTAACTTGGTAAAAGTATCTAATTTGTGCTTCATAAAGCAAATCCAAACCTTCCTAGAGTAGTCCTCAATGAAGCTCACAAAGTAGTGAGATCCATATCCTAATTTAACTTTCACTGGTCCCCAGAGATTTAAATGTACGTAGTCAAGAATGCCTTCACTCATATGTGTAGCTGTATTAAACTGAACCTTACATTGTTTTCCAAGAACACAGTATTTCAAAAATCCAATTCACATGATTTAAACTCCTTCAAAATAGATTTCTTCTATGAAGTTTTATTATGCCACGCTCACCCATATGCCCCAGCCTCATATGCCACAAGAGTGTACCATCAGTACCTAATTCTACAGATATTGTTGCAGCAACTCCACCTATAACTATAGTCCCTAACAGCTTGTAAATATTTCATGCAACCTTCTGACCCTTCATCATCACCATGGCACCCTCGGTCACCTTCATAACTCCACCTTTTGTTTTATATTTACAGTCATTAGAGTCCAAGGTACCCAATGAAATTAAATTCTTCTTCAGATCTAGGATATGCCTAACATCACTCAGCGTCCTTACAACACCATCAAACATTTTAATCTTAATCGTGTCTATTCCAATGACCTTGCATGGAGCATCATTACCCATCAGAACATTACCACAATTTGCTAATATGTAGGTGTCAAACCAATTCTTATGTGGGCAGATGTTGTAGGAGCATCCAAAATCAGTATCCATGAATCTGTGAAGCGATTAGAACCTGATAAAACCAAAAGCATATATCTGTCACTCTGATCTGAGTTGTCCTCTGCTACATTCTTTTTCTCTTTCCTTTTCCTTTTTCCACTTTGGACAGTCCCTCTTCATATGTCCCTTCTCATGACACTTAAAGCACTCTACGTCCTTCATCTTCCCTTTTGATTTCGATCTAAAGTTTCTTTTATCCGATCGATCCTTCTTTTTCTTTCTTCCGTGATCCTGATTACCCTTTGCTACCAGCGCTTCACCTTGAGGATCCTCACTGTTCAGTTTGCTCTGATTATATGATAGAAGTGTTGCAATAACTTCCTCCGTTTTCAAAGTTTCCTTCCCCCAAAGTAGGGTTGTAACCAGGTGTTCGTAAGAGACTGGGAGAGATATTAGAAGCATTAGTGCTTTATCTTCCTCGTCAAACATTACATCAATCCTCAGAAGATCACTAATGATCAGATTAAATGTATTTATGTGCTATGTCAAATCAGCACCGTCAGCCATCTTAAGTCCATATAGCTTTTGCTTAAGATACAGCTTATTCGTTAAAGACTTGAACATATATCGACTCTCCAATTTCGCTCAGATCCTTGCAAGAGATTCATCATCAATGACATGATACATCACTTCGTCAGCAAGACAAAGTCGAATGGTACGCACTGCCTTTAACTCCAGTTCTTTCCATTGATCATTACTCATATTTGTTGGCTTCTTCGATTTCCCATAAAATGCCTTCACCAAACCCTGCTGCACCAATAGATATCTCACCATTCGCTGCCAAAGTCCGAAGTTCCCTGCTCCATCGAATTTCTCAAAATCGTACTTGGCATTCGAAGTGTTCACCATTATTGCTATGATCAACCCACGCTCTGATACCAATTGCTGATTGGTATCAAGCAATAATAATAAATATGGTAAAATGAAGATCAAAACAATGCACACAGATATAAGTGGTTCGGCAGAGCCTACATTCACATAAGAGAAGAAGTTTCCATAACGAATTAGGGTTACGATTTATACTCCTACCCGATATATAGGGCAATATACCCTTGCGTACCGCAACTTCGCTCTACCCTATGGTGTGCTTACAGGTTTAGCATCATTCATACTAAACTTCTCCAACATCTTCTCAACATACTCTTATTGAGACGCCCATAATTTAATAGCCTCTATCCCTACGAATCTCTATGCCAAGAATCTTCTGGACACCCCCCAAGTCTTTTATATCAAACTCCTTGTTTAACAATGATTTCAATTTGTCAATTTCATCCATGGTCTTAGCAACAATTAACATATCATCAACATAAAGCATTAGAAAATATGAGAACCATCTTTAAAAACCCTAAGATAAACATGACAATCATAATCACAAACACATTGAGTTCAATAGATAGCAGGAGTACTGAAGATAGCCAGCAAGGAAACCATTCTGCCTTTCAAGACCCAGTCAAAGATAAATTAAGTCTATCCAGCTGCCGTTTATCCAATAGTTGTAATTTGAGTACAATAAAGCAGATTCAGTCAGTCATCTGATACTGAAAATCAACTATTAGTTTTCAAACTGCTGTCTCTGGTTTTCAAATCTCATCTATCTGTATTGGCCATCAACTCTAAGTATTGGCCAAGTTACAAACATTATAGCAATGCTGCCAACTCATCTTGATGTTAACAATGCCATGACATGGTCAAAAGAAGTTCCCAAACCTTGATGTGGCAGCAAGAACTTCCTAGTCCTTTTTACTGCCATTTTTTGTTACTTTGTTTATCATGCAATGTATTGGTCATTGCAAAGTAGGCAAGACATCAAGATTAAAAATAACTTTCCAGTCCTTTTTAGTGCCATATTTTAAATGTTGTTACTTCCTAGTCCTTTTTAGTGCCATCTCATGCTGCATTTTACATAATTTCACAATTTGTTTACTTCTTATTTGTTTTACTACATACTTCCCTTGCAAAGAATCTGTCATAGCCCACCATTTGCAATAACTTAATGCTTCTACACGTGCCAATTAGATTTTCCCAACATATTAACAAGGGAAGACTTGCATTTATACCAATCAAAAGAAAATGCAGTTTTAAGGAACCACCGATGCAATAAAGACGTTACAACATGCATTCTAAAGATAATAAAAACCTAAATCTTGTATTGTATTGAATACTTACTTTCAATAAGCCAAATCTTGAAAGCTTTCTTCCTGTGCACTTTTTCGCATCACACTGCCCAAAGTCCTGAATCAACAAAACACTAACACTTTACACTTATTACTGCACATTACACTGGATTATACACAAATCAAGCTCTAAAATCGCAGATTTAATTCCAGTCTAATAAGAGACTGAAACAAAATCCCAAACTTCCTTTGAAATTCTAAATATTTGATTTAAAACTTGTTGGAAATTGATCACGAGTTTAATTGATTTTCATACACACATAGCAAGCTGGACCTTGGGAACAATAGACTCCTCTTCGTTTGCTGCATCTGCAACAAAATTGTTAGAGATTCCATAAAAAAAAATAAAAAAAAAACTTTCAATAATCCTACACTGTTAGCTATGAAGCAATGCATCGAGCATCTAGTATGCATCAAAAGAAACCATGTGAGGTGCTTCGTACCTTGATCGGATGGGAGAGAGACGCCATGATCGGGTTCCCTGTACAGATGAAGTACGCAAGGTTGCAGGACATGAGTATGCGAGTACACCAAAGAGCAGTGACGAGGAATTGGAGTAGGAGGATATAAAGCGATTTGAAAATTACCATGAAAGTTCCCGATTATTGCTGGATTGTCGGCGATGAGAAGAGGGGTTTCTGAATCGCCTTTGCTTGCTATGACCCATTGGAGAAGAGACTCGAAGGGGAAGAAGGAAAAAGGCTCGAGAAGACTATAGACAGGGTTCTTAAATACTTTACGTTGAGGCTTTCTCTAACATGCGCCGGGAATGACAGGCTAGTCACCGCCGGTGTGCATATGGGTGCCAAACCGGTGGACCGCTCAAATGACCGTCGGACCTAATGAGAAGCATTCTTGTTAAACAACGTTTTAAGGGTAAAACATCCTCTGCCCGGCTGGGTAATACCCCATCCAATTAATTGATGCCACATGTTTTGGTGTCTAACATGTCATTTTCTACTCATTTACCAAAAAAGTTAAAGAAAAAATAAATTTAAAATAAAAGATAAACCGAATTCTCAAAAAGGTCGGCCAAAACAAATTTAAAACGATTATAGCTGTCTACACTCCAGTCATCTCAGCCAACCCGTCATCAGACATGCCGACCTCTTCGATCGGAATCGTCTTTCGCCGAAATCTTTATTAATGCTAGTAGCACTTCTCGTTCGTTTATAATAAAAATTAAAAATAAAGAAATTTAAAACAAAAAAGAAGCAAGACATAGTTCTCAAAGAAGAGTAAGACGGAAGACAGTGTCCTTGTTGGAACCCGAGACACTGGAATCCTTCTCATTGGGTTTTCTCTTCAGGAACTTGTGCTTAATCAAAGATAGAATCATGGAAAATTTCCCTTTTTAGTTTATTAAATTCTAATCGATTCATTACTTCAAGTAAACTGATTGAAAAGATTTTGAATTTCAAAGTCTCCATTTGGGTTTATAATTGTCATTTGGAGAACAAATGCTGAATCTGTTATGAAAAAAATTATAAAGATTGTTATAGAAATAAAAACAAAAACAGCTTAAATAAAATCAGAAGCACAGAAAAACCACTTACGAGGAGATGGTTTTGTGAGAATTGGATTAATTACAGGATGATCTATAACAGGAGCACAGAAGAACCACTTACGAGGAGATGGTTTTGTGAGAATTGGATTAATTACAAGATGATCTATAACAGGATGTGGCTGTTTCTTCACATTTGATGCGATGGGTATTGGTTTTTCTTGGGTATCAAGTCTCTATCATTTTGAATTCCTTAATATTAAAGCTTTTCTTCTCTACCTCCTCTTCAAAGCTCCCTTTCTTATTATCTTCTCCACCTCCACCATCATCATCATTTTCGTTCATGACTACTTTCTGAGGAGATTTGATCTGACCCACATTGCTCAATATTTTCTTCTCTTTACAGACACCAAAGTCTTTGCAAGCATCATCAGGAACCTTATGAGAATAATCAATCTTCACTCTCTGAATTAGTTTTCTTTCATATCATTCTAGTGGCACTTCAAGATCCTCACAGTCACATGTCTCATAAAAAAACCTAGTCCATCTCATCTTTCTTGTACGAATTCGATTTCTTTTAGTTCCCTTATCAGAAATCTTTTTCGATTATGATCTTGTTTTCCTTATCTAAATTGGGTTTCTTTCAATTCCATCAACAGGCACCCCAAGATCCTCCAATGTCTCTTCGGATAATCTAGTGGATTCAGAACTCTTCTTCATTATTTGAGTTGGGTTTCTTTCAATTCCATCTAAAGACACCCCAGGATCCTTCACTGTCTCATCAGAAAAGCTATTCAACTCGGATCTCTTCTTCATTGCTTGAATTGGGTTTCTTTCAATACCATCCTCAAAGACTCATTAGAAGATCTATGCCATTTCGATCTTGCCTTCCTTTTCAGACATGATTCCTCTTCAAGACATGGTTCTCAAAAGAAAATCTAGAACAGAGAGATGGATCTCGGCGTGGGTGGATGTTGGCGTGATAAAAGATTTCGACAAGAGAAGGACGACGGAGAGAATAGAAAGTATGTCGAGAGATAACCAGATGATATATTTCGACGTGAAGAGAGATTCTGACGAGAGAGGATGCTAGAAAGAATAGAATCCGCCGAGAGAAACCCCGACGAGAAGGATTCCGGTGACTCAGGTTCTGACAAGAACACCGTTTTCCGTCTTCTCTATTACTCTTCTTTGAGAACCATGTCTTGCTTCTTTTCTATTTTAAATTTCTTTATTTTTAATTTTTATTACAAACGAACGAAAAATGCTACTGGCATTAATAAAGATTCTGGCGAAAGACGATTCCAATCGAAGAGGCCGGCGTGTCTGATGACAGATTGGCTGAGATGACAGGAGAGTAGACAGTTATAATCATTTTAAATTTGTTTTGTCTTTTACTTTTTTGAGAATTCGGTTTATCTTTTATTTTAAATTTATTTTTTCTTTTAACTTTTAGGTAAATGAGTGGAAAATGACATGTTGGACTCCAAGGCATGTGGCATCAATTAATTGGATGGGGTATTACCCCAGCCGGGCAGAGGATTTTTTTTCCGTTTTAAGTGAGTACAATCTTTTGTAAAATTTTTGTTGAAATAAAAGAATATTTCGGTTGAAATAAATTGACAAAAGTATAAAAATTTTGTTGAAATAAAATCGAAATTTCGGCCACTTTGGTCAAACATTTCACAAAATGCTTAAAACCTGAGAATATAAAATCAATTTTATTGATTTGAGAATGGGAGATTATAATCTCTAAGAATTTTCTTTGTATGAAATAAAACGTCTTATGATTCTTCTGTTCAAAGTCTTCAATCTAAATGATGCAACAACTTATTATTGAGTTGATTTGATATTCCTTGAACTCATTTGCAACGATCAAGAAAGTGATAGATTTTACGAACGAAATAACTGTAGTTTCAAGCTGGGTGTCCTTAAACTAGAACAAGGTAGACCCAAGCATGGTCATAGTTTAAAATTTCTCCAAAATTTCGGTTTTTGGATGGGGTGGGCGAAATGCGAATTGAGGTTTTTTCGGACTGAAGTATTTTGCGAAATAATCGCACGAAATTGCCAAAATTTTAACTGAAATTTCAAAGAAAATTTTCTACTTTGCTCAAATTTTTTCAGCTAAAATAATCACTTTATGAACGAAAAGTGATTTCATCCCAAGATATGAGTTTGGGAGTGGTTATACTAGATTTAGTAGCCAAATTTGTTTTTATTAAAATAGTAGTTCCTTGTGGACTGGATTTCTTAATGTTTGGAGTCATAGTATTCATGATTTTATAATAAATTCTATAAACTGAAGCTACAGTATCTGAACCAGGAAGAAACTCAAAACCTTTAGTTTGGAATCTAAGACTGACAGCTTCATATAGATTAGGACAGTCAATGATAAACTAAGATTAGGGTAGACATCAAAATAAACAGATGTCACGCCCCAGATCCCATAACTCACATCCCTAGGTTGGGAAGGCACGGATCACAAAGTGTAACCTTCGGGATTCATTTCTGGACCGCGGATATCATAACGAACAAGGCATGAGAAAATCCTCAATTTAATTCATAAAATCCCGAGTAATAATTTGCGGAAGTAAATTACTAACTATTACATCAAAGTGTTTAAAGAAACAATATCCAAGGCTTTATAAGAGTCATACATCCAAAATAGAGATAAATAAAATGTCTAAAAAAATCAAAACAACTGAAATCAAATCCCATCCAGCGTAGAAGTCTCCAGCTTAAATACTACATCAATCTGCAGTCATGAAAACTGCATGAGTATAAAATACTCAGCAAGTATGATCCAGTTATCATACAATGACAATGTGATTAGAAAACTCATTCCGCTACTATAGTAATAATATCATACAATTTAAACAATGGTATGATATGATATGATGGATATGAATGAGAAATACAATGATCTAATATGCTCATGCAAAGAATACAATATGATATGCAAGTTATGCACCTATGATCAGATGTCGGGCTCTAAGTCCGATTCAATGTCCAATTATCTGGTTCAATGCCTAGTTCACTATTGGCTCAATGTCTGGTTCATTGATATACTATTGGTTCAATGTCTCTGGTTTACTGATATGATGTGTAGGACATTGCACTCGGGTGCAATCGAGTGCAAAACCTAGAATTTCAGTGTTCTGTTTCAGTTTCAGTATTGACCTTCACTCACAAATTTGGCCATATCTATTTAATTACACATCGGAATTAACTCATTATTGTTTCGTAACACTCCTAACTCAAAGATCAATATAGAAAAATATAAAACAATTATACAAACAATATATAATCGGTATTTTGTTAGTTTAGCAAGAAGATACAGGTTCTATTTTCTGGGTATGATTTTTAACACATGCTCAGTATTGTGATCATAACTATTTAAATACACAGAGGAATCCATTAAAACTTGGTTTG
>JAUPMG010000004.1:7457545-7481205 GCA_031762675.1 Pachysandra terminalis | reverse complement strand
TATATTGTAGAAGAAGATCTCTTACATGCTTTATGTTGGAATGTTTTATGGACTAATCTGTTGACTATAATTTAATTCCCTTAGATCTCTTTCTCTCCATTACATTATTATCATGATTATGTTAAAGAGTAAGTATAATAGAGAGAGAGAGAGAGAGAGCAATAACTTGGGAATAAGATGGCGGGGTCAAGTCTCCAAATGGTGTTATTAGATAGAGAAAGGAGAGAGAGAGAGTAGCAAAATTAATTTTGGTTTTAGAAAATGGGAGAGTGGTGAGAAACCAATAGGTGATTGGAAGGACATTGACCCCAACAAATCACTTTCATATATATAAATCAGAACTCAATTATAATACAAAGATTAATAAAAGAAAAAGTAATCAGATACAGGGAAAGATTCAGAAATTGGGACAAGGGAACAGGCATTATTTATTCAAGTAGATCTAGATTCACACTCTTCTCTCACCTCCTCTTCTTTCCATTTTTTAAAAACATAAATACTGATCCACAAACAAAGGACCGAGAGAGAGAGAGAGAGAGAGAGAGAGAGAGAGGAAGAATAATGAATCCGCACTTCAGTAATCTGATGTTGTTTCTTATTTAATATTAACTGACTGTATGTGTATCTGATCTTAACCTTATTCTATCACCATTCTAAACCACGGATTCTTGAATGATGATGGAGAGGATAAATCACTTGTTCATCACACACTTTTAGATTGTATCTTCAAATATACAATATTGTGACTCAATTCTATAACAAGTTCATATGATAGCACCTGCATGGCACGTCCCCCTCCCCCCAAGTTAAGCTATAAGTGTGTTTGGCAATGATGAACGGGTAAGTTCTTACCCATAAGTAATAGAGGAAGATAGCCCATAAGGAGAAGTTGCTCTCAACAACTTCTCCTAACCAATTTACATTTTTATCCCTAAAATTTAAGAAAATGTCTATGAGTTTGTCTTGTTAAGGTATTTAAGTTATCCGTATTACCAAACACATTTTTTTAAACCAAGCAACTTATTGATGTCGTGGATAATTGCTCCCATTGAGTCACTTATCCAACGAGTGCTTATCCAAAAGCACAAGCCGGGCCAAACACAGCCTAATCCATCCTATGTTTATTAAAAAAAAAATCGAATAACTGGATAATGAACCGATTAATAAAGCCACGGAACAATGATTGAGTAAAATAGGCCACACCAAGTTCACACTGTTACAGCATCGTTACCTGGTCAGCACAAACTAGAGCATCCAAAGAACATCTGGCGATCCCTCCCCAATATACCTCATGAGAGAAGATTATTGTGCCTATTTTCTGAATTTTTAACCTTTCCAGAAGATTCAGCCAATTGAATTACTCAAGCACATAACCTATGCTTCTTGCATTCCCATTGAAAAAACAAGCAGAATAGAGAAGTTGGCAAATTGGATGGAACGAAATCAGATAGGATTTAACTTGTCTTCAATTATATCTGTGAGTACAGAATCAGAATTATGAAACTCTAAATGTCTACTGCAAAATAAAAGGCACAAATGCTTATATGAAGACTCCTCAAAATTCCAAGTATCCAACCCATCATTCACTTGGATCAAGTTTCCCCATGCTGAGTTATGGCATTTTGCCACTGGCATTCACCATTCCCTTCAGAGCTCACTCATCTATGTGGATGGAGAAAAAACTGAATATGCATATTACAAATTTTATTCATTTAAAACAGTAGAACCCAAACTTATCTTTCAAAACAGAAAAAGAATAATCAAGGCACAAGCCATGTGAACAAAATCAAGTATTAAGGTAACTATCGCATGATCACATATAATTAGTGTATAAACTTTTAATTAAACCAAAGGAAGGAACCTGTAGTTGATTTGATGCAAAAGAGCAGGAAGAAAAGATTCTCAAAGGAGAAAAAATTGAAGTACCACTAGCATTAACAATTTTTATTTATTTTTGGTCATAACAACAAACTAGACTTTTAACAAGATTAGTATCCCTAACTGCCAACAAAATGCAAATAAGAATATACTGATGGCATATACATATACATATACATATATGGATCGCACGAACCATGGCCGATCCTAAACACAGTCAAAAAATGGGGAAATTCAGAAAGGGTGATCTGACAAGTCAAGGACAATCCAGACTAATCAAAAGCGATCCGAGGCGAGTTGTATCGAATGATCCGAATGAATCATGTGCGATCCAGAATGAGTCTAACAAATTCTTAATATTTTGTATATTATATCAGACTCGCAGCTTGGTGGCAAGCATCAAGTTGACCTGGACAATCGGGATTGAGATTGTCCAAAACCAAAACTGTGATGGCCACCCATAAGAGCCAAAAGCTATTATGATTAAAATGCTTTGATCTGCCAAGAAACCACCTAGGTGAGACTCCTTCAAATAGTGGTCCTCGATGTATACCATGCCACAAATGGCTGCACGTGTAGGGGATTCGCATAAACTATGTTCATGGCCATGGAAGCAACAGGTATGATAGTTATGATCACCGAGACATTCTTACATACAAGAACTACTCATGGGAGACAGATGCCTTGAAAGTTGTGCACAGACACCTTGTATGTGCACCACGTATAGAAAGGCCCAACATTTAAGGTACTAGTACCGAAACTACGGATAACCAGACAGGTCATCAAAGGTCCCGATAGAGTCCAGGCAGTACCGATATGTACCAGTCGATTGGTGCAGTCCACTTCAGGTCGGACAGGACCAAATGACTACTTATCAAAGAAGTGTTTCACCATTATGGTAAAATGGTAATTGTGAATTTTTTTTATACTTACCGCTTATCCTTCAATAAATTACCGTCCTTTAATAAATTGCCAATCCACACATTTCATGCCCTTTTGGTTTTAAAGCCTTAAAAAAAGTGGGGCATACCGGTAAGATCTCTCCCCTCTCGCACTCTCAATCATATTAGAATTTTCTCTCCCTCAATTATGTATTAGGTTTTTCCTCCAAAAATTGACTACTTTCTCTCAATTGAACAACGAACTAGACTTGACAAAAGGTATTCTTGTCTGCCTCACCACGTATAGTTAGCAGGCGAGGAAAGACCTCTTTTCACACATGGCAGACCTCTTATATCACATGTATCACTGGCTATCCAATTTTTTTAACTTTCTTAAGTTCTGCACAGTTTTAGATCTTAAGCTCTGCCATGTGGAAAATGTCATTGTGATTTGTGTCTGAATCTTAGCATCTGACCTAGGTTGAGTGAAAATGTTTAACTTTCTTAAGTTCTGCACAGTTTTAGATCTTAAGTTCTGCCATGTGGAAAATGTCATTGTGTCCGAATCTTAGCATCTGACCTAGGTTGAGTGAAATAGGGCTTGTTTTCAAATTTATTTTTTTTCAAAAAATTGACAAACCATACTGGTCATGGACCGGTAAGAACCAGCCGGTCCGGTCCGATACCTGTACATACCGGCAGAGATAATGAGTTTTTAATTCTTTTATTTTGGATTGCACCCTTCATATGGGACAAGCTCTGGCAAATACCTTTTTTTTTGTCACTAAAAAGAGTCTTCTTAAGCATACCCAAGATTTCATGTAATCCATAATATGAATGTAACACAACAACATTGAATAAACATTAAACCGTCAGGTAATAAGTACAAACATAACCGATATGAATGTAACACAACAGCATCGAATCGACATTAAACCAACAGGTAATAAGCAAATACAGACATGGCATTGGCATACATTATACATGTGCATATACAAAAAGCAATCCCAAAAAGGGGAGAGGAAAGCACAAATGATTTTCATACCATATTAGCAAAGCTGCCGATAAAGCTTCCACACAGGACAGCTCACATGGTCGACCATAATTTATCGGATTTGCAGCCACTAACCACGGTACTGTAAATCAAAATAACTCATCAGACATCCAGGGCTTACAATTAAGAAAGCCAGCTTAAAGAGAAGATAACTGAAGAAAGATGCTAAGTATAGTATGCCAGACAATAAAACAGATGAATATATGGTGAATATAAATTTGGCAATTGGCATAGGAAAGCACCAGTACTAAGAGATTCCTAAAGTGCAATTTAGTTTTGCAAGGGAATCAGCCATATTACTAAACATATTCTAAAATTAGCAAAAGCAAGCAACATAACAAGCACTATTTTTTTAAGGTAGTTTTTTCACGAATGATAAAAAGAAAAAAAAAAATGATATAGAATGTGATAGCTTATATACAAGTTTCAGGATCCTTTATCTTTATTTTATTTTTTGATAAGTAAAGTTTTGTATAGTATAAATGTTAGAAATGAAAAAGGATACAGGATACAGGATACAGGATACGGGCCTAACATGACATGTACAAGTGAGGACATCCAACCCCCTATTTTTCTCTTGACACACTAAACCACACATCTATAGCTCACCCCACCTATTCACAAAAACTGCAAACTCAACATCACAAAATTCTGGAAAGGTTCTTTCCCACTGGAAAAGAAGGGAAACAGTTCTACTTCTAAGATCTTCCAACCACATCTCCTTGCCTTCGAACGCTCTGTAGTTTCTCTCTTTCCAAATCGACCACCATATAACATGAGGACATAAATTTCACAAAATATCCCATCTACTCTTCACCCTCTTCCATCTCCATGCCAACAAAAGCCTAATCAGGTCCTCCGGCATTGCCCACAAAATACCGAAACCGCTCAAAAAGAAAGACCACAGCTCCTTAGCCCAATCGCAATGATGAACTAAATGATCAACAGATTCAGCCTGCTTTTTAGTTTTTACACATAACACACCAGTTGGGTAAGTCCAATTTCTGGAAATAAGATGATCAACCGTTAATATCTTATCATGAGCCGCCAACCAGACAAAGAAAGACACCTTAGAAGGGCTATGAACCTTCCAGATCGACCTATCGGCCATATCTCTACAAAAACTCGGAGAAACAGCTTCAAAAAAAGACTTCACAGTAAACAGCCCATCTCCCCCCTCCTTTCCAACACCTTCTATCCAGGCAATCACCAAACCTGACATTCTCCAACTCCGACATGAGAGCATCGGCTGAAACCATCTTCCTATCGAACAACGCTCGTCTGAATCTTTGATTCCACCCGACTTCATTTCCGTCCCTTTGAACAATATTGCGTATCCACTCCCCTTTACTCAACGCTACCAAAAACAAATCTCTATATTTTAGAGCAAAAGGAACCTCACTACACCAACAATCTTCCCAAAAATTCACACGATTCCCCCACCCCACTTTGAAATAGATCCCTCCCCTGAACACTCTAGAAACTGACCCAATGGCCTTCCACAAACTCACCCCATAAGAAAAGAAGATCTAATGGGTTCTACCTCCCATCCCCCCAGCCGGCATCCAAATTTCTGACCAACAACTTCTCTCCAAAGGCTACCCCCTTCTTCCTAAACCTCCATAGCCACTTCCCCAACAAGGCCTTATTGAAATCACTTAGTCTTCTAATGCCAATCCCTCCCCTATCTCTAGGTCTGCAAACCAGATCCCAACGAACCAAATGGTAATTTTTCTTACCTTCCAAACCACTCTATAGAAAATTCCTCTGCAACTGTTCGATTCTTCCCGCCACTGAAGCTAGGATGATCTAAATAGACATCAAATATGTAGGGAGACAGGCTAAAGTGTGACGAATCAAAGTAACTTTGCCCCCTTTGGACAGAAATTTCTCTTTCTAGGAAGAAAGTCTCCTCTCCATTTTTTCAACGACAACATTCCAAACCGAAGTTGCCTTAAAACTTGCCCCCAACGGAATACCCAAATAAGTTGTAGGCAATGTCCCCACCTTACACTCGATACTTCTAGCACGAGTATCCAAGTTATGTACTTCCCCCACCCCAAAATCTCACTCTTCCCTAAATTGATCGTAAGCCCGGACACAGCCTCAAAAAACACCAAAACATGTCTCAAAATCCTCAACTGATCCACATTTGCATCACAAAAAATCAGAGTATCATCCGCAAATTGAAGATGGGAGATAACAAGATCTCCTCTCCCCACTCTAAAGCCGCACAGAAGATTCCCCTCCTTAACTCTAACAATCATTCTACTCAATGCTTCCACCACCATCACAAAGAGGAACGGAGAAAGAAGGTCACCCTACCTTAAGCCTCTAGAAGCCCCAAAGAACTCGGTAGATGTACCATTGACCAGTACTGAAAACGACACTGACTCAATACAAGCCTTAATCCAGCCCCTCCAATCCATCTCTGTGAAACTAATAACCTGTCCAACTTAGAGAGGGAAGGATTCTCTTGACTACTAAACCAAGTATAGGAGAGACCGCGAAGGGAAAATCCAACAACTCATTAACATTTATAAAATCCGAGAAATCCCTCATATGGCTAGAAATATGATTACAACAAAGCTTCTCGGAACAGACTCTGATAATATTAAAATCCCCACCGACACACCAAGGAAAAGGCCACAAACCCTTCACCCTCTTGAATTCTAACCAGACCCTCTGAAGATCCCCCTTATTTGTAGGATTATAAACACCCGAAAGCACCCATTCAACATTAGAAGATACGTCCTTAAACAATAAATGGAAAACTCATCCACCCTCTTATCTACCAATGTAACGAACTCCTTCCTCCACCCTACCAAAATTCCTCCGGCTGTCCCCTTTGCAGATTTGACAGCCCACTCCACCTCCTTCACCCCCCAAATGGTAGATAGCAAAAACAAATCTACCTTTCCCAACTTATTAGATTCTTGGATAATTACAATATTTGGTTTCCAAATACCAAGTGCCAATTTTACAGTCGCCCTTTTTTCCGGCACGTTTAACCCCCTAACATTCCAAGAAATGATTTTGGCATTCATCAGAAAACCTTGAGAAGCCCTTCTCCTTCCTTCTTCCTTCGCGACAAAGTCCACTCCAATCTGTGTAACTCTCTTCTCAACTTGGCATTGCCACCCTAGGACACCCCTTTGTGCCTCCTCTCAATCGCTGAAAAAAGTTTCATGGTTTCAACTTCAAAACCTTCGCAAGACAAACCCAAGAACTCCTTGAAGTTATCCAGTTTACCTAAGATCCATTCCGAGATCGAATCCTCTGAATCCGACGCTGGGCTAAGGGGAGTCCCCACACCAGAAGCAATATTATCTTCCCAATCCAGCATGTAAGACACCAGAGGCTCACTACTGAATCCGTCTTTCTGGTAACAAAAAGTTAATTGGCTCCATCGAGCATAGAGTGGCAACCTCATCGCCACACTCCTGAGAAAGCGTGGCATCACACTCCAACAAACTCCCAATCCCACCCAACAGAGCCTGAGGAACGTGCAAACCCATCTCCAGCTTAGAAAGACCAAGACCCTCCAAAATCTTATCCTGTACCAACGGCTGAAGCTCTTTTGCAAAATCCACCCCCACTCAAACAGCAACATCCAAGTTCGCTGAAGGCTTTGGACGAAGGCGAGAAAGCCACAGATAGAGAGGCCCGTAGCAAGCCGAGGGTAAATCAAGTTTACTACAAGCTTTATACTCCCGAGAGTGCACATTCAGTCTCTCGCCTCCACTGCAAGAAGAACCCTCAGAAGAAGTAGACGCTACAACGGACATCTGCCGCGATTCATCTTCAGCCTCCACCGCAACCTCCTTCGCCTCCTCTCTGCCACAACTCGCATCGAAACCACTTCCATGACGAGTCTCCCTGGAATCGTACCCTCCAAACCTCAAATAGCTTACCGACGCCACTAAATCCTTCTCCTGCAAACTCAGACATTTCTCAGCCGAGCAAGAAGACACCTGAACAGCTTGAGACGTCAAACAGTTAAGGAGTTGGGCCGAACAAAGCCCTAACTGTAGTTGCGATATAACAGGGTACAGGAAATGCATAAGCAGTAAAAAATGGTAGTTGCAACATATAAATGGAAGTGTCACAGTACACATAACAAATTAGGAGCAAGTATTTGACAGGTCTCACCCAGGATTATTACTAGGTCAGGTGTCAAATGATTAAATGATTGAAAATATCTAATTGATTACATTTCCATGGACTGAATAACATATCTTTGACTATTAGGCCCTTTATAAGAAACAGGGGCTCATTACCACCATGGCACAGAGGCATCAAGCACTTGGAGAAGGATCTAGTGCCTTAGTTATCTCATATTTATCATCTAATGCCATGAGGAAGCTAATCAATCCACACTGTCTTTAGATAGTTACATTTCTAGAATATTTATTCATACTTAATATTTTTTGCTTAATAAGTAATATGAGACACATTCGATCAAAAAAAAAGTAATATGAGACGCATAATGCTTCTAGGATGTTTGCTCACATATTATTTTTGTTTACTCATACTTAATTGCTATCAGTGCATCAGGATCATAATTCATCAGCTTAAAAGCTTCCATCAGAACTATAAAAGATGGAATATATGGATTTTCAATATGAAGGTGATAATTTGCCTGCAATCATTCAAGAATTGTTTGCCAAAATAGTATGCAGCTGCTTTGATTAAAATAGTCCACCTGTTGAACATCTCACAAAGGAGTAACTTCCAATACGGAATTCTGGGACTAATACTGTCCTTCCCCAACCTATTTCTTGGTAAATACGGAAGATGTAACCGGAGGTTGACCGATTAATGATTTAGAGATTTCAGTAAACAGGAAAAACAGACAAACAGAGTTTGTAGTCCTTTTGGTGGGCTGCAAGATCCAAGCGATATTCTGGGGTGTAAGAATGGATCCCTATCTACCACGTACGTAGGTGTTCCTTTGGGGTCACGATACAGATCCAAGGCGGTGTGGGAGCCTACCTTGGAGAGGATGGAGAAAAATTATCGTCCTAGCAAGGTAGATTTCTTTCTAAAGGGCATAAGCTGGGTTTGGTGAAGTCGGCACTTGCTAACCTCCCTACTTATTCAGTTCTTTGTTATCCGTGTTGAAAGTAGCGGCTTCAATTGCCGATAGAATGGAGAAATTGGAAAGGGATTTTTTGTGTTGTGACAGAGAAGGTAAGGGCAAGTATCACTAGGCTAAATGGGATTTAGTAGGCAGACCTAGGAAATTTTGAGACATTGGGCTTCGGCAATTGCGTGAATTCAATGATGCATTGCTAAGGAAAATGGTTGTGGAGATTTGGGGAGGAAAGGGATAGTCTTGGGAGGAAAGTGCTTGCTAGGAAGTATGGGAGTAATGTGGGGAATTGGGCGACTAATGATCACAAAAGGCTGTATGGGGTGGGGTTGTGGAGAGCAATTGTGACTTGTGAGTGCTTCTTCTCACTTTCAGGATGGTGTACGGTTTTAAAATTGGGGATGGGGAGAGGATGAATTTTTGGGAGGACATCTGGTGTGGTGATTCTCCTTTGAAGCTGAAGGCTAGATTTCCTGATTTGTTTAATCTAACTCTTAATAAGGATGAAAGGGTAGTCGATATTTTGAGAAATCAGGGTGAGATTGCTTCGTGGGAGCTTAAGTTCAGAAGAAATTTATTCGATCGTGAAGTGGAACCATTGGTGACTTATTGCAAGCTTTGCATTTGGTGAAGTTGGAGGGTGGAGTGCACAGTAGATGTTGGATCTGGGAAAAGGATGGCAGATTTTCTGTTAGCTCTTTTTTTGGTTCTCTTTTGGATCCTGCCCAGTGCTTTGTTTATGAGAATCTGATTTGGGAGATGGGGCTGCTTTCTAAGGTGGATTTTTTCTTATGATTAGGTTGGCCGGATAAGATCCTCACTGTGGATCATCTCAAGAGCCGGGGGTGGCCGGATAAGATCCTTACTGTGGATCATCTCAAGAGCCGGGGGTGGTCTGTCCTGAATAGTGTGCTTTGTGTAAGAGAGCGGAGGAGACAGTGGATCATCTCTTTGTCCAGTGCGAAGTGGTAGGCAGGTGCTGGCACTTCATCCTAGGAAAGTTTGGTCATGACGGTATCCTTGCTCAGTCATTCAGTGATTTCATGTGCGGTTGGGAAAGGAGAAGTGGGAAAGGGCGTGGGAAGATCTTGTGGAATTTGTGCCCAGGAGTTGTGGTTTGAACCGTGTGGAGAGAGGAACTCCAGAATGTTTAAGGACATTGAGTCATCTTTTGAGTTGTTGCTAAGAAGGGTGCTTTCGACATTGTATTTCTGGTCTATTTTGCGATTGGATATGCGTGTGGTGGAGTTTTGGGATGTTTGTTTGGGGCCTAGTTCTTCTTGGTTGGATGTTTGAGTAGAATCTAGGTTTGGCTTGGGGGTTGGGGTAGATGTATACATTTCGTGTACAGATGTTTTCTGCCATACTTGTAATTTTCTTACATATATTTAATACAAATACACTTTTACTGATAAAAAAAAATAGTTGTCCAGAAGAATCACAAATAAAAACATTAAAACCTATTTTTGGCGGCTCCCTTGGTCTTCTCAGATAACAAAATGATCATGGTTTGAAACTGCAGTTTCAATCATTTTATACACAGTGAAATTATATTACTTGTTTCTTCAAATTTGTTTTACATTACAATATAGACATAAACAAATAACTGAAAGAAATGGAGCCAGATGTCCAAAGTTTATGTAAACAAACATAATAAATTCAGGTATATGATAACAGAAGCATAAAAAAAAAAATAAGAATGGTAGAATTCTTGAGGTATATTGTTCAAATTCCATACGGAGACGAGGAGCAGCACAACGAAGTTTCACAAAAGGTACATCACTCAATCGCGCCCATGAACAATCCACCACCGCCAAGCCCCTCCTATGTATTAAGAGATGATCTTCCTTTGAGACACATTGCTTTCCCACAGGGCTGGAAACATATATAGACATAAATTAGAACTAAAAAAGAAAACTGCCACTTTCATTAGAGCCATAAACAATTCTACAACCCAGAGCTCTTTAAAAGAATCGACTACTCTGTAATAAATGAAATAAACCATGATCTCACACTTCAAACATTTTGATCGACTACTCTGTATACATAAAGCATGTATTCGTGAATTTAATAGCCGAATCGGCTATGCCCTGTCTGGATATCTCTATCCCAGAAGTCAACCCAGGCAGATGCTATCAACCATTTGAGCGATCAAACAGAAAATATTATCAATGGATGGTTAGGACCACTCAAGAAGGCTGGTTTGGGTCACAATATCTCCTGGATGGAACCAATGGTTGGATACTTGAACGATCTCACTATACAAATATGATTTGTAAGGGCAAGTATGAACAAAAATACAGATTAGTAGCTATTACCATCATATGCAATGACAGGTCAGCAAGTCGGCAACTATCCAACTGATAGAAGAGATAGCAAATTGTTACCTTATATTGACCTGCCAGTAGTGATAACACTGCCTTCTAGATTATGCTAAAAAGAGAAAAAGATTTTTTCTCTTGTGCATCACAGAATCTTATGCAGAACATGGTTGAAAAAGACTTAATTAGTTCACCATAGTAAATAAAATATCCGAAAAAATTCTCTTGGATGTACCTTAAAACAATGCCGCCAAAACCATTACTCACTCGCAACTCCTGCATAACCAAATTGTCCAGTTATCAAGCTAGGAATAAATTTGTCAATATAAAGAAGATGTTGCAACATGTTGAGTACAATAGATAGCAGGAGCACTGAAGCTAGCCAGCAAGGAAACCATTCTACCTTTCAAGTTTCAAGACCCAATCAAACATAAACTAAGTCGATCCAGCTGCCCTTTATCCAATAGTTGTCATTTGAGTACAATAAAGCAGATTCAGTTAGTCATCTGATACTGAAAATCAACTATTAGTTTTCAAAATGCTATCTCTGGTTTTCAATCTCAAATATCCGCATTGGCCAAGAACTTTGAGTCTTGGCCAAGTTACAAACATGGTGTAAAATATCAGCCGGTCCCGAGTCAGATTGGCTGATACAACTCGGGATCGGCTTGGGACGATCCAGGATCCCAAGCCGATCCCTAAATTGTTAAAATTTCTCTAACTTGATCCAAAACCAAGTCAAATTGTCCGATCCAGACGATCTGACTCGGTTTCAGACGAGTCAGATCGGACAATCCAATATGGATCATCCGAAATACTTCAAAAGTTTTCTGGTTAAAAAAGGGGGAGGGGCAAGTTTTCGATCGGCCGATCATGAGTTTGATTGCCGATCCAACTCGGCATTGGACCAAGACGATCCCCAATCCAATACCGAGTTTAAACACTATGGTTACAAAGATTATAGCAATGCTGCCAACTCATCTTGATCTTGGCAATGCCATGACATGATCAAAAAAAGGAGTTTCTAAACCTTGATGTGGCAGCAAGAACTTCCTAATCCTTTTAGTGCCATTTTGTTACTTTGTTTATCATACAATATACTCTCTCATGCTGCATTTTACATATTTCAAAATTTGTTTACTTCTACACATGCCAATTAGGTTTTCCCAACATATTAACAAAGGAAGACTTGCATTTATACCAACCAACAGAAAATGTAGTTTTAAGGAACCACTGATGCAATAAAGACGTTACAACTTACAACATGCATTCTGAAGATAATAAAAACTTAAATTTTGTAGTGTGTTGAATACTTACTTTCAATAAGCCAAATCTTGAAAGCTTTCGTCCTGTGCACTTTTTCGCATCACACTGCCCAAAGTCCTGAATCAACAAAATACCAACACTTTACACTTATTAATGCACATAACACAGGATTATACACAAATCAAGCTCTAAAATCTCAGATTTAATTCCAGTCTACTAAGAGACTGAAACAAAATCCCAAACTTCCTTTGAAATTCTAAATATTTGATTTAAAACTTGTAGGAAATTGATCACGAGTTTAATTGATTTTCATACCCACATAGCAAGCTGGACCTTGGGAACAGTAGCCTCCTCTTCGTTTGCTGCATCTGCAACAAAATTGTTAGAGATTCCATAAAAACTTCCAGTAATTCTACACTGTCAGCTTTGAAGCAGTGCATCGAGCATCTAGTATGCATCAAAAGAAACCATGTGAGGTGCTTCGTACCTTGATCCGATGGGAGAGAGACGCCATGATCGGGTTCCCTGTACAGATGAAGTACGCGACATAAGCAGGCGAGAACAACAAAGAGTAATGACGAGGAATTGGAGTTCGACGATATAAGGCGATTTGAAATTACCATGAAAGTTCCCGATTATTGCTGGATTGGCCGCGGTGAGAAGAGGGGTTTCTGAATCGCCTGTTCTTGCTATGACCCATTGGAGAAGATAACCGAAGGGGAAGAAGGAAAAGCCTAAGAAGACTAACGACGGGGTTCTTAAATACTTTACCTTGAGGCTTTCACTAGCATGCGCCGGGAATAATAGGCTAGCAACCGGCGGCGTGCATATGGGTGCCAGCCCGGTGAACCGCTAAAATGACCGTCGCGACTCGGACCAAATGAGAAGCGCTCTTGTTAAACAATGTTTTAATATATAAGCTTAATTTTAATTTCAGGTGATCAGACGGTCTAATTAGTCCCACTAAACACATGAACGTGCGCGTATATGTTTATTGGGTTTAGTCCCACTAATCACATGAACGCGAGCATATATGTTTATTGGGTATAGCCGCATACACTGAATCATTCAATAAGTAGTTACCTGACACATTGTTGCTTTTAACGTGCCAGTTGTTAATAACAGTTGCAAATTGATTAGACAGTTTGGTAAAAATATGATATTTGAAACAACTCAAAGATATCCGACCGTTTTTATCACAAAAAATGAAAGCTTCTTTAAGAAACAACCTCTTGAAAAGTAACTCATAGGACAACGACACGT
Source organism: Pachysandra terminalis (assembly GCA_031762675.1). Lineage (NCBI taxonomy): Eukaryota > Viridiplantae > Streptophyta > Magnoliopsida > Buxales > Buxaceae > Pachysandra > Pachysandra terminalis. Next base: position 7,467,447 of record JAUPMG010000004.1, on the reverse strand, counting down.
GTCCAAAGCCTTACAGGCACAGGATAATTGCCCTCAAAATAATCGAAGAATTAGGGATTTTTTCATTCCTTCTAAAGTACATTATCCTTCTCGAATGATAGATACAAGGGTATACCACCCCTAATGAACTCCTCAAACATATAAAACTTAAAATAAAATCTCGAAGTCTCATCTATTCATTCCCAATAAGAGACTTCGAGTGATTTTATTTCCTTATTTCATGTTTCAAAGGTAATTCCCTCGAATAGAGGTCTTCGAAGGCACATTTTATGCCTTCTAACTCAAAAGCCGGCCTCGAATTACATCCTTAGACTTCGAAGGAACATTTATTATATTTTGTCTTGAAAGAACTACGAATGAGGTATATTTCCTCCTACTAAAGTTTGACTCGAAAACTAACCACTTCCAAATGGTGAACTCTAAGGGTAGTCACCCTCAAAAAGACTAAAGATTTTCACCCTCGAATACGCTCTTAGACTCGTTGAAACTGCAAAGTAGAGTTCGAAGTCACTCTCATTCATCTTTAAGAATTGACTTCGGATAAAACTTTGGATAAAATACCTTGACTTCTAAAAGTAAATCCCTATTGGAAAGAGCTTCAAAATTCAAATTTACACCATCTCTAGGAAGTAGTTCCTGAGATGGTTTCTTATGAACTTTGAGAAACAGTTTCTCACTTTATTTTTAAAAGGAGTTTACAATAAAGCATATTTACTTGTGATTTCATTAAGTTGATGGCACTCGGATTGGTTGCTTGAACTATAAACCTTGAAGGATTCCAAGATAAGCTCTTCTTTATAGGAACTATTGGTCACGAAAACGAGTTCCCTGCTGAGAAACTTACATTTAAGATCTCTATATAGGTAAGTCGGGAATATACTGGTCACCTTGTAGATATACCGAGTTATTTTCGCTTCCTTCGAAGAAAGATAGACAACTGCCAAAGGGAGTTCACTCGAGATGAACGAAGTCCATAAAGGTATTTATGGCATTTAGATGGCTCATTTACTTTAAAGTTGATTGAGATAGATTTCTCAAAATGGACAGCACGTGATAAAACCTCAGCTACTTATAATATCTGTTGTATGATTTATCTAAATGGGGTTTTGTCTTATTTGGAATGCGGCAATAATGAGAACGTTACTTTTAGATTTTTATACATGTAACACGTGTCATTCTATCCGTGTTCTTCTATATCTAAAGCAACATATCACATAGCAAGTTTACATATTCAAGGTAACTCGTCATACTTTCTAGAAATAACTTAGGTGTGTTGAAATACACGTGGCATTTAAGATATGTTCTAATGCATGGGAATATTTTAAAGCACCGAACTGGACACTTGATTGAATGATATTTGTCCTGATTTGAGAGGATAATTTTCCTATAAATAGCTGAATAAATCCTCCATTAAAGGTAAATCTAGAATCAAAAAAATCCAAGAGCTAGAAGACAACAGTGAGTAACGACATTGAAAGAGAAATAGCACTCAGAGAGAGAGAGAGAGAGAGAGAGAGAGAGAGAGAGAGAGTCATGGCGACATCCATTCTATGCAATCTCAGTGTCTCCTTGTTTGTCCAACAACACGGGAAAGCACAGGACCTTAACATCTTACAACTCCAAAAACCCTCTCGACTACAACCTAATAATGTGTTCTATGCAATCTCAGCCTCTTCTGTGATTGTCTTGAAGAGTATTACTTACAATTTGATAGAGTATACTATAGCAGAAGATATCTCTGCAAGAAAAAAAGAAAGAAAGAGGAGATCACCTCACTAAAACTGTCACGCCCCGAATCTCGATATCCGAATCCTTAGGTGGGTGGCATGGATCACGAGGTTAGACCTTTGAGTTTCCAACCATGGAACGCAGCAAGCAACAACAACTAGTAATAAAAATCTAATCATTAAATCAAATCAAAGTGCGGAAGGCAACATACATAAATCCAACTTGGCTTCATAAGAGCGTACAACTCAAAAATCCATATCTCAAAAACAACCCTATTACATGGTTCTACTAATAAAACAGTAAATATGGAAATCTAAGCAAGCTTCTCATCCATGTCCAACATGTAATCCACTCTAACCTTGTCGCACCCCAAATCCAATATATGAGAATCTCGAGGATTCTAAGGAACCGACCTTCGGACCCACCTCGTGGATACGGATAACAACCATAACATCAACCCTTACCTGGTTGAATCAGAGCCTCAATAGAATAATAATCAGCGGAAGTCTTTAAAAATTAAAACCATTGCCCAATCAAACAGGTCGAGCAATGAACCCACAAATAAAGAGTAATAAAATCCATAAGATCTCTATTACAAATTCGCCCTCCAAGGGGTCAAACCAAATTCTACGTAAATAAACAAAGTAAGGTTTATGCAGTCTCAAAAGCAACAGTGTCTCAACACCATCTCCCAATGCCAGCCAAGACTCAAACCATCCAATCACCTGTAGAGATAATAATCAGCCAAAGCCTAATAGAGAAATCCTATGAATCTACAATACTTACTTTTATGCATGCAAATCAACACAGTTCATTTTCATGCAATTCACTCGGCACATACTATCACAGTCACATGTACATTATCACGTCATCATACTATATATCTCGTACTAGCATGAATAATTCATTCATCATGTAACATCACATTTCACATGAAAACCACAATATATTTAATCACAATCATCAGTAAATCATAATCCCCATAGTCCCACTATGATAAGATTAACCACATGATCCCATCATGTACAAACAGATTCCATATGGTTACACCATGTTCCAAACAAACAATCACACAATATACACATGGTTCCACTATGCTACACAACAACACACAGTCTAACTGTGCTTCACAACCAGCACCACGTGGTTACACCATGCTACGCCCAATTAACCAGATTACCAAATGTATCATATACCTAATACATAAACATTTCTTTAGGGACTTGCACCCACGAAAGAAGTCTCATGTATTATTCCTTTAGGGACTTGCACCCACGGTGGAAACACACATTTATGCACATAACCAAACACATATCAAACACAGTCTCATTATGATCACAAGCAACACATATCACCATTCTTTTAGGGACTTTCACCCACGGAGGAAGCCACTTGTACAATCATTTCCTTTAGGGACTTTCACCCACGGTAGAGACGCCTATCTAAGTTCTTGCCTTTAGGGACTTTCACCCACAATGGAAGCTCACATATCTACAATCATTCACAATCAAGAAGTCACAATGTACATGCATCGCAATCAAGTCAAACACAATGCGGTGCAATGCAAGGTATGATGCAAGCATAGAGTGAAATGAGATGCAGTGCAATGCAAGGTGTCACCAGGCCTAGCCCAGTCACGTGCTCATTCCAACTCACGACCATACGACCCATCCTTTTAAGGACTTGCACTCACGACGTAAGCCACCTTTCTTATTCCTCTAAGGGCTTTCACCCACGGTGGAATACACCAGTAACACGCCATACTTTTTGGGACTTTCACCCACGAAGGAAGCCACTTGTCCATATTTTTAGGGACTTTCACCCACGGAGGAAGACACCTATATCAGTAATCCTTTCTTTTAGGGACTTGCACCAACGAAGGAAAGCCACCATTCTTATTCCTCTAGGGACTTGCACCCACGATGCAATACGCCAGTCAGTAACCATTCTTTTAGGGACTTGTACCTATGGAGGAAAGCCACCATTCTTATTCCTTTAGGGATTTGCACCCACGGTGGAAGTACACCTGTAACCATACCTTCCTTTAGGGACTTTCACCCACGGTGGAATACACCTGTACCACATTACCTTTAGGGACTTTCACCCATGGTATCAAAAATTCCTATCGAAGTTCTTGCTTTTAGGGACTTTCACCCACGGTGGAAGCTCACATATCCATGACACAATTCAAGTCATTCACAATACAACTACAATCACAATATTGGATACTCACAGTACCCTCAAACAGTCATTCACATACAAATCAGTATCATCGAATTCATACCTAAGTTACATAGAAGTTAACCCAAGTCCAACCTAGGTCAACATCAGAAGCTAGAAACACTAATCACCCAAACTGGTCCTACATGACCCATTCTATCCATGCTAGTTTCATATTGAGGTCCTAAGACCACATCCAAAGTCTGTTAGTTAATAACACTTTATATATCCTTCACTCAGTCCGGCAATTCCAAGTTTTGGACATTGGTTTACACTTTTTATGATTCGTACAAATCTAGACCTTTTGCACACATACCATCCACACAGGCATGTACACAACCCAATGGGGATCACCCTCACAAATTTTGAAGTCATTTGGACTTCGGTAGCTGCAGAGTGACCTACCGAAGGTTTCAATAGCACAGTTGTCGAAGCTTGGTAGCATGTTCCAAGAGCACACAGATTTCATGGTTTTCGGTCTATAAATCGGTAGCTACCGAGTGAGCTACCGAACGCACAATTTAAGCCAAAAATCTAGGTTTTGAATAGGGTTTTGTACCACTAATCAAGTCTATTGATTTCTAAGTTCTTATTCACCCAGAAACAATCTCTAAACCTATACATAAATCTCAAACACATATACACAAACTAGATCATTCTCATGGATCTAACAAGTAAATAAATCATGGATTATAAATACATATTAATACTCATAAGAACTCATGAATACACATGAACATAGCATCACAAGTGAACATGGAGATCAAGTAACATATCATCATTCCTTCTTTGTTTCTAAAGATTCTAGATCTAATCATGCTCACATACCAACAATGCAAACCAGCTATATCTATAGCATCGAGATAATGCATAAAATCAAATACCGTAAAAACATAGGAATCCCTACCTCGTTTACTTGCCTAGTGTCAACCTTCGTCGATTTGCTCTCACCTTTCAGATGTTGTCTGATCTTGGTTTTCTTTCCTTTATCCCCGTCTTCCAACCAGTCATCGTCATCCTCGCTTTCCTTGTGACCATCATAGCCCACGTATTCTTCTTCACTTTCTTCATTTTTCTTCCTTTGTTTCCTTTTGGAATCCTTCCTTTCACCTATGACCCTATCTTCATCTTCTTCTTCCTCTTTCTTCCTTTTTACTTCCCTAGCCTTCTTCATTTTCCGGTATTGAATTATCTTTTTTATTTCTCTTTCTTCTGTCTCCTTCTTTCCTCTTGGTCTCCTCATCTTAGGTTTTTCTGCAAAATTTCTACACCATAATTTCTTTTATTTTTCTCCTGGTTTGGACGTCCCAACCTAGAGACACAGTCTCTCTCCTCTCCTAGCTTCTAGTTTTCCAGCTTCAATAGAACTCTATCTCTTTTATTTGTTGGAATTTAATTTGTTTTAGTTTGAATTTCAAATAATTAGATAATCATACGTACGATTGTTTGAGGTGCTTAATTCCTTAATTGACCTTATTAATAACATAACTACCTGCTTAAGTCCTGTTGGGGGTTTAATTGGTTTTGGGCCCAATTTGTCCATTATAGTCCATATGGTTTAATAGTCCACTCCATATAATTAATCTTTAATTAATTAAGTAATAGTCCCATAGTTTTACATAATTATCAATTAGTCCAATCCTACTAAGATGTTTTCATAAAATTTTAATATATAATTAATAGATTAATTTAAGATTTAATCATTAATTAACTAGTTGGGTCTGGGTCACTACATTGTAACATGAAACGTTGCAGTGAACTTGGAATGCCCATATAAGATACAGTTCCAATAACCATTCTCATAGAACACGTTAGTCCAAACAACATATAACATTATGGTAATTATCATACAATCATGTTATCACATCGGAACATACTAGTGTCATGGAACAACATGGAATGCATACAACATATACAACACGCTGTCATATCAACTCCTAGCATTACAATCATATTCCATTGTAGCTACTATATCATATCGACTCGTAATCATAGCATCAATATAATCATATATAAGCAACAACAATCCTTATATCTCTACAATATCAACATGTCATACTTTCCACAATACCAACCAGTTCACCAACACATATTCCCTCATAGCAGCAAGTCCATAATATCAACAATTGAACATATACAACAATATTCACAAGTTTAATGCCAACAAGTCTCCATTCGATCTCCACAACATCACAATCAAATGCATGCGTATGTTTGATAAGTAACGAATGACGATTAAACCAAAACATGACGAATACAACAAGATATGGTGAATGCCAATGAATGCAAGTCTAGTGCGGGTTTCCTAGCCGGTGATCAGGCGGTGCCAAACATCACATACTTGGTGCTGCTAGCATGACGTCAAGTTCCACGACATTTAGGGATTAGCACCCAAGGAGGTCTTGTGTGAAGATGAGTCCCACAATATTTAGGGATTACTACCCAAGGAGATCTTGCGTGAAGACAAGTCCCACGACACTTAGGGATTACTACCCAAGGACGTCTTGTGTAAAGACGAGTCCTTCACATTTAGGGATTACTCCCTAAGGAGGTATTGCGTAAATACGAGTCCTTCAATAACAAGTTCTAACTGCCTGGTTGACCGGACCAACTATCAAACAAATAGTAGGATTGCCGGTGATAAGGTTCTTCGGACGCTGTCCGGGGCCTATACACTTGAACAATTCTTAGAACCATTTCACAAGTATTATTTCCACAATCAGTCAGATATCCGGTGATAACATCCTTCGAAAGTTGCCCGAGGCCCATATCACTCGAACAATCCTTAGGAGGCCATCACAAGGATCCTTTCCATGGCATACATGCACATTCAATTATATACATTTCATGCAACACATATTATTTATAATCTACATTCATTCCATAAGTCAATTGATCAGTTATTCAAGTCAAACAATTCTGAAAATCCGGTCTGGGTCTGCATTGGTTGTTCGGTGGGGGCATCGGTGGATCGAAGCTTGCCGAACAACCAAATTGGTCTAGAAAACAATCTCTGTCGGTGGACCGAGAGATCTATGTGAATCTCAGGGTCTTCGGCAGAGGCATCGGTGGACCTAACCCTGCCGAATAGCTGGTTTTGCCTATAAAATGGTCTTTGTCAGCAGAGGCATCGGTGGACCGACGTATGTCGAACTACACGAGATCTGGGCTTTCTTGGTTTTTCTTTTGGCCACATAAATCAATTCTAAGTCATCTAATGCATTCCAAACATCTAGGCTTCCGAAAACATCATTAAATCATATTAGAACATTCAAAACACATTCAAACAACCTATTTTAATGAGAAATCAAACGTATATCAAAATCATGAAATATGAAAATCACAAGCGTTCTTCAAAGTTTATAACATACAAAACTTATATTAATGACTTCAGTAATCCCACGAGAACTTATTCAGATAATGTATCTTACCTTAATGCTCGCTTAGATCTTAGCGCGTTCTTTCCTTAGTTTCTTCTTCTTCCACTTCCAGTCGTTCCAGCACAACTCTCTCTCTTTTCTCTCTTAACCAAACCCTAATTCTCCCTTACTATGGACGTTTTCTCCTAAGCTCTCCTCTCTTATAGCCAAACCAATTCTCCCTCTTTCTAAATCCAACGCGTGCTCTACTAATCCTCCTTGGTAACTTCCCTCTGTAATTCAAACAAATCTAATCTCAATTATAATCCTTCTAGAAGAGTATCTAGATTACTTAAGCTGATTCTAACTCTAATTCTCGCTTTCTCCTTGCACGTGAATCCTTATTCCAACTAATCTAAGCTTAATTAGTTACATCATGCTCCCCCATAACTCCTATTAATTATAAATTAGCCCCGATACTTTCACTTAATGTAATGACCTAAACTCTTTAATGGAATTTCACCTTTTTATTTTATTTATTTTTATGCTATTTTATGTGCATTCTTTTGACTAATTAGTCTTAGGGGTTATTTCGTATGTATTGTATTTGATTTGGGGTCTTTTTGTTATTTTAGATTAGATGGGGTTTTATGTAAAATTAAAATTTTAAATTTGAATTGGTTTTGTGTTCAATTTACGGTTGTGCATTGAACTGGTCTTGGGGGAATGGCAGCGTGGGTGGTGCGTTGGCAGAATCGTGTGGGAGAGGGAGAGTTTGCAGGGAGAGAGGTTTCTATCTCCTTTGTGTTTAGTTTGTTCTTAGCAAGAGAGACTAAGAGAGAGTGAGCTTGAGAAGTAGAGAAGGATATTGAGAAGTTTCTGCCTTGCTTGTGCAATGGAGAAGAAGAGGAAGACTCCATAGAATCTTTATTGATTACCATCTTTGAATACTTGGAAGACAAGTAAGTACCTTATATGATTATTAATTCAGTCCTGAAGCCATGTTTTCTGCAGAATTTTAGATATCAAATTATATCACATGTGTTTTGATTTTTGTTCAAAGTATGGGGTGGTTATTCTCTGTTTTAATTTTGATTATGAAACTGTTTCGGATGATTCTTATTAGATAGAATTTATTCTATGGTTGGAGGTGATCGGTACACTGTTTTGAATACATAAGTTGAACACAACCTGTTCACAGATTTTCTCTGTTTCTATTGTGGATTCAAGTTCAGTTTGGATTATAAATATCGATTGGTTTTGGTGGCATTTATTTTAACGTTACTCTCAGTATTTTATAGCTTGGTTTGCAATGCATTTTATTTGTTTTCTGAAGAAAGTATTGACGTTGGAACCACCGTTTTTCATAACAGTTGCTGAAAACTCTGCTTTTGGTTTTGATAAATTTTGGAGCTATTCTTGTGTTCGATTTTGAATTTTAAAATTTCATAATGAAGTTAGATGTTATATGGACGCTACTTTGGATTTCTTGTGACTTTGAGAAGTCTGGAGGTTGTACAGATTCGAAAACAAAGTTTCTGGGCAGGTCGCTCGATCGCACTATCGTGATCGATCTACTGTCGCTCGATCGACATCCACGATCGAACGACAATAACGATCGATCGACAATCGCAATCGATCGACTTCTGTTAAGTGTGCAGAAGTGTAATTTTGATTGTTGATTCCGGGTTAGGTAGTTATAGGGTTTTGGGGAATAAGTTATATGAGTTCTTAGTGACCTTATGAGGTCTAGTTGGAGGCTTATGCCCGTCTATTGTTATTGGGTCTAAGGACCTAAGAGGCTTGACTGCCTATGGTTTGCTGTTGCTCCCAAACCCTATTAACTAGCCTAAACTCAGGGGTCTTACATATTGAATTAAGAAAGGATTGTTTCATCACTTAGGATGCCTGTGATGAACTCCAAGAATTATCGACGTGTATGGGCGCGTGGATACTGTTCTTGGATTATATCACTAAGATCTTAATACAAGTAATAATTGCATTCATACTATGTTAGCACAATTCTTAAAGGACCCTAATAGGGAAAATACTGGAGTTCCACGTGTCTCCTGGTTGGTTGCCGATACCAGTGGTTGCGAGTTCTACGAAAGAGGGATAGAGTGCTTGTGAGGCTCTATATGGTTTGACTAGACCACGAGTATTGTACACTTGTTAATACAGCGTATGGTTGCCTCCGTACCATGGGTTAGCGCTCGGAACAAAGTGAGGGACATCCGGCTGTTCCTGGTGACCTTTGTCCCGAATTGGTTATTGATTGAAGTGTTACTTTTGAAAATGGGTACCTTGAGTAATTTGACTAATGTAGGCATTTTCATATCATCCATTTGAATATGAATTGTTTGAGCATAACATTAGATAATGTGAATGGCATTCATATCATATTCATCTCATAAGCAACCAGCATGTCATGTTCTATCCTATTTAGTTTATATCTTGAAGAATTTGATTTATTTGATCTCATTTATTTGGGTTATGTACTTGTATGGGCATTCCAAGATCACTGTAACCTTTTATGTTGCAGGTTGAGTTAGATTGGATGGCTTTGTGTCGCAGTTGCTGTTTTACTTTTATTCT
>JAUPMG010000004.1:7440122-7453418 GCA_031762675.1 Pachysandra terminalis | reverse complement strand
AGGGAAGATGTTGTAGGAGAGTGGGTTGCTTCTCTTCATATCTTGAAGTTTTCCTTTGCTGTTTTTCTGCTATTTTCTTTTGTGTAGTTGTGGGTTGTTTTGACCTCTATTGTTAAAATCTCATGATTCATTGTATGAATCTTATGATTCGATTCAATTTGACCTTAGACCGATTTAGTGAAAAAATTGATTTGTGTTTGAATCTTACCATTCAGACATTGAATCTTTCAATTTACGATTTAATCATACGATTCAAATGATTTGACCTTGCAGCACCAGAAAATGCCAGTTTCATTTTTTAATAATATTTTTTTTTTCTGAGAGAAATTGCAGAACCTAAACCCCAAACCCTACTTCTACTAACATTACTATGAATCTTACAATCTATGATTCAAAATTATGATTTGATTCTAAGTGGCCTGTAGCAAATTTTGATTCGATTCATGGTTTCACAACCTTGGTTTTGACTTTGTTGTTCTGTTGTTTTCCCTTGTTTCTTAATAAAATCTCATAATTCATTTTAAAAAAAATACAGCCCTTTTTGATCAGGACACTCTTATTTTGTTCTCCATAATTTGTATATTAAGATGAAAACCTTTTTTTCCCCATGTCAAGTTTGGGATTCATATGCATCTTCTATAGGTGAAGATATTTTCATTCTTTCCTATGTACTCCTTTGAGCAATTTCAATCCGTTAAAAAATTTGCAGTACCTCGAAATCCTTATCATGATTGTTCTCATCTTGTAATGAGACTGGACTGAAACTTACAACCTGGCCCAGTCCTTAACTCCCTTATTTCCATTATTGTAGTAGTTTCTCATATCCCTGGTTAAGAATGCATGAACTCTATGCTTCTGTCTCCAAATTGGCAAATGTCCATGACAAGACATTTGCAGGGTGCACCCTGCAGGAGAATTGTGGTCTCAACTCAGAGTCTACTGCTTATAATTCATGCATCTTCAAAGAGAAATTTTGGGTTCAATTTGAGTGCCATACTCGAAGTTGTCACGTTTCTCTTATGGAAAGTTCTGTAATCTAGAATTATCAATTCAGGTTAATCTTTGAGAGGTTCACTTGGATTAGGTGTTCTGATCTTCTAATAGGCCACAATGCATAACACAGTCTTTTTGTTTTTTTTGCGATGCAGTGGATCGGCCATTTCAGCTATGGGTTTGAACCTTTCAACTTACAAATAACTCAATTCCTGTAATTAACATTTCTGCTACTTAACTTAGAGATCTTTAACTAATAAATGTGATATAGTTTCTATAGTTAGCTTTGCATGAATTTGTTTTGAAGCAACTTCCTAATATTATTTTGCAGGATGCAGTAAGTAGTGGTGCAGAACCACCAAGCTCCCTTCTTGATGCATATTATCTACAGGAGAAAGCGGATGAAGGCACTGAGGTCTCCAATGGAAAAGAGGTTATTGAATGGAAATATCCGCTTTCTCTGTAGTTTATACATATAGTTGTCTTTGTCCGCAGAGCAACTTGCCTGTTATTCCATATTTAAAATTTTTGTTTTTTGAAACTGAAGGCATCGGTTGGTACTGTTGAAAAGTTGAATGATGCTTCTGTAACCGAGGATGGAAAATTGGTTCTGGATTTCTTACAAGCCATTCATACTGCTGAAAAAAGGCAAGCTGAGTTCGATGCTCAGGTGTTTGCTGAAGAAAAGAGAAAGTTGAAGGTTCGAACTGTTACTGCGTTACTTGTTTAGACAATTCCGAAGTTAAAATCATGATTTACTGCCTAAGTATGCTTTTCACAACTCATTATCAATTTGTCACGTCTTCGGTTGTAGCTAATATATTTGTTATATCTTAGGCGAAGTATGAAAAGGAACTGAAAGATGCACGGGCCAGAGAACTTATGTATGCTGAAGAGGCAGCTATTTTGCATAAGGTTGCCAATAACTACATCCTTTTCCTTCTTCAGCCAATTTTCATATTGTTTTCTTGAGTTTGATTACCATGTTTTTGCTTTCTTATTTGTTATACATCTGTAGATGACTGTAGATCATATAGTTCAACTCAATGTAAAGGTTTATGGGTTGCTTCTGCTTCTCATAGACAAATTTTGTGCTTGGACATGTTAGTTAAAGCTACATATGTTGATATTCTTCCAGTGGGGTTACCATGCTTGAATTTACCATGTAGATCTAGATTTTATTCCTTTTTTTTCTTTTTCCAGTTCCTTCCTTATTTGCACTTTGCCTTTTCATCTTTGTCTCACATTTTACTTTCATGCTCTATAATGAACCATGCTTACTTATATTTTCTACAGAACACTTCGTGCTTTGTTGTCAATTATTAATGTTCATTTCAATAGTATATGAATAACTTATAATTATATAGTTTAACACAAATTTAATTTAGTTTCCTAGGTTGCTTCTCGGCAAATTTCAGCTTGGAAGCCCTATGGTTTAGGTGTCAGCTTGTTACTTTTTTTTTTTGATCAGTAATGTTTTTTTTATAGATATATAAATATAAAGTAAATTTACGTCATTACAAAGTCTAACTATATATCACCTGTACAGCTATTCCCCAGTCCCAAATAAACAGTCAATCTCAAAATACCGCTCAAGATTTACAAAAAGTTCCAATCCCCCTTAAACTGAAAGAACTGTATGTGGCTGAACTCATGTGGAATACAAAGTAGCCATGACCCGATCGATGACTGCCATGACATCATTTTCCTTTCCATAAAAAATCCGGCTATTTCTTTCTTTCCAAAGTGTCCAGCAAATCGCTGCTGGACACAAGTTCCACAGAACAGCTCTGTTAGACCCTCCATTTTGTCAAAGTGTCAGCTTGATACTTTGACCGCACTGTTTGGAGAACCTGCTGGAACGACGAGATTCACTTTCTATTTGGTGAAGGAACCCCCCCTCCCCTCAATATACAAATGAATGAGCTTTTGCTGTGTCGTAGCTACTGGGGAACCGTGTGTAACATGCCAATTTATGGAAGTTCTAAAATTATTGAATCAGGGTGGCAATGATATGGTATGTGGGAATTGTTCAAGAGGACACAGGGAATTGTGTTGAGAGAAGGGGTGGAGGTAGGATGGTGTTTACTAGTAGTTTGCTGGGAGAAACCTTTCCTAGATGGAAGTGATCAAGACCATTGTCTATGTTATTTCTTTCATTGGTCGCCTATTACTTTTAATTCTTGGTCCTTCGTAAACGAGTGAATTCCTCTTGGGGCTTTACCCATTTTCTTATTAGGACAATTATTTTATTTATCCGATAATAGACAATTCTTTTATTTATGTAAAGAAGGAATCCTTCCTAGAATTTTTGAGGCTTTGGTCAATCAGCTCAGAAAATTGTGGTAGTAGTATGGTTTTTCTTCATGACTTGAGAAACTTGTTTTGGTGGAACCTGAGTTCCTTTAGTTAAACTGTAAGTTGTTTTTGAGAATCGAGTAACTATCATTTCATCTGAGGTCATTTCTTGAATCTTGTTGACCTCGTGTTTTTCCCCATGATCAAAAACGCGTTCTAATGGAATCTGGTTCTTCCTGTACAAGGGGTAAAATGTTTGAAATGTGCACTTTTCATGCTAAATTTGGGAAGAAAGGTAACATTTAAGGACAAGTTTGTTACTTTCCCCATTATATATAGTCATGATCGTGTTTTTCATTGGGTCTTTTTCTCTAAGAAATTTAAGGGTGTTAGCCTTATTAAAATTTTTATACATTAGAATCAAACTTTTGAGTCACAACAAGAAATTATTGGAGAATGGAGAGAGTAATGAGCACATATTAAGAAAAATAACTTTGATTTTGGTAATGCAAGGGTGATGTGCTATTGAGGCTATCATTTTATTTAGATAATTAATGTAGAAATTTACAGAGAAGAGGAGATACCTTCATATGGTTTTATTAATTTAGGAAAAACATATGGTAAAATGCCTAGGGACTTTAACATATTGACTTAGGTAAGAGAGGAGCACCAATGAGTTTTTATTAGCAATAGCTTATATGAAGTTTAACTATGAGCTCTTATCTCTTTGCATTGATTATGGATAAATTGTTTTTTTTATTATTTTTGATAAAGAAATTATGAATGTGTGCGCAATTGGAGGCCTTGGAGTATGTTATTTGTTGATGATGTAGTATTTGTTGACCAAACTGGAGACTAGAGAGCGAGTAAACGTGAAACTAGATTTGTGAACCGAGACCAAGTATATTTTTTTGATGAATAATGAAGGATTTTATAAAATGAAAGAGGGAGAAAGTACATCAAAGCAATTGGCCTTGGAACTATGGAGGAGCAAATCAAACCAATGCACCACAATTAAAAACATCAAAGGTGGGAAAAAAGGATAACAAAAGAAACAATCAACTAATCAGCTAAAACAATTAAATCCTCCTCTCAACCAACACATCCTCCACAGACACCCCTGTGAACATTGATTACCTTTCAACTCCACCCTTAGCCAGTCTATCACATCATTGATAGATCCTAGTACATGATTGAATGAGTTTGACTCGTATGCCAAAGACCTTACCCGTCTCACAATATGTGCTATTCTCCCGGAGTGTACCTAGGGCTCAATTAGCCAAGTGGTCACACAACGGAATCTCCCTCCACCTCTAACTGATATAACCCGACTTCCTTGCCTCCATAAGTCCTGTCCAAGTAGCCACGACCTCTGCCCTCACCGCATTCCCCTGCCTTATCAGGCCCGAAAAAGGCATCAAATCTTTCCTGAGTGGGTCCTGAAAATCCCTCTAATACTGGAAGGTCCTGGGTTTGCCATGATTCATCAATATTGTGCTTGACCATCTCCCTGTGGGTTTTCAAGGCACGAATGGACTGCAAACTATTGGAGAAGACTTTGTTATTGAAATCCATCCTCTATGATGTCTATGACAGAGATTCATCTGAACTTGGGGGTAAAGGTAATCCATCTGGTCATTGATGACATGACACCCTCAATGATAGTCTTTGTCCTGCCTTGGATATCCTCGAAGATCCTTCTGTTCCGTTCCCTCCATAAAGACCAAAGAACTGTGTGAGAAAGTGCCTGATACATCACTCTGCCCCTTTTTCCCAGCCAAGGAACCTCCACTTGTCCAATAGATGACACAGACTAAAGTAGCACAACACCTCTTTGGCCATCAAGCAATGAATAAAGAGGTGGTCAACACCTCTTTGGCCTTCATACTACAGATAACATTCAAAGAAGAAGAAGATTCATGGCCTTATCACCTCAGGTTTGTGTGATGTGCTTACGGAATGAAGAATCAGTGGATCATCTTTTCTTATCATGTAGCCTTACTATGAAGGTATGGAGTTTTTTGTGAAGTTTATTGATGTGGCATGGGCCCCTCCAAGGCATGTGAGTGATTTATTTGATCAATGGTGGTTTCCGATATTGGGTAAGAAGGGACGAACTATGCACAGGCTTCTCTAGTTTTGTATTCTGTGGGAGATATGGGGGGAACGTAACAGGAGAATTTTTGAAGATTCGTGGAGGTGCCCAAAGCGTCTTATTGATTCAGTGTTGGGATCTACAGCTGCTTGGCTTCGAATTCTACCAGAATTTAATGACTTTTCTGCTTCAGATGTTTTCAGGCATTGGGATACTATTTCTGGGATGTAATTTATGCCTTTTGTGGGATTTGGGGTTCTTCTTTGATATGGTTGTCTTAGAGTTGCTGTTTTTGTTGGAGGTTTGGTTCCTTGTCTTGTGGAACCTTTCCTTCTTGTTTTCTTTTGTATGTTCTTTTCCCCCCTTTTTTACATAATTGTTACCTTTATCAAAAAAAATAAAAAATCTCCAATCAATAAACTGATTCAGATAAGATTAATATGCATCTAAAGTACTGTCACTTAAGAATGTGATGCACACAAAGATCAACTTCTCATCCATAAAATGTAGATGAGAAATAATAAGGCCACACTACCTCCTGACAGAAAACCCTCAAACAAATTAACCTCTGCAATAAACACATAGCAACAAGCTATTGGAAGACATTCTTTTGTTCACCACCCATTCCTAGACTTCCTCCTGGTCTATACCAGCTAAGAGACCCCTACCCATTCCACCATATCGCATCCTAGCAGTTCCCCTCTGTCAAAGAAGAACCAGCAGCTACTCCATCAATAAGCTCCTCTTCCTACCACACAAACTGTTTGGGACGAAAGGTATTCAAAAGGATAAGGGCTATTTGGGCTTCACCATTTACCTTAAACGGGCTTCTCATCTCACCGTTATTGACTAAACTCCCTTTTCATGGGCTGCATCTTACAATGGCTGGCCCAATAAGCCAACAGTAATTAGTACATGAAGTGAGTCCACTAAAATAGAACCACCAAACCCAAGTATCTGTTCATTTATGCAAATGCCAAGAGACCTTAGCCCATGCCCAATAATCCCTTCCTGATTAGAACATGGCCCAACTTGACCTGCCTTTCCCAATAATCTCTACTGGTTGTCCGCAACTAGCGATGGAATTTGAAAGTCGAATCTCAGCACTTTTTTCCACTCAAGTCACACACACACACAAGGTCCACATCACGACTTAATTGTAACATTTCATTGATAGGACCAAGACACTGTAGCTCACCAGGATCAAGACTATCACGTTCAACCTTCCGCTCATTGAAACTACCTAGAATAAAGCATTCAACTGTAGCACTAATACCAAACAGATTTGGAAGCTGCTCCAACAGAAAAAAAAACCTACATTTTCGTTTGAGCCAAATCTCACATTTATATAGTTTCAGTTCCATTGAACCCTAATAACATATTCTAGGGAGTCTTTATTATGAATTGTGATAATACAATCATTGAAAATCAGCAACAGTGTCTTTCTCTGTATGAGAAACTATTTAAAGATGCCATGTATGCCGTTGGTGATCCACCCGCTATCAGTGAAAGGATTACATCTAAGCCAGGTATTAAAAAAAAAATTGATCTAATATTCAGAAGGATTATATGAGATCTGATTTTTTCCTTGGACTGTTTGCAGTTAAATGATGGGTTTCTGTATGGCACTAATGCCCCTGATCCTGAGGGGGATTGCACTTAGACTATTATCACAGACGGCTTCATCCAGTGGACATGAAAGGAACTGGAGTACATTCTCTCTCATCACTGGAGTACATTCTCTCTCATCCACACTAAAGTGCACACCTATCTAAGCTACACAAAGTTGGATAAACTTGTCTTCGTGCACTACAACATAAGGCCAAGGATGAGGCACATCCAAAAGCAAAGTATGAAGGGTGAAGCCAATCGACTTGGCTCATATATTTGAAGATGATGAACATCTTACTGAGTGGTTAACAACCCAGACAAGGTAGTTCTCAATGAGCTCAATGAGGAGGGAAAGCTGACTAATCCACATATCCACTTGGGAGGCTTATTTAGCAAATGTGATATCCCCAAAAGGTTGCTATTTTCTTTGGACGGCAATTCTTAACAAGACTTTTAATGTGAATCATTTGATAAGTAGGGATGATCGTTACCGAATATATACATGACGAGCAAAGAGAACGAGGAATCTGTTGACCATTTATTCCACTATGCTACAGCTGGTCATGTTTTCTGCAGTTTTTCAAAGCGAATTGGATGCAGTTTTTCAAAGCGAATTGGATGCAGCCGAGGAGTTTTGAAAATGCTCTTGAAGCATGGGACCTTAAGGGGAAGTCTAAGAGGGGCATCCTTTGGTCTTTGTGTCTTGCAATGATTGCTTGGTCTTTTTAAAGACAAAGGAATTAAGACTCTTCAAAGGAAAGGAACTTCAATTGGGCCAGCTGGTTAGAAGGTGAAATTCATCATGTTTTGTTGGACTTCTATGGTTCTGGAATTAAAGGCCATCACTATTGATGAGTTTTGGGATTGATTATGAGGTAGAATTGCACTTGTGGTGCTCTTTAGGGTGTGATGCTTAAGTTCTTATCAGACTATCAGGGTTTGGGATGGGTATGACTGTTTGTTTCGTTTTTTTTTTTCGCAAACCTGATATGTACTGCAAGTTCTATTTTGCCTGCTTTTTCCTTTCATCAATATATAGTCTATATTCACTAATCCAGAAACAAAATATAGCAAGTTTAATCATGATGAGGGAGGAATTACAAGGAATAGGCCAAGTTAGGCTGGGGTAGCTGCAAGAGAATGCCGTGATGGTGCAGGAACTAGGGTAAGAATGGGTGCAAGGTCTGGCAGAGGCATAACTGAGCCCAAGGAGAGGACAGGCGTCAGACGACAGAATATAGCCAGAATAGACGATAATAACAAGCAGTTTGAAAGCATGTTGAGATCATCCGAAAGGCATGACGTTGGTAATAATATGGATGACGATATTGTTGCTCCTAATGATGGAGTGATGATGATGATGATAGAGACAGTGATCAATGTTTACAATGTCGTCGACGTTTTTTGAATTCGAGACATGAAATGTAAAGGAAATCACTAGATTTCCCTTTTTACCTCATTTCGTGTGACATGCTATGATGTGTCACGACATTTCACAATATGTCGCGCAACATGAAGGAAAAAAAACTTAAGTTTCCCTCGTGTCGCGCATGTCGCAGATATCTTATGTTTTTAAGGCTTCTTTTGTTCAGATGTCTCACATTTCATGAGACATCTACCCAAAGGAAGCTATTCACTCCCCACACTTCCTAAACTTCCTATTTCTCATATCTACGGTTGTAAACTTGATTTTTCACAAATATTTTTGCAAAAAACACATCTACACATCGATCTTCACCCGTGGACGTGAAGATTCAAGTTTGAAAGTGCATGAATCAAGGTAAAACTAAGATTTTTTATTTTAAAGCTTGTATATGGATGAAAAGTTGTTTTTGTATATATCTAGGCTTATATATGGAGTGGTATAACCAGATGATGTCTTGGGCACAATATTGTAGCTATGCTGAGCAGACATACTATGGTGGAGGTCAGCACAAAGGAGGGGATGATGATGATGATGATGATGATGATGATGATGATGATGAGCCAACACGCCACTCGTTATGGATATGATGAGATGAGATTATAGATTATAGACTTTGATATATTGACATTTATATTTTTTTTTTTGTATGTTGATTTTGATTGATATAATGTTTAAAAACTTGGAGTTTTGTTGGCTAGTTTTATCTTATGTTTAACGTTTTTGTTATGACTTACAATATTGAACGACTTTTTTATAATTTATACCATATAATGTACGATTGTATTCATGTTGACAATGATTACTTATTAGAGCTACTTGTTATTCACTTATTTGTTGCAAATTTATGTGCCTGTTACTTAATTGGATGTATTACTTTTTGTACAACTGGAGTTGTCACTGACAGCTCGACACTACAGCATCGACCCTAAACCCCCTAAACTAATGGTCTTGATTAGGGGAGTTTTTTTTTTTTTTTTTTTTTGCATATTTTGATGTATTTAGGTGTATTTAGGCATTAATTGTGCTCCTCTGGGAGTTGGGATCAAAATTCCATCAAAAACTAAGATTTTCGTCAATTTCCCTCACATTTCCCATTTTCCCCCAGATGTCACATGGCTTGCGACTTCAATATTGCAAACCTTGACATTAATGGAGACAATGATGATATTTGTGATCCTTCACATAGCGGTTATGGGCATGTTAGTGGTTCAACACAACCTCAGAACGTTCAAGAGGAGAATGGAGATAGAGTTGAGCCTATTGATATTGATTGAGGAGCGGCATTTTGATCAAGCCACTCCAAGATGCATGGGGCCCCATTAAGACAACCTCCAATCCAAAAGTCAGTATCAATGTTAACCACGCCTATACTATTCAAGACATCGTTGAAGAAGTTATAATGATATCCAGTAGCTGCACGGATTGGATGTGATTATACAGACAATGAACATGATTAATGTCGGCCTTTGAGGTAAGGGTGTACAATGCAAAAGTGTCGTGTCAACCGACACGCAAACCGGCACGATTAATTTATGTGTCGTGCCAAAATTTTGGCACCCCAAACCTGCCACAACACGTGGCACATAGTACGGCGGGGCAATGTCATGCTAGGTCGTGCCTAACCTAGCCTGTCTTGGATAGGTTGGGTCGTGACACAGGCCATGAAACCCAAGCACGACACGGCACGGCTTATGAAACGTTCCTCGCGCCGTGCTGGGACAAGTCATGTTGTGTCGTGCCTAGGCACAGTCAACCGTGCTAGGCCAAGTCGACACATGGGCAGCCCGGCCCATTGTACACCCCTAATTTTGAGGTATAGTTGGAGGTGGACCGTATCCCACATCTAGTAAATCTCCCTTTAGTTATGACCAGGAGGGCTCTTCATCCTCTTATCAACCTAGTTATGAATATGGTTATAGGCCTTATGGCTACGAGAGATGTGTCATAAGACTAATTCTAGATTTGGGTATGAGAAGGATCATCATCGCACTCTCCATTATATGGGCAGATGGGACAGCATGTTGATGTTGGGGGATTTTATAGATGCACTGCAGCCTAATATGAGTAATTCAAAAGAGAGTGTGAGGCATGAATCAGAACTACTTCAAATAGGCATCCTATTTTCATTTCATTCGGCATTTGTATAACGTGCCACTGGGTAATCATTAGGAGAATGACACTAAGCCTGCACAAAACACCTTGTGGTACTGATGCTCTTGTGCAGTGTATGTTGTACTGTTTGCATGATTGTATCAGGTAATAGAACTTGTTCTTTATTATTCTAAGATATTCCTGATAGATTTTGAGTTCATTTGTTGATGTTTGAAAGTATGTCTATATGTCTTGAAACTGATCACATCTAGTTACTTATCTGTAATTGATATAATCCACTACATATGAATGATTTTCTTTGTGTTTTATCAGTTTATGTGAACTATTATAGTTTTCCTTTACATTTCATTAATTTTTTGAAAGTTTTCATGGGTCTGCACATGTATCGGGTTGTTTTCACATTAATATATAATATTTGTGCGGTGTATGACATGAAAAACAAGTTAATTTATCATATTTTTAGCTTATCTTTGCAACTAACTAAATATTCCTTCATATACCCTAATTAATCTCGGCCACCTATAAATACACAGCCAAATTGAACCCACTTCAAATGATTGGTACCATCTAATTTTATGTGTGATCCGCAACTTCACCCTGGCTACCCATGAGTGGCATACAACCAGACACATGTCACACTAATATGACTGCTTTATGATATCTAAACAGTCAGAATCCCTTACAGGAATCACACCCACATAACATACAACCGTCCATTCGTTGAATGGTCCATGCATCACCACAAGGAACAAACATGTAAAGGCAGTAAAATAGGAGCGCAAATACATACATACATATATATATATGTGTGTGTGTGTGTGTGTGTGTGTGTGTGTGTGAACTCAGTGCACAGCCATCTAATCACCATGAAATCAGTTCCATTTAATTCAAAACTTTGAAACACAATAAATAATGCAATTCAAATTATCAAATTACTCCCAAAAATAACAAGAAATTGACTTTTCATATCTGCATTTTATCTGAATTTTCTCCTGGAAAAATCAATCATATCCCATGCTGTCAATGTTGAGAAAACATGTAAGAATACCAAAAACAAATCCCATAAATTTCCTTGTATTTAACTATATCCATTTTGATGAAGAATCCTGTCCATACAGCCACTGACATCAGTCGAACAGACTGATGATATAAGAAAGCTTCTCTGCCGTAACTATTGATCAGAAGAGAAATCAAGATCATGATAACCTCTGCTTCAAAGTTGTGAATCCAAGTTACAATTTCATGATAAAAGAGAGAAAAATGAAAGAAGTGAAAAAAAAATAGAGAGATGGAGAGATGGAGAGAGAAGAAGTGGGGGAAAGGAAAAATAGGGTTTTATATTACACAACCCCACTTGATTTTCTTGCTAATATAATAATGGGTATTTTAAAACCCACTTGATTCTCTTGCTAATATAATTACTGGTATTTCAACTGTTACTTGCATTGAAAAACATTCTTATTAATTTTTCCATTGGCCAGCTTTGGACAAGGAATTTGTTGGGGTAAACTTTTGCTCTCTTTGTGGGGATTGGACCGCTTTAGTTCATCTGCAATTATCTCCAAGGCTAGGTGGTCTTGCTTGGCTAGCTTCTTTGAATACAAATTGTATACAGGAGGTTTTCCTTTCAATACAATTAATTACCTAACCACACAAAAAAAAAAAAAAACTGATTTTAGTATAAAAAACAGTTACTTGAGATTATTACAATAACGCACCTAACAACAACTATCTCATTGCCAGGAAATGTACTATTCCCACTAACTGTGTTATGCCTCTCCGTTGTGGGATCGGTTGATAATTTGCTTTTACATTGCCCCCTCTCCTGCTAGGTGTGCTCCTCTCTTCTCCAAAAGTTAGCTGTGCGTTGTGTGATGCCTAGATAAGTTGTTGATGCTTTTAATTCATTGAAATTTACAAGGAACTGACAAATATACACTATGCTTCAGAACCTTAACCCTTTTTATATTTGTTGGGCATTATGGAAGGAGAGAAGTGACCTTATCTATGATGACAATGAATTGTCTCTCTCGTGAAGCAGAAAGTACTTAATCTTCCCTTATATTGGTCTTGGGGTGCATCTTCTGTCTTTTCAAAGGAACTGATAAATACGATTAGTTATTGCTAGCTGTTTTTTGGGTAGCAAACCTATTAGCATTACATGTTGTGTATAGGGGGCTTGCACCTCCTCTTTTATATAAATACAATTCCATAATTATCACAAGGTGGAATGAAATTACATCACATTAATACTTCAATGCAATCACAATTTTCAGTTGTCACAAGAACCCAACATTTGTACAACGAAGTTCCACTTTCATCATGTTACATGCCAAGGATTATTATCATATATATGAACCCAGAGTCCTGCATATTTATAATTTGCAATTGATATCCCTTGCATAGAAAAAGGAAAATAAATACTCTGCATATAATATAAATAATGCATTCAAAGAAGTAGTTTTACAAAGACAAGCAAGAGAAATACTATACGTTAATGCAAATAATTTCTATAAGAATCAAAGAGATTAAGCACTAAAATCAGAGAAAATCAGAAACAAGGAACACCTAGCATAGATAAAACCATATATTTACCTTCCAATAGATGAAAGATTTTCCTTCCTCATTGCTGTGAGCTCCAGCTCTTCATCAAGCATGAAAGGGCTTGCAAAATCACCAGACAAACCACCAAGGTTCTTAACAGATAAATTTGAATGCACCTCCAGGCTTTCAATTTCTTGGTGAGCACAACTTTCTGGTT
>JAUPMG010000004.1:7428493-7440022 GCA_031762675.1 Pachysandra terminalis | reverse complement strand
CTCCTTGACACCTCTCAATGCTCTCATGAATTTAAAGCCTTCCCACCCTTGAACTAAATCCTTGTTAACCCACCATTTTTTGATTAACTCTTTAAACTTAGGGTGGAGGAGCCACATATTTTCAAATCTGAACGGAGGGGCCCCCCTCTACCACCTAGTTCCGTAGACACAAGAATGGGAGAGTGATCAGAAGTAGGCCTAGGAAGGCATTTTTGGGTTGTATGGGGATAATGAGCTTCCTAATCACAACTCACCAAAATCCTGTCCAATCTACATTGCACAGGGACATCTGGGAAATTTGACCATGTGAATCTACTCCCACGTAAAGGATAGTCAATCAACTCGAGATCATTAATCAAATCCACAAAACCTCTCATACTCTTAGTGATTTTACTTCCCTTGGATTTTTCATTAGAAAATCTGGTAACATTAAAATCCCCAACCAAACTCCACGGCTCCACCCAATCCCCCCGGATAGCTCTAAGCTCCTCCCAAAAACCTCCCCTCTCCTTGGGCTTATTAGGACCATAAATCCCAGTTAGCACCCAAACAAAACCATCATCCTTATTCCGAAATTTAACGGATAAAGAAAATCTGTTCTTTTTCACATCCACCATAGACACGCTGTCCAAATCCTAGATGATACAAATTCCGCCAGACTTACCCACCGCTGGTAGACACTCTCACTGTTTAATCTTATGCTCCCCTAACTGCCTAATGATTCGATTAGAAATAACTTCACATTTTGTTTCCTGGAAAACACAGATTTCAGCTTGATACCTCCTCCTCATCGCCTTAATAGCTCTCCTCTTATCACCCCCACCCATCCCTCTTATGTTCCAACTTAAAATCTTCATAGATCACACCTAGCCATCTCTTCACTCACTTGATCAGCCCTCTTCTTCCCTTTATACTGAAGGCTCCACTCTAAATTTTTCAATTCTCTTGGTTTACTCCCGTGACCTCTCCCCGACTTCTCCTTTTTTTCTCTAAAGTCTTGGACCACTTTTGAAATGGGAATATTTTCCCCATTTAAACCAGACACCTGTAATTTAAATTCAGACGCCAATTCCAACACCCCTTCCCACACAGATTTACCATTCCCCAAATCAGGCACACCCACAACCTCACTTCCATTTTTGAACTGCCAGGAATTACCCTGAGACCTATCCAGACTAGACACACACTCCTCTATCCGCTCAAGTGGCAATGGGGATTCCTGTACAATCAGAGGCGACAACAAACCATCCTGGGCACAATCATGGTCAGAAGTAAAAGAGGAACATTCAATCATCTGACTAAGAAAATTAATGGACGTACCTTGGAAAGGCACCACAGCCTGATTCGCCTGAGTTTTAGGAGCAGTGAAGAACTCAAGGGATAAAACTGGAATAGAAGGAGGACTGGACGCAACTCGCGGAGGCGAAAAAATCACCGACTGTCTCTCCCGACACCCATCGCTACGTGAAGAATCCTCGAAGATCCTGGCCTTACCCCCACAAGTCTGAGAAAAGTGCTTTTGAGACTGAAGATTAAAAGGAGAATCAACCGTCTTACCGTCCGACTCGTCAACAACGGTCTGAACACCCTTCGCATTGTCATCTAACGAACCGGAGCAAAAATTAGACTCTTCCTTAGAGAGGTCATACCCTCTCAAGATATCCAACGATTCCAAACCAATCTCTGATTGAGACGAGAACCAGCCCACGCCTTCAATCAATTCTTTTTCCATGCCAACGACCTTGCTAGAACTCGAACATAATACTTCTTCACCATGACCGCTCCACCTGATAGAATTCACGGAACCCACGCTCAAATCTGAAGGATCCCTAACCCTATTCGGAATATCACCACCATCCGGCGTACACGCATCCTTAATCGCTCCCTCTAACATACTTGAAATATTAGACTCTACCAGTTCTTTTTCAACTCCAAGTTTACTGAAAGCTTTTTCAGCAATACCCATTTCCGCTAGGGGCAGCTCGTCTTCACCAAATTTTTGTTTTAAACATTTTTCAACCTCCTTGGCCACCAGATCAGCCAGTCCCTGCGCCTCTGAATCGTCTCTGGTTCTGCTCCTCGAACTCGAAACCCATTTGTGATGACTGATAACATTTGAGGAGCGCTGCTTACTTCTTCCTCTAAAGGACCCTTCCCTAACTTCAAGCGGGCTTCTGAGCCTCACATGAGAGGCCCACCTCTGATCTCTTGGCCTAGCCTCTGCACTATAGTCCCTAGCAAGTCTTGCTCCTTGGGATCCAAAAGAATTAGAGCCCACATCTTGAACCTCCTTCACTCGGCCCATGTAAGACGGGTCCATTTCAGCAGGATACGCAACACCCACCGAAGGCCCATAATTCCCCATACCTGAGACAGGTGGCGGGGCATTCAAATTTTGAATCCCAGTAGACCTGTTACGTACCCCACAAACCTGCTGATCAGCTAACAACACATCACCCATGCCCAATCCCGCCGTGACACGTGCGTACCTATGAGGTAGTCTCTGTACGTTGTCATCTCCACTCCTCACCGGTGGAATGAGCCACCCAGAACTTGCCGGATTCGTCGCCGGAAAAGCCAAGAATAGCTCAAAACTGCAAGAACCGTCCCAAAGAACAACTGTTCTCGGGATTTTGCGGGAGAAACATTCCTGAACCCAGATTTCCACCCTACCTAACCCATTCTCCATGACCTGGACCTCTCCAATATCCTTTAAACCTCTAAAGCAATTACCAATAAGCTTAAAACATTCGAACGATAATAACTGTTGCGGAACGCCTTCGACTGCCACCCACAACCCTTCTTGCACCCATGGCCCCACTTGTGACCCTTCCCCAAGCTTCCATCTATATACACTTAACTCCTGATTCTCCTCAAAGGAGAAGGGCCCCTTCTGATCGAACCAAGTGGCGTCTTGCTCTGATTGAGCAAAGAAGAAGGCTCTAGCAGAACTAATCGGGAGCAAATTCCCAGTGAATCTCCCGTTGCTACCTTCCCTGAGAAGCCTTTCAGCAGCCTTCCAATCACAGTTTGGAAAACGGGCATGACAGCACACCACCACCGATCATTTTGTCTCCGCTGGACACACCGCCACTACCGGAGATGAACCGAGATTATAAACGTGACCAACGGTCCTGGTAGAATTGACCAGATCTCTCAACCCCCTCACAGGCTCCTCTCTGGTTTGGGCGTGACTAATATTCCCATCTCCCTCAGGCTTCTTCTCTCCTTCTCTGATTGCAACTGAAGGCGCTTCTCTACCAATACCCAGAACATCCGATAAACTTTCCTTCAAGAAACCCCACCCATCCGACTGATTTTGTTTAGGGATAAAGAGCATACAATGGCGAGAGTTGTTGACGAACGAGGTAATCTTCAAGTAATCTCCTCTCCGGTTTCTGCAACATTCCAACAGCAACACTCTACCTTCTTCACGAGATGACCCCAAAAAACCTAGTGAATCCTTGGTACATAAAGTACTCACCTTCCATACCAGCCACTCAATCTCAAACTCTTTGAGCAAAAGCCAACTAGAACGAGCACCAGTCTGTTCAGTAATGCGTAACCATTTCTTCCCTTCATTCAAAAAGCCTTCAAGGATCAAGACCTTCCGGTCGATGCGAAGATCCCTACGAACAACGCCGATACGATCGACCACCGCCTTCATTATTGTTCTATAGTACAGATATAGTTATCAGTTAGGATTTATGCTCAAAACTTTAGAATTCAGCAAGTATAATTTCGAATTCATGCCTAAAATCTCTCAACTCAGACTAATTTGAAACTGTTTGAACAGCTAAAAACACTTCAGAGTAATATTGTTCGTAGGAGGGTATGAAGATTATGTTTAAAAAAAAAAAAAAAAAAAAATAATAATTAAAAAAAAAAAAAATGAAGGTCGCATGACCTAGACCTACCTTTTCCAGCATAATCCGAGTGTTTTCACTGGATTATGCGAGGTATGCTTTTAAGGCCCTCTTTTCATCATATTCCATGGCCCACCTTTTCCATCGCAATCTTGCTAATGAGACACCCTGTGTGGAAAAGTGAGGCTTTCCCTCCTCTTTCTTGCATAATCTGGTGATCTAAATAGGCCTTAACGTTCCAAATCTTGTGGTTGAAGCTGAGTGGAGTAATGCTTTGAGTTTTTTCTATTTGAAAGAACAAGGGTTATTGGAGAATATTCTGCATCATAAAGGCAACTTGGGAACTATGTGCTTCCTTAAACATGTTGTCTTACTTTTCCAATGCCAACCCCTAATATGTTGAATTCTCTAGCTAAAGATTGGGTTGTTATGAATATTATATATAATATCTCTAGCCTTTTTATAATCTTTTATGTTCCTTCTCTTTTGATTGTGTATATTCTTTTTATTGAATAGAGAATTTCTCTTCAACCGAGCAAACGAGGGAGAAAACAAAAAAGGATTCATCAGAGTTATCCTCAGCTTTATGTCCTGGAAAACTCTAAGCTGATTTTTGCTTCACTCACTGTCACTGGTTAGGATGCTAAAGTTCCTCAAGGACTTAAATAATAGGAAGGGTATGAACCCGGACCATGAAGCACCTCATAGTAGGTTAACTTTAGCCATTTGATAGATTTTTCATAGTCATTCATACTGGGTTCAGATGGCCAGGCATCTCTCTTCTTTGTTTTACTCTGAAAGATCCTATTTTTTAGTATTATCTAATGTGATATTTCTTTTCTCTTAAAAGGATATAAGTATGTACTGATTACTGACTGTTGAAAGTTCTGTACAATGCATATCTGGTGCAGTATAGATTTCTAGTTTGTGACCTATTCTAGTAGTAAATCAAACCTTCCTTAGAATATCACAGTTCGCTCTGCACTACTGTAGTCAGTTTTATACATATTATTATCACATAGTCATGCTTTAGTGATCCATTTCAGGAGTTAAATAAAGAAAGAGCAAAGGCAGCAGCTACCATTAGAGCGCTTCAAGAAAAAGCAGAAGAGAATCTTAAGATGGAACTAGAACACAAGGTTTGATTTTGTTCCCTTTCATTTCAAAACATGTTGTAGTCCAGGATACTCCAACTACTTTAGATGGTTGCAGGAAAATCAAGCAGAATTACAACTGAAGAAAGTCCAGGAGTTGGCGAAAGCAGAACTGGCTGCAGCTCTTGCAAGTGAGAAAGCATCACAGATTGAAAAAATGGCAGAAGCAAATCTTCATGTATGAGTTAATGTGAAAATACATAAGCAACAATGTACACGCATAAACCTTTTTATGTTTTTCAAATATTGTCTATAATCTATATGTTTGAGTCAAAATTCCTGAGTCACTTGATATTTGTCTGAAACTATGTAGTGAGTTTTTTTCTTATTTATTTTTACCCATGTTAACTTTACAAAACCATCTACTTATAGAAGTTCATGTTGTATGATTTATTCTTTTTATAGATAAATGCCTTGTGTATGGCATTCTATGCACGATCTGAAGAGGCTCGTCAGAGTCATGCTGTTCACAAGCTTGCTTTGGTGAGTTTTTATTTGCATAGAAGTGCTGTTCCATTTTTCAGTTCATGTATTCGTTTTTCAGTCCACATAATACATGAACTATGGTTGTAACTAAACATTATTAAGTCATATTTTCCGAATAAGGTGCCTGCAAATTGCAGTCGTGTGAGCTTTATGTTTCCAATTGTGCAGGGTGCACTTGCGCTGGAAGATGCACTATCTAAAGGGTTGCCGATTCAGACAGAAATAAATGCTTTACAGATTTATCTTGAAGGCATTGACAGAGACTCATTTCTAGATTTGGTCCTTTCATCCCTTCCTGAAGATACACTAAATTATGGCACAGATACACAATTGCAATTGAATCAGAAGGTCAGTTATTGCAGGTTTCTGTTTTGTAGATGGTAGTAATGCTGGTACTTGTTATTGATACATATTTCTACCTTACTGTTATTTGTTATAAACCTTGTGGTTCCTCCTGATTCAATTAATCTTATACTACGTCTAATCAATGGCAAAAATCATAATCTGCATTCCTTCATGCGAACGGTCAACGCCAACAGCTGAATGATTAGATGATTACTTAATTACTAACCTGTAGCCTGTAGCCTGTTTGCTTGTATACCCATAATGCCTGTTGTACTTGTAATATGCTAACATGTGCCTTCAGAAACATTTGGTGTGCTTTTGAAAGAATAACGAGGAAGAAATCCTGAATCCTGATGGCAATGAATTATGCAGTTCTAAAGTTCTTGTTCAAAATCACAATTAAGCTTCTTTGACCAGAAATCTGAACACAACTACTACCGTGTTGATTCCTGATAAATGAAATTTCGACTTCCAGTCAATATGTCTGGTAAGCAGTTTGTAGAATTCTTGCTGAGGTATTAGCTTCTAGTGTTATGATAGGAGCTATTTCATTTTTTCAAAGCAATTTCATGCAAGAGAGATAAATATAGTGCTGGTTGTCAATGTGAGCATCAGTATTCAAATTGCCTAACATCCTTTACAAAATTATCTGGAAGACCTATGATCATGTCAACTGGTCTATGGAGTACCTCTTGTGGCATATAGATTTGGAATTTAATGGAGAAAGTAAATAAAGATCCGCAATTCTTCAGCCTCCGTTTTTGTTTGTTGTCAAGGATTTATTATTTGTAATTTTTGAATTCCAGGGTTCTTGCACAGAGTGACCTTTTTTCTTTTTTCTTTCTCCGTGTTGTGGCTGAAGCCTTTAGTAATTGATTCAAAGGGACGAGGAAGAAGGGGAATTTGAAGGCTTCTCTGTGTGTGTGTGTGTGTTTACTATCATCTCCATTTTGTGAATGATTCGATATTTTTTACAGGTTACTCATTAACAACTGAGATACAATTGCCACTCTTAAGATCAACCTTGAAATTGTCAGCATTGAATGTTGATAATATTTTTGAGTTTGTTGCTGATGTAGCCCCAGGATTTACCCTGTATCCGTCTTTATTATTCCAAAATCTAGTGCCTTGTTCTAATAAAAGATTAGACAAGATCTTTTTGGGAATGAAGGATGATAAACAAACCTACTGAAAATAAAATTGTGATGAAATGAAGTGTTATATATTATTGGTGGGTAATATGTGTGCCCAATAAGGCTGATGTCTTGGTTTAACACCTTTCTAGTTGATTTCTTGTTAGCTTCTACAAAGTTTTGAAGATAAAACATTGTGGGCAGGAAGCACACCAGCAGCTTGCACTGTCTAGCTAGTCTAGGTCCTTAGTGGGGATTGAGTAGGAGTTTGGCCCAAAGGGAGGGAGGGATGGAGAGAGGGGCATCTTTCCATTGGAGAGCTGTTCTCAGATTTTTTTGCTTATTTACTTTTTGACAAGTGAAAATGTTAAACACCAGTGTTAAACACCTAAAAGCTCAAGCTGTTAGAGAACGGCACAACAATGTATATCAAATGGTTCAACACCCCCCCGCACGTGCGGACTCCGCACGGGAACAAGACATCCATGGGAGAACAGAGGGCACTGAGGCAAACACACACCATACACACCAGCACAGGAATAGCACATCTGTGAGAGAATAAACACACAAATATAGGCCCCCGGGATTTGATCACTTTACCTCCCGCTTTGATACAATGTTAAAGACCAATTACTCTAAAAGCTCAAGCTGTTAGAGAACGGCACAACAATGTATATCAAATGGTTAAACAGAAAATAATCATATCCCTTGGAAAAGGGGCAAGGCTTCTGTACACCATGGTAATATTAATAGTGGATCACCTGATCCAATAAGATAATACCAAATTATTTGTTCTCATGAAAGTTAGTCGTGGGATGGAGCTTAACTTGTTTGCATTAACGTTCGAGGTGCTATCACTTCTATTTCATTGGACCTCTATACTGGTTTAGAAACTTTGCCTTCTCTGTTTGTTTATGGGCATTGTAAACCTCTAGGTACACTGGGCTAGACTGGGATCTGCGATCTTTTTTTAATAGTCTTGAACTGACTGCTGTTATCTTGTATACTTTTCCATGTACTTAGGCTGTCCTGTTCGTGTCAGTTGTAATTTGGCTCTTTGTCCTTTTCATGATTCCATAACTTTATACATCATAACCTTGCTCCACTTTGATCACAAAAGAAGCATCTGGTGCTTGTTCTTCATTAGTTGTTAACATTTAATGGGTAATGCCACACATGTTACTTGAGTTTTTTCTAGGGAAAAAGCTAAATGTTTTTGACCTTGACTGGACTTTGTGGAGGATGCTCCTTGGACTATTTGGGAAGTTAGGAAAAGAAAGTGCATCTTTGAGAATCCTAATGTTGCATGGTCACAGGTACAAGCGTCAGAATTTGACATGGATACAAAGAGCTGGACTTGGCTAACCCTAAAAATTTGAAGTAACGGATTCTGCAGTATATAGTTTAAAAAAATGAAATAAGCATGACAGATTTGGGAGGACCTTTTGATCATGAAGTGGAACCTTTGGTGGACCTTTTGCAAGCTCTATATATGGTAATTGGTAAAGGTGGGGGAGGGAGGTGATTGGAGGTACTGGATTTGGGAGAAAGATGACAGATTTTCGGTTAGATCGTTCTTTGGGTCTCGCTTGGTTGCTTACCAGATTTTTGAGTACGAAAAATTTATTTGGTAGATGGGGCTGCGTTCTAAGGTGGCCTTTTTCTTGTGGTTGGGATGGCAAGATAAAATTCTCACTGAGGATCCATCACCTCAAAAGCCATGGGTGGTCTGTTCGAAATAGATGTGCATTATGTTAAAGAGCTGAGGAGACTGTGGATCATCTTTTTGTTCAGTATGAAGTGGTGGGTAGATGTTGGGATTTCATTTTTGGTAAGTTTGGACATGCTGGTATTGTTGGTCAGACATTTAGGGAGTTATTCGCGGGTAGGGAAGGAGAAACGATAAAGGGCGTGGGAAGATTCTATGGAATTTGTGTCCTGGAGCGGTGATCTGGACTGTGTGGAGAGGGAGAAATTCTAGAGTGTTTGAAGATATTGAGTCTCCTTTTGAACTGATTCTTAGAAGATTGATTTCAACTTTGTTTTTTTGGGCTTCCTCGCGGCTGGATAGTGGTGGGACTGGGTATTGGGACATACTGTTGGGGTCTAATTCAGGTTGAGTTAATGTCTGAATAGATGGTTATTTTTTTGGAATGGGTATGGGGTTGGGTGGGGTATACAATTTTTATACATAGACCTTTTGGACTTGCAATTACCTTTTCTTTTCTTTTTATATATAATACAATCACTTTACTGATAAAAATAAAATAAGCATTCTATTAATTACCAGTTATCTAATGGTGTATCCATAGACAACTTTGCAAATGTAAATAATAATGTTATATATTTTCTCTGTAATTCATAAAAAAATAATAATAATGTTATATTTAGAGTGTAAAAAAGTAACAATAGTGTAGTACTAGGATACAGTGGAGCATAGTGTAAAGGATCGTCTGATCCCGGTCTGGATCGGACAATCCAACTCGGGATCGGACCGGGGCGATTCCTGATCCAAAACCTATCCCAAAAAATCCAAAATATCAATGACTCGGAGCGACGACCCGTCACGGAATCGGCGAGTCAGACCAGACGCTGTTTGGATTGTCCAGTCCAAATCTTAAAAAAAAAAAAAAAGAAGCAGCAGCCATCGCAGGTTTCAGAGAGAGAGAGAGAGAGAGGCCACGTCTTTATAAAAAAAATAAAAAATAATAAAAAAACCCTGTAGAAGTTTCCATAGAAAGAGAGAGCTGGAGTGCTAGACTGGGAGAGAAGTTTCAGAGAGAGAGAGAGAGAGACTTACCGGTGCCACTGTCAATTGTTGAGAATCGAGATCGAGGGACTGCTTTTTCAGATCGGGAGAGGGAAGCAAGGGCTTTCCACAATTTCCCCAGCAAGCGGAGACTGATTGTAAACCTTTGCGCCTTCTTCTTCTTGATTGGAAAGGTTCTGCAACAGCACTCGAAAAGCATAAAGCTATTCTACCTCCAGCACTTCTTCTTCTTGATTTTTTCTATTTTTCCAATGGCACAATGGCACGAAGGTTATTCTCTAATTTTCCAATCCCCAATTACGATGCGATGGTACGAAGGTTATTTTTTATTTTTTTCTGATTTTTTTTTGAATTGCGAGTCAATGTTTGTGTAAAGTAGTTTGCCCTTTCTGATACCGAGTTGGCCGATCCAACTCGGTATTGGACCTGGACGATCCCCGACCCAAAACCGAGTTTAAACACTATGCAGTGGAGTGCCTGAATCCACACATGCCTGTGTAAAGTAGTTTGCCCTTTCTGAAACGAGCCCTCTTGTATGTTCTTTCCTTCCTAACATACACTGATACACACACACACATCTTCTGAGTTATTCATCAAAAACACAGGAAAACCTCCCAATACGTCTGTTTAAGGGATCATAAGTGTGTTGTTTCACTGATTCTCCATTCTGAAGAGTTTGAGATTCTTGAATTGTTTTCTGCTCTGGAGCAATAAGTACTTCACAGGCTTCTGATTAAGGGAAAAAAATGCAGTTCTAGTAAGATTTGTAGGACCCCTCTCTGTGTCCCGGAGAATGATGCTTTGAACATTACAGAAGGACACACGATCCACTCAAGGGAGAGTCGCACTTTTGAGGATGGTAAACATTTCTATACTTGTATGATTGAGATTGTATAATTGAAGTTAGATTTATTAATTATTGAGTCTACCATCTGAAAAATAGAAAATAGCATTAATCAAAGACTAAATATATGGCTCGATATGGTCCTTTTCCGTTCTAGTCTTGACAGCATTTTCCCCAGCGGCATGCTTGGAGTGCCGAATGTGTAATGTCTTATTTCTGCAGATGCAGATGATGTGGCAATAATAGCCTTTTTCCTCTGTAAAGATGCCTTTTTATATGTAGGTTATTAACCATTTTGTCATGTACATCTTATAAAGAATAGGAACTGCATACATTTCTAGTGGGTCTTTAGTTCCCTCGTGTTTGCTCCCGGAGTTATCTC
The DNA here is from genome assembly GCA_031762675.1 of Pachysandra terminalis. Classification (NCBI taxonomy): domain Eukaryota; kingdom Viridiplantae; phylum Streptophyta; class Magnoliopsida; order Buxales; family Buxaceae; genus Pachysandra; species Pachysandra terminalis. The sequence goes on along the minus strand of JAUPMG010000004.1, from coordinate 7,429,042 downwards.
AATGGGTGATCTATTAACTATTTACAAAGTTTAACCAACCATAGCTACCTTATATGAAATGGTTAGCAAGGTGACTACATCGGTACTATTTTCCCGGACATGGTTTAACAGCACAGCTTGGCTGACATGGTTCCGAATTGTACTGGATGTGTGGACTTAACTGGCTTATACCGATTTTGATCTTTAGTGCTTGTTTAGTCACGCCATAAACGTGATATATATATATATTCTTGTTACTATCACTATGATTGATCCTATTTCCAAGCAGTTAGGTTTTGTTAATTGGAATCCTGGTGATGTTGGCTTGCATAGAAATTAAAATAATATCCAGAAACAGTGATCCTTGTCATGCCACTTTTAATTCAATTCTAATGGACTGATTTTAAGATTCCATAGACACCATTATAAGAAACTTATAATGACATCTCTGTAACCTCAAAATCTTCTGCAGTTCGATGCCTTGAAAGGGACACTGCGGCACTTCAGCCTTATACCTCCTGGTGGTGGGGGCATCTTGGCACACACTTTAGCTCATGTTGCATCCTGGTT
>JAUPMG010000004.1:7393655-7409731 GCA_031762675.1 Pachysandra terminalis | reverse complement strand
CAAACTCCTCTTGTGATTCGTCATCCACATTAATTCCATACAGTTTACTCTTCTCCAAATTTACACTAAGCCCAGAGATCCTCTCGAAACACCTAAGAATACACTTTTTCCAGAAAACGGAGTCCCTTGACGCATCAACAAATAAAATTGTGTCATCTGCAAACTGCAAATGAGTCAAAGGAACTTTATCTCGTCCATTCTCGAAACCTCTAATCTTCCCCAGCTTCTCTGCTCTACTAAGGAAACTACTAAGAATATCACTGACAAGTGTGAAAGGAAAGGGGATAGGGGATCACCTTGATGCAGGCCTCTAGATGATGGTACAAAACCTGATGTCCCTCCATTAAAACAGAAAGAATAATTCACATTCATCATACATCCTTTTATCCATTTGCACCATTTATCTGGAAATCCTTTCCATCTAAGGACCGAATCCATACATTCCCATTACACCCTGTCGTAGGCTTTTTCTAAATCTACTTTGAAAGTGAGAACTGACTATTCATAGTGTAAAGGATCATCCGATCCCGAGTTGGATCGGACCGGGACGATCCCCGAGTTGAATCCGAGACTAAATTAAACCAAAATGTAATGACTCGGTCCGATCCCGATACGGATCGGGCGATCCAACTCGGAATCGGCGAGTCGGACCGAGTTGGGTTTTTGAAATTTTTTGTTTATTGATTTTGGATCGTCCAATCCCGTCTGATCCCGAGTTGGATCACCGATCCAACTCGGGATCGGAGCGAAACGATCCCCGAGTTGAATCCGAGTTCAAACACTATGCTTCTATTTATCCAAAGTACCTATGTCAAACACGACATGTCACGAGTATGGGTGCAGGACAAGGTTCTGATGCAGCACCTACTTATATAAGTTTAAAAAGACTGGAATTTGGTTCTATGTATTGGGTGTTTCAAATGTTTACAAAATGTTATTTTTGTGTATAGATAGTACATATTATGGTGATACTTACCAAGTTTAAAATACATAGTATATTGTAATTGAACCGAGTCTTTATGTCCCTAGATATGGGGATTAGACGAGTCCCACACCTAGATACACATGAACTTGCACCCACACCCAAGTCCATGTAACGTTGCTGGAAGACTAAAAAAATAGGAGTAGAAATAAGGCATTTAGATATAGCCTAGGAGTTACCCAAGTCAATCAATCAAACAACAAGACCTTTTCCCCAATTAGTTGGGGTTGGCAGCATGAGTTAAGGAGCATCCCAAATTGAGCTAAATTGAAGAGCAATTGACTGAGCTGGTTTGTGCATATTAAATGAAGCCTCAAGCATTTAAGAGAGCCTAGAAGTAATCCAAATTAATTAACCAATCATTTAACTAATTTGAAACATGAAAACTGCTGACGATTCTGATGAGACAGTGTGAGTTTGTGAAAGTAGAAGGGGATCTAAAAGGGTGAGGGGAAGAACTAAGGTGGCATGGATTGAGTGGATGAGGAAGAATTTGAAACATCCAATTCATTGTGTTAGATTTGGATGACAGAAAAGAATTCATGTTGCCAAACCCAATTAGCCGATGAAAAGGCATTGTTGATTGACATACGTTTTCATTTTTGTAAGTACCTTCAATAAAGATAAACTAATGTGAATTTCATGGAGTTGAGGTCCTATGACTACTGTCATAAATCCTATGAGAATAAAAATATCCAGCTAACTGTTTATGGTATCTTCTACTCAGGCTCTATTGTAATAACTAATAACATCTTATGTCAGTGTTGACATGCTTAGATCTGCTGTTATTCTAGTTGGGATTATCATCTACTGCTATTGTTATCTATGATCCAATCTAGTTTTTCCAGAACAAAAATATCAACCAAAAGGAACATAAAGCCGAAGAACTTCACATTTCCACCCATCTGGAGAAGGAAGCATTGGGTGAACGTAATTCTTTGAGCTGATAGGGATCAAAACTCTAGAATGGATGCATCTGCGTCAGACAATAGAAATTATAGCCATGTGTATGGCACATGGGGAATCCGTGAATCATCTGTTTCTGGGGTGCACTATTGCTGGTCAGATTTGGAGATTTTTTGCCTCCTCTATCGGTCTTGCTTGGGTTGGCCCTTGTACAGTGAGAAATCTACTTTATCAGTGGGACTTTTAAGCTCTTGGAAGTCGGGGGAAGATCATGTATAGTGCTCTTTTTTTTTGCGGTGTTATGGGGGATTTGGAATGAGTGAAATAGGAGGATTTTCGAAGGAACGTGTAAGAGGATGGAGAAAATCATTGATTCTATTATGGTTGTGACGGCGTCGTGGGTGTGCATTCGTCCAGAGTTCAGAGATATTTTTTGGAATGATATGATGAGGAGCTGGGATACAGTGGCATCTTTGTAGTTAGTCAGGGTTGATTCTCTTTATTTTTTCTGCTTTCTTTAATCTGTATGTTTTTTTTTCTGTTTTCCTCTTCTGTTTTTGTTTCACTGTATTCCCCCTTTTACTTTTCTTCTTTTTTTTTCTGCTCTTTCTAATAAACTCGTTATTGATAAAAAAAAAAAAAAATTGAAATTATAGCCTTATTATTATTATTTTGATAATTGACACAGAGATTCAGTAATCATCAAAGAGAAAGGAAAGTACAAAGATCACAAAGTGTGAATCAGATAACAGGACACAAAACAGAGACAGAAGTTTAAATAATTTACAATTATCCTTCTTGATTTATTATAGCCTTATTGAGTTTAAATAATTTACAATTATCCTTTTTCATTTATTATTTATGGGAATTATACTACTGTTCTCTATGATTAGGGAGGAGAAATGTATGACTGCTAGTATTATTTTCATTGTGCAGTAATGAAATTCAGGTTTTCCTTTCATTATAAAATCCCCTCAAAAGGGCTGAGTCATGTTTGTGAATAATTTTTTGGTTCATATTTTGTCTTGCAGCTGCTATTGAGAAGGATTTATGGGCTACTGGAACCGTGAACGAGGAGTATTTAAAATCTTTAAATGCACTATTAAGCAACTTCCCTCGTTTGAGAGCCACAGAGCCTGCAACACTCAGTATTCCCCATTTGGTCACATCACTTAAGACGGGCTCGGAGGCAACTCAAGAAGCAGCCTTGGATTCGCTTTTCCTTCTTAGACAAGCTTGGTCGGCGTGCCCGGCTGAAGTCTTTAAAGCTCAATCAGTTGCTGCTGCGGAGGCAATTCCTTTGCTGCAATACTTGATCCAGTCTGGTCCACCTCGGTTTCAGGAAAAGGCAGAGCTTCTTTTACAGTGTTTGCCAGGGACACTAACGGTAACAATCAAGCGAGGCAACAATTTAAAGCAATCTGTAGGAAACCCAAGTGTCTACTGCAAGCTCACTCTTGGCAGCACTCCACCTAGGCAAACCAAGGTAAGATTACCGAAAACCATTTCTTTCTTTCTGCCTGTGTGATTGGGCGATAATGATTACTTCAGATTTATACCGTGTCTTCTTAAGCAGAAACTGTGAACTCAAAAAAGAAATGGAGAATCTTGACATTTCAAATCTTGTAGCAACACTCTATCAGGAGCTGAGATTTCCTTGAAACATAGGCTGACCAGATCATTCTTTTGAGTGTAGAAGATGTTTTATGTTTGGGTTACCTGGTGCCTCTTTATTGCATTAGAATGCTGATGCTATAATCTCTGCCATAGATGGGTTTTGTCCCTCCCAAATAATTAAATCAGTGGACCAACAATTCTTTCAGTCAGGCTGTTGATATGGTACTCATTAGGGGTGTCAATTGGTTCGGTTTAAACCGAAAACCGAAAGAACTAAACCAGAAAAGGTCAGTTTGGAAAATTAAAAAACCGAAATAATTTGGTTCGGTTTTTGGTTCAGGCTTTGATTAAACAAAACAAAACCGAAAACTGAACCGAACTTAACTAAATCTATGTAAACTAAACTGGACCGAACTAGACTAATATACATATATCTATATATTTATATGTATGTGTGTGTATTTTATGTGTATGTGCATTTAGTACATAAAATAGCATTAATTTTATCAAACTGAACCAAATAACCGTATCTCTTTGGTTTGGTTTTCGGTTTTGGTCACTATCGTTCGGTTCGGTTTTTGGTTTAGTTCACTATATTTCGGTTTGGCCACTAAACTGAACCACACCGACTGAATTACACCCCTAGTACTCATCCTGGCCATCTTTATTTCACATGGCAGTTTTGATCTTTCTTATCCCAATGTAGTAAAAACCAGTACAAATTTCACATTCCACATGAAAAATTTGTCCAACAATTCCAAACATCTTCCCAATAATCATTATAATGTCTCGTGCTTTCTCCATTTGGTTCTGCATTTCCTTGTTCCATTGTATGCACATCTTGGAGATCATATTTGTCCCAAAGTTACTGCATGTTCATATGTTTAGTCTTGATTTTTTAATCTTGCATGTTCATGTTCATATGTTCGGCACTTAAAATCTTGTCTTGGCTCATTGGCCATCTTTATAGTGTTTAATAAAATGATACCATACTAGACTGACATTTACAACTCAGCGTTGATTCATGAGGTTGCCACCAATTCCCAATAATTTTTTAAGACGTGCTCTTGTTTGAAGAAATACTGAAAATTATTATTTGTACATTGCCCTTTCGGACCCTATGCACCTTGAAGCAGGAATATCCTTTCTTATCTTATAAAATTCTGTACTAATCTCGAGCATTTTGTGTTTCATCTTTATATCGCACTGTTCATTTTTTTTTTTCCCACAGATTGTGTCAACTGGTCCTACTCCTGAATGGGAAGAGAGCTTCGCATGGGCATTTGATAGTCCACCAAAAGGCCAAAAGCTTCATATCTCCTGCAAGAACAAGAGCAAATTTGGGAAGGTAAATGACTTAGAAAATGAACGATGGTGATGGATTTTTAACAAAGCTTTTATTTTATTTTATTATTTTTTTGTAATGTGGAAACCCTAGCTGTTCTTACCGGGGACTTGAACCGGAGACCTCACGCTTCTTGAGGTGCAAGGCTCCCGTTGAGCTATACCTGCAACTACCCGTTTTACTTGAATTTTCTTTCGATGAAACTAACATGGGCTTCTTCTGATCTGATGACAGAGCTCATTTGGGAAAGTAACCATCCAGATCGACCGGGTCGTAATGCTGGGAGCAGTTGCCGGGGAGTACACTTTGTTGCCGGAAAGCAAAAGCGGGCCTTCACGGTATCTGGAAATTGAGTTTCAGTGGTCCAACAAATAACAACCTTATTGAGGTAATTGATAGCTCTTTTTGAGTTATGAGTTATTGTGATTTTTAGTTGCTTTGGTTAAAAAAAAAGAAGGGAGAAACCGGAATGTTTGATTTTTTGTTATTTATAGTGTCGGTGTATATATATATAGTCTGCATGACAGATATATGGTCTCCATGCTTCTGTCTGCAGTCATAAAACCGAGGAATTGTTTACTTTAGGTACGGCTTTATTGGTTTATTCTTTTGTATCTTAGTTTTCTTTCTAAAGGAAAAAAAAATTAGGATCCTCAATTTGTATCTTTTGTTATTGATTTTGTATTCTTATCAATTTCAGAGGAAACCAGTGAGAGCTCTTTGGCTTTAGCTTTTTGCATCTAATTTAGCAAGCCACTGCAATCAAATGAAAGGGTTCCTTAAGCATATCTGCCCGAGTGGATGGCTACATTCTATTTTTGTTCTAACAACCTAAACCTTTTTTTTTTTTTTTTTTTGGATATTTAAGCAAATTTCCTCCTATTTCTGGTTTGGTTGGTTTGGTAAAGAGGGGAGTTTGGTATGTAAGGAGGTTGAGAAGTGTGTGGTAAGGGAGGGCGTCGGCCGGTGATATATGGTGCCGGAGGGCGTTGGTGTTGAGAAGTTGGTGGTAGAGAGTGGAGTTTGGTGGTGCAAGGTATGTGAGGCGAGTAAAGGCTGTTACATTCTGAGGTGTGGTGAGGAGAGCTTTTTTTTGGTAGTGACGAGAGGAAGAGTTTGCCATTGCCTCTGAGCAAAAGGCTTTAATGGAGGAGCAATGAGGGAGAAGATTACAAGTACTGATGATGAGCCAATTTGAAAATTGATTCTAGCCAATTATAAAATGACACCTGACAAGGTAAATTATATAATTACACACTGCATTATGAATGAATTAAGAACATTTATTCGAAATTCTATAGACTTACCATTGTTAGGAGAGTAATTTGTTTCGAAAGTATATTTAACATGAGAGGATTATTCGAAATTAGTATATAATTATAATTAGAGGATCTACTCGAGATAGACTTCAAACTAATATTCGTTCGAGAGAGAATTTTCGAAAATATTTAACCACTTCGAGATGGTCAATTCGTCATTTCATATGAAGACATGTAACTTTTCGAAATGGAATCTCGAAATGGCAAGTTTATTATCTTGAAGTCATGTAACTTTTAAGGATAGTCATATAAGTAAAATAAGGACAACTTTCGAGATAATCGCACAAAATGATCATCATGAAAGCATAAAGTTATGAATTATAAGGGAACACTTCCTGATATTCATTACTATTCAAAGTTAGTGAATTCGAAGTTACTTATTTAAAGTATAGGGGGAAATAAACATTAGACTTTTAGGAATTGAGAGCTAGAGAGGTAAGTCCTATCAAGATCTTGAAGCATTTAACAACTTGAATCAACATAGAACGGTAACGTATCATTAATTTATAACGGCATACTCATTACTAATCCATGCATTTCGAATACATTGATTGAAACTTTATGATCTTTAATGAAGCGTTTTGAACATTCGAATCAAAACGCTTGTGTACATTAATGAAACGTTTTGAGTGTATTGAATGAATAGTTGCAAATGGTTTAGTAATGAATATGAAGCTATAAAAGGCCGATGATACATCAGAAAATGGGGATTGGATTCCTTGGTATTTTTGACATCTTCGGAGAATTAGCAGAGCTTTTGTCTTGAGAATATTCTTTTTGAATCAAGTTCTGTGTAGATATTTCTGTTCATTTATGATTGATCTCTGTTCTTTACCCACCTTGTTACATCTCATAAGGAAACCTTGCATTAGAACAATCATTCTCTTGATTTAGGCCAGTGTAAGCAAGTATTCGAACCTTCTTTTTGTACAAATAATTCAAGGTAACCTATTTAGCGATTTGTGCATCATCATTTTTGGCGACTCTACTGGGGATGTTGAATTGTTTCCCTTCTTTTGGTAGTTGAAGATCAGTCTAAAGTTACTCAATTGGCCCCAGAATTGCCTACTGTCAATACTACCGGGACTCAGGATCTTCCTGTAGATCCTACTGCCAACACAATTGATCCATCAACTAGACTTGCTGCTGCATCAGCAGAACCTTCTACTTCGAACACATCCTTGCCATCTGAAGACAGAATTGTAGTGATGCTAGAAAAAATGACAGCTATGCATAAGGAGATGATGGCTTTGTTAGCTCATCAAGCTGCAATTGGCACTCGAGCAGTGCCCCAGATAAGCTCTACACCATCTTCGTCATTGCCATCACTTCCGCTAGTTTTTACTCCCAATATTTCGAGAGAGGAACCTCTCAGGCCTAATTTCAAAAATTATTCTGGTGTTTTACCATCAAATATAAATTCATCTCTGGCAGTTGCCACACCATCCATTTTGCCAGCCATACCAGATACTTCTCATTTTGCTACCCTCGAGGAGGTAGAATCTCTTCTGAAAAAGTCACAAACTCGGGATCCTGAATGGGCCAACAGTGACTATTGCCCACTATACCCTCTTTAACTTTTGAGCAAACCTTACCCGCAGGACTATGTGAGTCCTAAATTCCCTAAATTTATTGGCCAAGCAGGAAATGTGAAGGAGCACATAAGTCGCTTCATTGAGGCTTTAGGGGCTTATGCCTCGAATAATGAGCTCAGATTGAGGGAGTTCTAGAAGTCCCTAACAGACAAAGCTTACACCTAGTACAATAATCTTAAACCAGGATCTGTGAACACTTGGGAAGATATGATTGCTCTATTTCACAAGAAGTTTTATATCACTGAACAGGTATACACCATCATCGATTTAAGCAGGGAACATCAAGGTCATTCCGAGGGCCTTGTCGAGTATGTCAAACGATTTCGAGACTTGGTGATGTCCTGTACCGAAACAGTGGCTGAGGATCAATCAGTCGAGTACTGTATTATTGGGATCCTCCTTGAATACAGTATCCATTTTGAGAATTTGGGAATCACAAGTTTCACTAAGCCTTATGATGCAGTTCGAAAACTTAGTGTTTCGATGCCGAGTATTTCCAAGAAGAATGAGAGGAAAAGAAATGAAACTATCATGATTGAAGATAATCCTTCCAAAAAACCCAAGAAGAATGAGAATAAGAATTCTCAAGATCCTCCACCTGAGCTTGATTGCACGCCAGCTCAATTCAATATTTTGTTTGATAATTGGGTGAAGGATGACCGTGTCAAACTTCTTAGCCCGAAGAAGGCTCTATCAGCAAAAGATTCGAGCAATCCAAAATTTTGTAAGTTTCATCAGACTGTAGGCCACAACACCTATGATTGCTATTCTATGAAAAGGCTTTACAATCTTCGAGTAAAGCTTGGTGAGATCGAGCTGCAATCCGAGAAGGTGCACACTGATCCTTTGCCTAATCATAAAGGCAAAGGGGCTACTATCAATGTTATTGTCTCTGAAGTAATTGAGACATTGTCTATCTTCCAATGATAGATTTACTGAAGTATCAGAGATTCGAGGAGAGTATGAAGGAGGTAGGCTTTTCGAAGCCTGAACAAATAGCCATTCGAGCATATGCTCAGCGGCTGTCATTACGAGAAGTAGAAGAGGAATGTGCTGCTGCTATCTCAGAAGAAGGTCTGATAACTTTCAGACCAAAAGATATGGTGGTTTCCTATGAGAACCATGCAAGGGCCCTGTACTTGAACTCTGTATTGCAGGGTGTTGATATTCGGAGATCCTTAGTAGATGCGAGATCTTCCTTGAATATTATCTCAAATCATTTATCTGTTGCATTCGAATTGCAACTAGATCATGGGATAACCAAAGGGAGAGGAAAGGCTCGAAATAAGCAGGGCTATGCCTACCAGTTTTATGACAATTGAAAGGATGTTTGATTTACCTTTCACATATTCTTCTCTCTAAAAATAGCGAATCCAATCCGCTGCATTCTGCCGAGAACTTTTGCCATCAGACGACGACCTAGAAGTTTTCTTCAAAGTTGCTTTTTTGCAATGAAAGCTTCATACCTTCAACTAAAGCTTTCTCAGTAGCAAGTTCTTCTCGGGATAATGACATATCATCAGGATGAACGTCACCCATAATAGGAAGACTGTACAAAACTCGAACATCCTCCCAAGTAAGAGTAATTTCTCCAAAAGCCGTCACAAAAGTATGTGTTTGTGGGTTCCAACGGTGAATAAAAGATTTGAGCCCTTCATAATCGCGAGATATCAAAGAAAGCGACGCTTGAACAACATTGTAAATATTCGCATTCTTCAACCTAGCTTCATACACTGGAGTTTAAAGAATACTTTTATACCAGGAACCCCAGCCCAAGGGAATACCGAAGTGTGATTTGAAACAGATAACAGAAAGGAGAAAATCATTTCGAGAAGCTCGGAAATAGGATACAAGTCCAAAACGACCTAAATTTTCCTTGATTGCATCGTCTGAATACGGGATCAACAGATTCCCATTATCCCTAATATTGGGAATTCATTTGTTAGAAGGATCCCAAAACAACTCATCTCCTAGTTCAATACAAGAACTTGAAGGTTCTTTAGACACCAATATCACTTTCTTCTTGCTGGATTTGCTTTTAGGAGCCATTTCGGACAAAGAAAGTATGAAGTAAAAGCACCCAAGGTATTTAGAGAAGAAGAAAATGAGAGAGCAAAGAATAAAAGAAAGAAATTCGATCAAGGTAGGTTGATCTTAAAGGTTTTTTGTTTTGCTATTTATAAATTTAAATTTAAAATGATTAGTCACCTAAGAATATGGATTGATGTCACCTCGGGTTAGCAAGCGTCTCATACGTTACACTAATAACAAAGTGACACATCATTGCATTTAATGCAAAGTAGGCTGCACACGTATAGGGAAGTGACGGTTCAATTTAAACTGATAATGTGCTTACAACGTGTCTAATCAACACGTGATAAGTGCATAGACTAAATGATAAGATTTCAATAAATTTTGAAATACGACACTTGGCGCCAATACAATAATGAATATTACATGCATTGTATAGTTCGAATTTTTTTCGCAATTATGTATATTTTGAGGATTTACCCGAGATAGACCTCAAACAAATATTTTAAGGATCTACAACAGATAGACCTTAAACAAAATATTTTGAGGATCTACCCGAGATAGACCTCAAACAAAATATTTTAAGGATCTACAACACATAGACTTTAAACAAAATATTTTGAGGATCTATCCGAGTTAGACCTCAAACAAAATATTTTAAGGATCTACAACAGATAGACCTTAACCAAAATATTTTGAGGATCTACTCGAGATAGACCTCAAACAAAATATTTTGAGGATCTACTTGAAATAGACCTCAAACAAAATATTTTGAGGACCTACTCGAGATAGACCTCAAACAAAATATTTCAAGGATCTACTCGAGATAGACTTTAAACAAAGTATTTTAAGGATCCACTTTAAATAAACCTTAAACAAAATACTTTAAGGATTTATTCATGATATATCGTAAACAAATTCGAATACCCATATATATTGGGAGTATTAATTCGAAAACACCAGAATGTCAGTATTTTCTCGAAATGATCATTTATAACAAAATGAATCATACGAAATGGTAGAATGTCACACTCGAATAGAAATTGAAAATTCAAAATAGTATTTTTAATCAGAATTGATTACAAGGATACTTTGAAATATCAAATACATTTCTTTTAAGCTTTTGTAGCTTTAACATTTCTTTTAAGCTTTTATAGCTTTATACAAATCTTCTATTCCTAGTTGAGATGCTCGAATAAACTAAAATCTCGCAATATTGGAATGAAGTAAAATATCCGTGAATTATGGAAGTTTACAGGAATTTGCTAATGGAGCTTGAGAAAAGGAAGCACAAGCTTAGTCATCCTCTTCAAATCCATCATCTTTCGTCCTTCATGGACGTTAAGCGTGAAGGTTGTTTTAACATAAAGACAACCACTTTTTGAGTTGACTTTGCAAGTAAGATTAATTGTAATAATCTTATACCAAAGGTTCCAACCCATAAAAGCATCATGCTCGTTGGAATCAACGCAGCGTTGCCCGAAAAGCTGATTTTTCAATTTAAGCGAATGGTTGGGACATTCACAAACCTCAAAATACTTTAGCTGGCACAAATTGGTCATATGAAGAGAACAATGCCTTAACCAGACTAAATGAGTAGAGAAGATCTGCAGGCATCTTGAGTTTTTTTTCAACATTGTTCCTGAAAGTCTATGGAGCAAGGTAAGTTGATTTCTTGAAATTCTCTTCATCTATATATAGGAGTTATATTGTCTAAGAATACTAGACGATCATTTTCTTGAAAATATCATAAGTGCAAATGCAGTGTGATTATCAGAGATACACATTCAATGTGCATAGCAAATTGCCTCTGATTAATATTGCGCTTACAACGTGACTGACTAGCACGTTCTAAACACATGGGACTAATGATGATGAGCCAATTTGAAAATTGATTCTAGCCAATTATAAAATGACACTTGACAAGGTCAATTATGTAATTGCACACTGCATTATGAATTAAGAACATCTATTCGAAATGCTATACACCTATCCTTGTTAGGAGAGTAATTCGTTTCGAAAGTCCATTTAACATGAGAGGATTATTCGAAATTAGTCAGTATATAATTAGAGGATCTACTCGAGATAGACCTCAAACTAATATTCGTTCGAGAGAGAACTTTCGAAAATATTGCCTTAGGCGTCAAGAGCAATACAAGTTAACCACCTCGAGATGGTCAATTCGTCATTTCATATAAATAAGTTATCAGTATAGTGCTATCTTTATGTTGCAGTCATTGGCAGGCATTTTGAGATGAAATCTCAAAATGACAAGTTTACTATCCCAAAGTCATGTAACTTTTAGGGATAGTCATATAAGTAAAGTAAAGACAACTTTCGAGATAATCGCTCGAAATGATCATCATGAAAGCATAAAGTTATGAATTATAAGGAAACACTTCCTGATATTCATTACTATTCGAAGTTAGTGAATTCGTAGTCACTTATTTAAAGAATAGGAGGAAATAAACATTAGACTTTCAGGAATAGAGGGCCAGAGAGGTAACTCCTATCAAGATCTTCAAAGATCTTGAAGCATTTAAGGACTTGAATCAACATAGAACGGTAATGTATCATTAATTTTATAACGACATCCTCATTACTAATCCAAGCGTTTCAAATACATTCATTGAAACATTATGATCTTTAATGAAGCGTTTTGAACATTCGAATCAAAACGCTTGTGTACATTAATGAAACGTTTTGAGTGTATTGAATGAAACGTTGCAAATGGTTCAGTAATGAATATGAAGCTATAAAAGGCTAATGATACATCAGAAATGGGGATTGGATTCCTTGGCATTTTTGACATCCTCTGAGAATTAACAGAGCTTTTGTCTTGAGAATCTTCTTTCTGAAATAAGTTATGTGTGGACCTTTCTGTTCAGTTATGATTAATCTCTGTTCTTTACCTACCTTATTACATCTCATAATGAAACCTTGCATTGGAACGATAATCTCTTGATTTAGACCAGTGTAAGCAAGTATTCGAACCTTCTTTTTGCACAAATCATTTAGGGTAACTTATTTACCGATTTGTGCATCATCAGTACCATTTTAACAATCACATCAGATACCTCTTTATACATGAACCTAGATCAGATACCTCTTCATACACAAACCTAGATCTATAGCGGAGGAACTCAATGACCAACCAGATGTTGTTCTATGTCAGTATGATCAATTAAGGACTACCGTATGAAACTGTGATCAATTAAGAGCTACTGCATGAAACCGTAGAAGCAAACCAGATCTCTAAGGAGAGGAGATGAAGAGAGAGAATTCTCTAATATTTTAGAATAATATTTTAGATCTCACGTATGAAGCATTAGAATAATAGAGGAGTGCTCTTATGAGAAGACTCAATTCAACTCTTAGAGAGACTCGAGTCGACTCATCCTAAAGGGCCAATCAGGTCGACCCAATCGATGAGTCCAACAAGGATTAAACGTTGTTCTTTGATCTATGCAGTCTATTTCAGGGCCTATTGGCCTCACCAACTGGTTAGGACTATCTATGGATTGAATACGGATTAGATCCACCTTAATCAAATTCGAAATCGACTGATTCATTTTTTACAGGGATCTAAATTTTTTAATTTTATATTCAAATTCAATTCGAATTCGGCTGATTCCAATTCAAAATATATAAATTAAATATTGTTTTACTTTTATTAAAGATAAATAAATAAATGTCAAAATTTAAAGTTTATGTAATCTAATTGAATATCAGATCAGATATATTATCAAATTCATATCCAAATTCGATTTTAATTGAAAATGAACATTTAGATATAAATTCAAGGACTAACTATAGATTTTGTATCGAATTTGGATACGAGTGACTCATTAACAGCCTTAGCTAGCACGGAATATACCATTTTTTAAACCGTTAACGAACCGAAAAATGAAAAAACCGGATTCCTATTTTTGGTTTAAACCAAACCAATTGGTACCCTAGTTTTGTGGACTCCAAATTCTTATAAAAAAAAAAAGAAAAAGAAAATGTAAAGAATGTCTCCACATCCCACTCGTGCCAGATGTTTTGTCGTTGCTTCCAATCAAAGCACGTCGACCACTTACGTGGTGCCTCCTCGTGGCCGTTCCTCGGTTAAAGCGAAGCTTTATCTTACTTTTTGTGTACCTTAATAGTCTTTAAAACTTTTAATTAAATATATTGAGGTAGGTGGACATATTACCGTCATTCCCGGTGTTACAGTGGACCAATCAACATCAGTCCTTCACCGTCCATACAATGTAGGCCCACTAGATACCCTCTTGATTTGACCACTCACTGTGCGGCCGCGGTGGTGCGTAATGGGCACCAACTGTTACACTACACTCTAAGGGCGTGTTTGTTTTGCGTTGCTTCTTGGACGGGGAAGTGAGTCTTTTAAAATTAATTCTTATGAAGCGATTCGAGAAATAAAAGATGTTCCGCAAACAATTTATAATGAAAAGAAAAAAGATAAGAGTTGTAAAAGTGTAAAGTAGATCTGAAAAACTCTTCCCTTTTTTCTCTTTAATCCCGATTTTCTCCTCTGGTTATTCTCGTTTCCGTATTAGAGACTACTTAGTGAAGATAATATGGATAAACTGTGTATTTTAAAAGTTTTAAAGAAATATATAAGGTCATAAGATATATTTCATTGAAAGCTCAAGCTGATTCCTACACATGTGATCTTAGAAGCAGGGAAGAGAATAGTTGTTTCGAAAGAATCAACATTTGGACAAAACGAATTGCTTTTCATTTGAGTATATCAAACGCTTATTTATTTATTTGAAGTGCTTTTTGAACTCAAGAATTACTTCTAAGGTCCAAGAAGCAGTACCGAACACAACCTAATAGTTTCGCGGCTCTCGCCCATTGATTCATTTTTTCTTTTTTTTTTTGTTAAAGCCCATTGGTTCGATTTGATACCAGTATGCACGAAGCCTTTTGGATGCGTAGCGTTCGTAGTGCGTACGTTAGCAACTGTGCGCTGGATAAAGCTTCTGTTGGGAGTTCGAAACTGAGAGCTTCGGAAAATACCAAAATCTCTGTCTCGGATTCTACAGAGAGAAGTTTATGGAAACCTGAAATTGCTCGTCAGGAATTTGGAAAGTGAGCTTCTGAACACCCTAGATCTCTCTTTCTCTTGTTCTCTTTTGATCTAAAAACCCTGTCATGTTCTTGCATTTCAAGCTTGTAATCTCACTACTTCAAAAGCTCAGGAAACTGTAGATTCTTCTCCTTTCTTTTGATTTAAAAATCATACTCTGTTTGAAGTTGGAGTCGCTATGGAGATTCGGTTTTGGGTTTCTCTGTTAGTAGGGATCAATCTCTTATCGAGAGCTCTGTTGCTGTCACATTCTCTTCGAAGCTCATTCATCGTTTCTCTGACGAAGCAAAGTCACTTAGGGTTTCCCGCAATGGTGAGCTCTTTGGTTCGTGGCCAAAGCATAGTAGCGTGGATTACTATCAGTTGCTTGTGAGTAGTGATTTGCAGAGGCAGAAGATGAAGCTTGGTGGACAACACGGATTGATCTTTCCATCTGAAGGAAGCAAGACTATGTCATTTGGAAACGACTTTGGATGGTGAATCGAATCACATTTCCATTATATTATTGTTTTGTTTGCTTTATATTATCTTGTATGGAACTGGGTTACTGTGTTTTTGTTGTTTTCTTTCTTAGTAGTAGAAGTAGTAGTAGTCAAATCTTGGAACAACACTGCTTAGTCAATTCTTTAACTGGCATCAGCAATATGGAATTGTTTCCTAGATTGAAAAGCTGCAGGAAACTTGTGTTTGATCGAATTCTTTCTTAGATTGTAAATGTTTCTTACATTCGGTATCTTCGTGAATATTGTGGCCTTGTAGATATATTAGGTATATCATGTTAACCTATAGTCATCACCCACAGAATTACTAATTCATAAGAAAACTTATTTACTCTATTGAATTCAACTCAGTAAGAATTTCACGTTCTTTTATTTCAAGGTTTGCTTAGTATATGACCATTGGGAAGTAGGTTGAGATGGTTAGGGATTGCAAACTAGAGATATAAGGTGGTGCTTGTGAGGAGTTGCAAGTTGTAGTATCCAGAAAGGCTAAAGGAAGGCCAAAAAGGACCTGGATCGAGTTGGTGGTCGTAAATGATTTGAATATGGCTGAAGAAATGATTTTTGATAGATTGGGGTAACTCAAATGTTGACTTAATATCTGAGTTGGCCAAAAGAATTCATGGATTATGGCAATAGCAGTGAATAGAAGGCTCAACTTAGAAAATTTCGTGGTTTCT
>JAUPMG010000004.1:7375309-7391155 GCA_031762675.1 Pachysandra terminalis | reverse complement strand
CTTGCTAAAGCTGGGTTGGTGAGGAATTCTTTTTCATTGTGCTTTAATGAGGATGATTCTGGGAGAATTTTCTTTGGAGACCAAGGGCGTGCTACCCAACAATCTACTCCATTCTTGCCTTCCAATGGAAAATAGTATGCTTCTAACATTTGATATGTATTTACTGATTTTCTCTTAGGGAGTCTTGGTCTTAATATTTGCTGTAAAATCCTTGATGTGCTTATGAAATTTGCTTGTGATTTGATTCAGTCTCACTTACATGGTTGGAGTAGAAGCTTGCTGCATCGAGGGTTCTTGTCTTAAACAAACTGGCTTCCAAGCACAAGTTGATAGTGGGACATCATTTACATTCCTTCCTGCTGAAGTGTACAAGCAAATTGTTATGGAGGTACTTCATATCTCACTAAATTTTGTTGTAAATGTTCATTTTCTGTTTGCTCCTAAATGGTACTGTGTCCATGATGATAGTTTGACAGACGGGTGAATGCAACAAGGTTGAGCAATAAAGGGTACCCGTGGGAGTACTGCTATGAGTCCAGGTAAGTTGCATGCTAAATGAAGAGAGCTCTGAAAGCTTTTCCCCATACTTTGTATGCTGATTGTGTCAGCTGTTTATTATGGAACAGTTCACGTGAGCTACTCAAGATCCCCTCGGTGACATTCATGTTTTCTCTGAACAAACAGCTTTGTGGTTTATAATCCCGCTTTTCGCTTCTATGGAGATCAGGTTAGTAATTTTATTTTGAAGCTTTCTTCCCTTTCATGTGTCTCGACCAAATATCTAGCCTTTACATTTATATTGAAATCGCTTGGCAGTAAAATTTTCAGCTTATTTATGTTGCTTTTACTTTCTATGCCACTAACAATTATCTTCAGCTATTAAAATGCAATTTCTGTTGCCCCCATCCCCCTTCCCTCCCCCCTTATCTATCTTTCAATATATATTACCGCTTCTCAGAACATATGTTGTCATTCCTCAATTCTATTATTTTCATGGTTTTTTGAAACTAGCAATTGCTTGAAACTTTCCCTTCATTACATGGTGACACCTTACTATAGCTTGATTTAGGTCCAGGTTGAGTGCCAATATCATGCGAATATTACTTTATCATTTGGCAATTTTCAATGTTCTTCTACGTTATTGGCTGACTTTCAGTTTTTCTTTGACTAGTTAGTTTCTTTTTTTCTATATTACAAAAATGAGGAAAACAAAAAGGGTAGCACGAAAGGAATAAATGAGCTCTAGGTGATATTATAATGTAATGTTACTTCTGGAGACCTCTAGTTTCTACGAGTGAACCATCTTAGCTATGTTTATTCATTTATCTGTCTGATGTGTAATAATGGTCTTTTTTATTTTGTTGGGTTGAAAATAATTTGTGATCATTATTGCTATTAACTGTTGTAGTATGGTTCTGAAAGATCGCTATCTTTACTTGGCTTAGGGGTGCCAAAACTTCCCATTATTGTCCATATGTGAAGGAAGGTAGTCCTAGAAATAGTAAGTGAGCTTGCAGTGATAAATGTTAGAGAAAAATCTGATCTTTTGGTGCAGGGTATTACTGGATTTTGTCTAGCTGTACAGCCAACAGATGCAGATTTTGGGACAATTGGACGTGAGTTCACATCTTTCTTTCGCATGCCTCTCTCTCTCTCTCTCTCTCTCTCTCTCTCTCTCTCTCTCATATTAAGTAATGAGTAGACTCAGATCAATATTCCTTGTGCAGAGAACTTCATTACAGGTTATCGGATGGTGTTCAATAGAGAAAATTTGAAGCTGGGATGGTCTCGTTCCAATTGTGAGTTCTCAAGCCATCTCTATTCATATTTAGGGTAATTTTATGGTTTTCATCTTACAGACCATATATTGGCTGATTCTTGACATGGAGTACATACAAGGCGGTGAGATTGATCATAGTTCCCGTGAAATTTATGCCCAAATGTGTGCCTTATTGTCTTGTTTTAGCAATCTTTTCAGTCAAAAGGCTTCTGTAAGTGTTGGGGAATAGATGGAATCCTACTTGGTGTTTGTGATCTTCTGGTCAGATTGACAAGTTTTGGAGATATTCTATGTTGGAGCCATCAGAATATCAGATGATGGGTTCCATCTGCTTTCATGTATCCTTATATGAGTGTGGATCAGGTGTTCACATGCCAACACAGCAACATGCTTTACAGCCACTCGAAAGATGCCACTTCAGCTAGGGTTCCAGCAAGAGGCACATGCTGCCAGTTGAAGTGGTTTCTGCTTGTAAGCTGCAAAGTATGTTTCCATGCAGATCCTTAATCCTTTATCCCCATGTACGGCCAAATTCCATTGTACACCTCTCTAGTACTACTAGTATTAATTTGCTTCTTTGATCTGCTAAATCGGCTTGGTTAGTCTACATAGTGTGTTTCAAGGACTACGAAAAATAAGAAATTATCTCAGATAGGAAAAATATTAAAACTCGGCTGATTCATGTTAAGAGGGGGAGAGTTGATTATATCTCTTTAACTAAATCTGTTAATGCATGCAAACGGGTGTGTGCTTGACACGAGGTTTTTTTTTGGTTAGCTTTTTCTTCTCTATCGTTCATCCTTTGGCTGTGCTTGCCTTCTTTCCGCACCGTCGAGTTTGGGTTCCTTTTATTCTTCCTAGAGTCGAGGCTTTCATTTGGATAGCTCTTTTGCATAAAATTAAACGGTCATCATGTGCGATGTCGTCCCATATGTGTTTCATGTGTCGTGAGGAAGGAGAGTCAGTTAACCATTTGTTTAATCATTGCCTAGTGGCGAGGGAGATTTGGTCTTTCTTCCTATGGTGTGTGGGGGTACGGTGGGTTTTGCCAGATGAGGTGGGTACTTTCCTCGATCAGTAGAGATTTCCAGGCCTGGGAGTGAGGTAGATTGATGTATCAGAGGGTGTGGCATGCGACTCTCTGGGTTTTATGGGTGGAGAGGCACTCGAGAGTGTTCGGGGATAAGAGCAGATCGACAGGTTCGATTATTGAGGCTATCTTATGGATGGTATGTTCGTGGTTGGTGATCCTCCTTGCCTTTAGGGGAATTTCCATGTCAGACCTTATTACGGGATGGTCAGAATTTGCTCGCACATCTTCATTGGTCTTTCAGTCAGTGGCTCAGTGGTAGAGGTGGCAATGGATCAAGTTGTAAACGGGTCGGGTCGTGTTCGACCCGTTTACTAACGGGTCAGGAAAACATGGACCCGTACCCAACCTGCCTGTAAACGGGTTGAACCCACTAACCCGTTTAAATTTTAAATAATTAATTATTTAATTAATTTAATTTAAAAATTAATTTAATTTAAAATTAATAAAATCATTCACTTCACCTATTTAACATTTTTTTTTAATAAATATTATAAAAAAAATCTATTTAACATTAAAAACATATTTTAACCTACAAAATATAAAAATTGTAAAATAGTAATACCCTTGAATAAAAAAAATTAGAATAATTCAGGAGTCACCTTTTCTCTTCATGTTTGATATCTTTGTTGACATTCAATTGAACGAATTCAACAAAAAGCAGAACTCGATCCGATCAAACCAAGCTCAATCACAGAGATTAATCTCTCTAAAGATTCGTCATTATAAAGGCATATTGAATATCAAAAGATTCAAAGCAAGAAAGAATATCCAATTACCTGGAGAAATCAAGAAGAGATCCGTCCCTAACCCTAATTTCTAAATCTTTGGACTCTCTGAAATCACAAATCCTTGCCTTGGTTTCCCGCAATTCTTTGGTGGCCTCTCTTCAAAAATCAACTCAAATAAGCAAGACTGAGATGTCCGGTGGTTCTTCACTGCTTCTTCACTTCTTTCAGTCGTTGCAGCCGCCGGCTTGTGTAGATGTGGAGAAGGAGAGCAAGAGGAAACGAACATAACCTTAAACTAATCCTAATTCCTAAATCTTTTGGTTTTATACTCTTTGATAATTGATATATAGTATAATTACTATGTCTTAGTTAGGGTATATAAGACCCCTTTAAAGAGAGAAAAAAAACCTAAATTAAACATGTCATAACGGGTTTGGCGGGTTGGGTCGGGTTCGACCCGTTTAGTAACAGGTCGACAAAACCTAAACCCGAACCCGACCCACTTAATAAACGGGTCAACCCTAATCCGTTTAGTCGGGTTGGGTTGGGTCAGACATTGCCAGCTCTACTCAGTGGCAACAACCCCCACCGGTGGGGATGGTTAAAATTTACTTTGATGGATCTTTTATAGGGAATCAGGGGACTTCAGGTATTGGAGGGGTGTTTAGGGATCATGGTGGTTAGATTATTCATGTGTTCTCCAGCCTGGTTGGGGTAGGCGATTCTACGAGGGCTGAGCTTCTGGCTCTTCTCACTGGAGTTAAGGAGGCAGTTCGTGTGGCCTGTAGTCAAGTGGTAGTCGAGGGGGACTTTGTCTCTGTCATATCTTGGATGTCCGGACCAGTCTGTAGTCCTTGACAGTACCTTCACCTTGTCCGATTGGCAAGGTTTTGGGTAACTTGGCCCAGGCCTCTTTTAGGCATACTTTGAGATCGGGCAATGGTTTGACCGATCGCTTAGACAGGGATGGGGCAGGCAGAGAGGACAGGTATGTGGGGATTCCGACAATTGAGATGATTGGGGAGGGAGGATGAGGGTTGGGGTACGGGCTGTGTCCCTTGTTTGGCCTCAACCGGTTACTGGGGCAGCTGCATTATTTTCTCTTGTTTGCTCTACTGGTGCCCAGCTTGTGCGCCCGGTTGTATTTCGTTTTCTACTTGTATTCTGTTTTCTCTTCTTAGCTGGTTATTCATCAAAAAAAAAAAGAAAAAAGAAACCAGAAATTAGGTATGATAATAGGGTTGAATAACAGAATTTGGCTGAAAGCAATCAGAATTCTGAAGTAGATATTTCTAGAGACAATAAGATGCGGACTTGAGAATTAAAAGAATGGTTTAGAACTTGAGAATAAGATGTAAAAGATAAAATACTAGAAATAAGATTGATACAATATGAAAACAGAACTTGAAAGACAAAACTAGAATTTGCTAGTGGAGATCCCCATTAGAAGCCTAGGGTTGAGGAGGTATCTAACTTACTAGCTTAAAAATCAAATGTGTTTCACCTTTTGAATTGCAGAAACCTACTGGAAAATTCAGAACTATTCAATATCTCATAAACTGACTTATTACAACTAAGAAAGACTTGTATGTATATAGAGAGTTAGTTAAGAGTGGTAACTCCCTTCCGCAGACACTTATTAAATTCAAATCGTTGTCTAGTTTCAACTCTTCGCCAAATTAGAAACTATTGCTAGATTTACCAAGACAGCTAGTACTACTACCAAAAAACATAAAACTAGTAAATATAATTGTTATCTTGTGCCACCTAGAAGATAATCTTCACACAATGATGTTGTCATGGCTTTGCACCTTTTTATTAATCAATCAGATCTTTCTCATCTCCGCTAATGTTGTATTGTATTGCTATATATTTTTGGGCATTGTCGTTCCTAATTCCCGGTAAAAGGAGGAGGGTTGCGATAAGTTGGCAGCCGGATATGAATCATAAAGCATCACTTGATCTTATGCTAGGGCGTCATCCAAAAAGACACGTTGCAACAGAACTTACTCCAGTGACAAGTGAGCAAAGGTTAGCTAGGGTGTCCTCCATAAATGACGCATTGCAATGTCACCTGGTTGTAATGATATGTAGGCAAAGGTTCTCGCATCTAAATGGACGGATGCAAGTAAAGAAGCTAGTCCAAGAAAGTAGGATTGGCCTAGCTACTTGGAATTTAGGGACTTGGTTCCAGTAATACGGCTTAGAAAATTAGTCTGGTTTTATGCTAGGAAGGTTTACCATTCAGATGGTCCTTTTACTTAAGACAGTTAGTGGCGGAATGTCACCTGGTTGTAATGATGTGTCGGCAAAGGTTTTTGCATCTAAATGAACGGATGCAAGTAAAGAAGTTAGTCCAAGAAAGTAGGATTTGCATAGCTACTTGGAATTTAGGGACTTAGCTCCGGTGATACGACTCGGAAAATTAGTCTGGCTTGATGCTAGAAGGTTTACCATTCAGACGTCCTTTTGCTTAGACAATTATTGGTGGAATTTGGAGAGAATAGGAGAAACCTTCACATGGTTTTTTATTAATCTAAAGAAAGCGTATGATAGAGTACCTAGAGAGTTAATCTGGTGGGGTTTTGGACAGAGAAAGAGTACCAATCAAATAGATTGGGGCCATTAAAGACGTGTACGAGGGAGCCCTAACTAAGATGGGAGGGGTAAGGAGATAAATAAATTCCCAGTAATGATAGTTTTACATCAAGGGTCAGCTATGAATAGAAACCCATCCATTACTCTTCCTCTAGTTTGGACCAATTATCCATAAAGAGGGAATATTGATGAGCATGTTGCACATAAATAGAGCTGGATGGCTTAATAGAGAGGCGCTTCTAGAGTGTTATGTGACCAACGTGTTCCACTCAAACTACAAGGAAAATTATATAGAACCATTACTAAGCCTGCTATGACGTATGGATTGGAATGTTGAGCAACAAAGAAGAAACATGTAGGATGAGCATCGCAGAGATGAGGATGTTGAGATGGATGTGTGGGGAGACTAGGAAAGATTAGGTAAAGAGTTTTAATATCTGAGAAGTAGGTTCAAATAGTTTGGACATGTAAAGCGAAGACCTAGGGAGGCAGCTGTGAGAAGTCGTGAGGGGAGATACTCATTGAAGGATCTAAGAGGGCGAAACGAAGACCAAAAGGAACCTGGATGGAGTCATTTTGAAAGGATTTGGATGCAATTGAAGCTATGGGTTTTGATAGATTGGGACAACAGGATTCATGCTGCTGACCCCAACTAGTTGGGATAAGGCATTTTGTTGTTCCCCAAAATCTCTTATGTTTTTAGATGCCTTTTGCATCATGGTGTATAGGCCCTTGATTGGTCCCAGTACTTGCTGCTTGGAATTCCAATTGATTTAAGTTGTGATGGTTAATCAAAAGGAGGCCTCCTCTGCCTTCCAGGTGTGACTTGTAGGAATGATAGCTAACCAAATCCCATGACTTCCATCGTCATCCTTATATTTTGGTTTCTGTAAATTTTGTATCTAATAGATCTTTGTTTATTTATTTCTTAATTGTTTTTATGAATAGAAACCCATTATGTTGGCTTTGTGAGTTTCCAGCAGTAACTATTGTGTTATAGACTCGTCTGTTGGGATCAGAAATACGGGATTGGTGTTCTTGCATGCCAATAAATCCAGTCATATTGCTTCTACAGGTCAAGATCTCAGTGACGATGAGAGAGTTCCCTTGACACCACCACCACATGATAGAACACCCAGCACATTACCCACGAATGAACAGCAGAGAAGTCCCAGTGGGCATGCAGTTGCTCCTGCTGTTGCTGGAAGGGCTCCCTATAAACCGTCATCGGCCTCACGACTGCTTCCGTCATCTCGGTTTTGTTTGGTGAGGTTGCGTCAATTGCTGCTACTACTTACATATCTATTTATTTCAACTATCTAAACAAGACATGGTCTTCGATAAGATAAGTATAGTTATATAGTCTACATGTAAATGAAGTTTCCCATCGAGCTTCTTGGTCATCCGATGTTTGTCATTTTTTTTTTTTTTGAGGTCATTGGATTGATGGGGGGACTGGTATAGGAATATGTCTTTTGTTTGTATTTATTATCCCTTCTATTGTCGCAATTGTTACTTGTTTTGTCCCAAGTCATATCATTTTTGCTGTTTCTTTGCTCTTGTTAATTTTTTAATGCAAATATTATATCACTTGGTTGTTGTGAAGCTTCTTCACCAACCTTGACTTAATCTCTATTATATTACTCTTGTTTGTATCACTGTTCTAAGATTTTTATGTATCTAAAGGAATTAAGAAAGCAGATCAACCAAGGTTTGTGATGAGGACTGGAGCAAATCTAAGGTAAGTTCGACCTAATTTCCTTCATTGGGACAGATTTGTGTGTGTTTGTCCCACTAACATTGTTTTATGTTTCTTATCCTAGCAAGGAAAAAACAATTAAAAAGACAGCTAGCCTTGGGTGCTAAGGATCTGTAGAAATTAGTTAATGATCAGAGAAAGGCACAGATTGGAAGACCACAGATCCTGGCATGTTATGGCAAGCCAACTACAGAATTGAATCTTATTATATAGTAGTTATTTGTATATATATGCACATATTATGTGTATATAAAAAATGAGCAGGAACATTGTGATGTATTTATATGCGCAAATAGTAAAATGAGCAATTATTGATGAATTTGACCACCGAATTGTAGTCCACTGCAACCTACCCTAGAATCTGAAATTGGTACCTTTAGGCCTCGTTTGGACAGCTTCCTAAGTGTCAGGAAGCCCTTCCGAGACCTAAATGGGGGTGCCTGGTGATATTTTTGAAAGTTGCTTTGGATGGATGTGCTTTTGGGAAGATCATTTAGGCGAAACGGGTGTATGATGGCTTTTAAAAACTGGTATGCAGGAAGTAGTTAGCATGTACTAAATTTAAATAAAATGACAATTACCTTTTTTTTTTTTAGGTTACACTTTCTTTTAAAAGACACAAATGTCCATCCAGTCTTATATTATGTACAAGAATATCTTTTTATATGTTTTGTTTTTTCACTAAACGTAATTTTTAGTCAATGGCTTTGATTCAAAATCTTTTTATGACCAAGTCCTTCCCATTGAAGACCTATCAGTCTTTTTGTAACCAAGAGTCTTTTTATAACCAAGTCCTTCCCATTGAAGACCTATCAGTCCTTTTGTAACCAAGAGTCTTTTTATAACCAAGTCCTTCGCATTGAAGACCTATCAAAGTCTTTTTATAACCAAGTCCTTCCCATTAATGACCTTCCATTTGCAAGAAACTACGACAAATAGGATAAAATCAGAACGTGCTACATCTTTTTTTTTTTTTTTCCTCCTAAGATTTTTTGGGATAACTTACTGAGTCATGACCTTATAATATCCCAGTTGTTATGATTGGATTTGGGGTATTTTAAGGCTTTCCCATTTGACGCAACTTATTAAGGGGTCATGAAGTCCTTTTAAACCTAAAAAGGCTTTCTACTCAATGCTTGAGTGTTTAGTGACACTTTTGAAACTTGCTTCGGATGGAAGTGCTTCTTTAAGAATTTCATTTTATTGAAATTTGTGTGGGATTTGTTTTTGAAAACTATGTTTGCGAGAACTAATTAGTCATACTTTAAATTTAAATTTAAATTAAACCTTTAAAATGACAAAATTATATTACACATTCTTTAAAAAGAAATATCCATCGAGCCTAAAATTATGTATATAAGCATCCTTTTATATAAATTCTCTTCAGACATGATCTTTAACCGGTGATTTTGATTCACAGGTTTTTTTCACAAAGCCCTTCACATTAAAACCCTTCTATTTGTAAGAAGCTTTGCCAAACAAGCCCTTTGTATCCTATTCCAGCATAATCCTAGGGGAAGATTGTTAAAACTTGAATTGGACACGTCTAAACGTACTTTTCCTTTCAAGATTCATTCAATGGACTCGTAATCATGCAAGGGTCTCTTCTATTATTACTACTGTACATGATTTTTCGTTTTTGTCTTTTAGGTAGATCAATTATTATTCCGGCTAGGATGAGAGCGTCTGTGTGAGTTATAGGTCCACCACTCCTTTCCATACTTTTTAGGTTTACCTTAGAATTCTCCTTTTGCATTTCCTTGTCTATGCACACCAATTATTTTGGTTGCCAACTCATAGGTAAAGATAAAGTACTCTTCCTCCTCGTCTTAGAGGAATTATGCTTACTTTTAATTTTTTTTTTAAAGTAAATTTAGTTACAAAATTAGTCGACTTTCTATTATGATCGGTTCGTTATTGAGCTTTTAATTTGCTTTTATTCAATACATAATGATTGAAATTAATTTTGATTTACAAGTGGTAAAGGTGCTGCAAAAATTATCACAAATGATAAATTCAAATATCTGAATAAATTTGGTAAAGAGCACCAATACAATTGCATCACATAGATAAAATTTGTCTTTAGGTAGTCTAAACAATTACGCAATCGTTTTATCAAGTGTGATTTTTCTCATATATCATCTGCAATAAATCAGAGAAAAAGAGAGAAACAAATAAAAGGAAAGTAATATATTAAGAATCCAGACAAGATTGTATATTATAGATGTCACGCCCCAAATCCGAAATATAGGATCTTGAGGATTCCAAGAGAATAACCTTTGGATCCACCATGTAGACGCGGATAACCAACCACATTTTTAACCACATCTTGGTTAATCAAAGTCTCAAAATATAAACATCAGCGGAAGTCTCATATTTAAAATCAAACATATAACTCGACTCAAGTCTATTAAGCTATAACCCACAAAAGTAAATTAAAATAATTTGCTACATGTTCGGCCCACTCGGGCTCAAACCAAAATCATAAAAACTGGAATAAAGTATCATAGTATCTCAAACATAAGAATCTCCTCTCCAGCCAGCAAGCCAGATGGACTGATTACCTATAGAGTTAAGGGTCAGCCAAAGCTTAGTAGAGAAAGCCAACAAAATTACATCAACTACTTTCATGCATGCATAACCACACATTTATTTCATGCATTTCAATCACCATGTAATATCACAGTCATAAGTGTAGTATGCTTATCATCATACTAAAACTCACAAAATAATTACATATATCAAATTCTATTTAACACTCTTTTCACATTGAAACCATACAAATATTCGTATCATGTCATGTTAACTGTTCACATGGTCCCACCATGATAAATCACAAGATACTCATGATCCCATCATGTATTACAACCCAAACCTCATAGTCTAATTATGTCAAAATACAACATACATGATCCCATCATGTTCTACACAAAGTCTACATAGTAGCACTGTGCCACAACAAACATACACATGGTCCCACCATGTGCCACAAACATACAGTATCATAACAATCACATAGTCTCAATATGTTTTCAAACAATATCCACATGGTTTCACAATGCTACGACCAGTAACCACATGGTCCCACTATACTACGACCAATACGACCCAATCACAACACATACAAGTCAAACAAGTCACAAATGGAAATGCACCACAATCACTCACTTAACATGTGCAATACAATGCAATTGCATAATACAAAGATGAGATGAAGATGAAGTGCAATGCAATGCGGGGGTAATCAGGCCTAGCCCAATCACATGTTCAATCGATCTCAGGACCATACGACCCATCCATTTAGGAACTTGCACCCACGGTAGAAGCCACCATTCATATTCCTTAAGAGACTTGCACTCAGGGTGGAATACACTAATAATAAACCATTCTTTTAGGGACTTTCACCTACGGAGGAAGCCACCTGCACCATTCCTCTAGGGACTTGCACCTACGGTGGAAACACACCTATACCAATTCTTTTAGGGACTTGCAACCAGGGTGGAATGCCACAATTCTTATTCCTTAAGAGACTTGCACTCAGGGTGGAATCCACCAATAGACCATACATTTCTTTAGGGACTTTCACCCATGGTGGAAACTCACCTATAACCAGTACCTTTCTTATAGGTCCCCTACAGTGGAAATATACTTGTACATGACCTTTCCTTTATGGACTCTCACCCACGGTGGAATTACACCCATGCATTATCTTCCCTTTTAGGGACTTTCACCCATGGTGAAAATACACCCATTCAATATCATAATTCAAATCATAAAACCATTCATAAGTGTGGATACTTCCAATACCCTCATACAACATACAAGTCATCAGCATAATCAAACACAAGTCAACCAGTGGATGCTTACAAGCACCACTCAAACCAATCAAATTCCGATGCAAGCATTTCTATTCATTCTAATCACACCTTGTGGTTCTATATCCATATCCAAATCATTAAAGTCAATGTCACCTTATATGTCATCCAGAACAATCCTATATTCTTGAATTTCTGACCTTTCTTTACACTTTTCAACATTCGACCATATCTACTTCTGTTGCACACAAACCAACCTCATAGACATGTGTACAACTTCCCTAGAGAACTGTCCCTAAATTTTCACCTCAATTGCGGCTCGGTAGATCCTCGGTATTTGCCGAGGTTCCAACCGAGAATCTCGGTAGATCATCTACCGAGCCTCGGTAGATTATCCCGAGAGATGGTATTTCTCTAGGATTTTCGGTAGATGTCTCGGCATTTACCGAAACTCCTACCGAACGTGAAATTTAGCCCAGTTTTGGGTTTTTCACCTAGGGCTTCGTGCCTATAACCCAAATTATATATTTCTAAGGTTATAAACCTAAATTTTCAGTCTCTATACATAGTACATCTGATCAATACTTCCTATATATATAATCTAGTTTATACAACAGATTTAAACTACCAAATCAAATAATATAATAACATGGATTCCAGAATTCACATATGATTCACAGAAGCATATAAGAACACTAAAAATACAGCAAACATAATTTAATCATGTTAGTCAACCAACAATCACCATGGAGTTCATTCACTCTAGTTCTACTAGATTTCTAGTCTAACATACTTCAATCCAAAGATCATGCATCAAAGCCTACAACTATAGCATTGAAACGATGCATAAACATAACTACCGTAAGATCGAAGGAATCCCTACCTCTCTTCCTAAGTTTTTTTTTGCAATTCTTAGAATGAAAGATCACCAGCCTTTTGCTCTAGCCTTCTCTTTCCTTAGCCTTTCTTCCTCTTCTCCTTTGTTCTTCTCTCTTTCTCTTTTCTCCAACAACAACTGATTTCAGATATGAGTTTTCTCTGCGTTATCTCTCTCTTAGAAGAATCCCCTTTCTCCAATATGGTTTTTCCCTTTTCCTTCCTTGATCGTGCACTACCAGATGGATCCCTACAAGGAAGAGATGTGGGAGTCATGGAAACTCTCACTCTCTCGTAATCATTTTACAAGAGAAAGACCCTTACAGCCCTAATGACTAGGTCAAATGACATCTCCATCCCCTTAGCTTCACAAGCCCACTTCAAACCTAGCCTCCATAAAGTTTTAAAATAACTTAAGTGACCCTAGTGTTTCTAATATTACACATTGGACCCTAAATTTATTGAAATTATTATTTCTAATAATTCCAATTATTTAGATACACAATCCTATATGATCTTTCACAAAGGATTTCATTGTTAATTATAATTAAATTATATTAATTATAATTTAAAGATACTGGTCGCTACAATAGAGCGAGGGAACCTCAGTATAGTGTTCAAAGGACAAGAGTCTCTATTTTCTTCTCAAGGAATCACATGATGTGTTATCACTTAGGTATTTTGCACGTATTATTCAATGTGTTTCCTTTACGTATCATGTGTGTATACTCTTGAGTGCACCTTTTGCTATTTATAGGCAAAATATTCTAAAATATTCCCTCTTAACCTAGACAGGTGTCAGCAAGAAGCATGCTCGGAGAGCTGTTTAGAAATGTCTCCATGCATGAATCACATATATAGTTTATACGTAATCAATGCGTAAAAGCAATTTTCAAAAAGAGTCTCATGCCGACCCTTTTCATCATAAGTGACCCTACTCTATAGTGAGTTACCTTCAGTTGCAAGGGATCATGAATCGGTGCCACGTGTAATATGCATAGGCATATATATATATATCCAAAACAATGTAACCATTATTATCTCCACCATTCCTAAGAAAGCAAATTCTCTTTTAGTAAAATATATCAATGTATATATATTTATATATAAATTATTAAAGTTTTTTCATCATATGAGAATCTCTCTAGGGATTTAATGCAATAATCTTTAAATATAGGAGTCCTTTGAGGTCCACAATATGCATGTTTTAAATCATTTTTCTTTTTTGAGGGAACCCTTTTTGATATGTTAGCCTATCTTCTTTTTAGAAAAACTAGAGCAACTGTTACATCTTGCAATGGGCCAGTAAAGTTGAGTTACCTATTCATAGAAACCTTAGATCTAAGATCTTACAGGCAATCCGTTTTCATGGTTATTATTCTTGCGAGGAAAAGTGTTCATAAAATCCCTTGAGGTTCAAGGTTAAACAACCAATTCGAGTGACTTTGAAACGAGCTCAGAGAAATCCAACATAAATGAGTTTTCTTCAAATTTGTCTTTAAATAAAGTGTAATAATGGGTCCCACAGATTCTGTGTAAAGAAATTTTATTTGAGGTTGTTCCTCTCGAGATAGAATGTAATCATTCCTTTGGAGGCATTTTTCGCGGAAGTTCCTTCGAAATTAAAAGTCTTTTTATCAAGTCTTTTGAGAGTGACAAACTCATAAACATGTCATTTGAAGTGAAACAAAACTCATAATCATATTATTTGAGATGGATTAATCTATTGACGAATTGACCATCTTGTGATAGTTAGTCTGATGAAAAATAACTATTTTATTTTCTAAAGAGATGACTTAGTAAAAAAGTAACTCTTGCAAGATAAAAACGTTCGAGATTTAATCAGATGAAGTGATAAATATAAGGCAAGTCGTTTGGAGTTCACCCATAATTCATGGGGATCAGAAGGCAGTTGTGTTATCTATTAATGATCCTAACTGACATATCATATCTTGTTATACGAATTGTCCTTGGTTAAGATCGTGATACGTATCTAAATTGATTAAGCAGAACGCATCATCATCATCAATATGATGATCCTAATTTTGATCTTTTGTATTTATCTCATTTAGTGGATTTGGAAAAACATTCGTCTCTCCCTCTCATCACAACCACCTCTTCTTTACTTTGTGCAAAATCCTTTTTGATTTCTATAAAGGTAAAACTTTTTATGTATCAAAATGAAAATGACAAAGATTCCAAAGAAAATAATAGACAAACGAGGGCAGGTGTTGAACATATGGTATATATGCTTTCTCCATCGTTAACTTGCAAATAACCTAATGTTTGCTCCTTAAATAAGAATGATTGAGAACCCCAACTTCTCATTACTTCTCTAATAATATTCTTACTTTTAAACTTTTAATGAACAAGACGTACTACAATTACTTTGTTTTTAACTTCTCTTAATTTATTGCTTTTGCTTTTTCTTGATTTCCTTTCTCTTTTCTTTACTCTTCTTGTCGTTTCCTTTTTCAAATATCACATCTTTTTATTGTTTTTGTTTCTTGCTCTTTTCTGCTACTTTCTTTTATGTCCTTCTTATTTTACTCCCCTGCCTGAAATATCTATACTTTTGCCTTCATTCAAACTTCACACTACCTACTCGTGCTCATGCGTATAACACACAACATACATACTAATATACATAACTCATCTATATCTGGTTAGTGTGATCTCAGGAATTCTAATGCCGATGCATGATAGATTTTAGATATCTTTCATCAGTAGTACGATGCATCTGCAACGCCAGAGCCATGGTTTTCCTTTAGAAACCTCAAAAAAAACAAAAAAAACAAAGGTTTCCACTTCAAATATCTGAAAGTTACAAAGGCTGCAACTACATTGACATTATAATGAGAAAATGTGATGACATAAGGAATCACTGGAATCTCGTAACCAACCAATCAAATGAAAACTGAAGAAGACTGACGATCAGTCCCATCTTCATTACAAGTAGAAAAAGAAAATCTAAAAAATATACACCTCAACCTCAAGGCTGCGATTCAATGGAAGTACTTATTCACAATAACAATAATAAGTTGCTTACTTGAAAAATAAATAGCGTTTGGAAAATAAATTTATTTAGAGGCCTATAAATGTTTAGGAGTAAAATTTAGTGAAAATTAGGGTGTAGGGTAACTTTTTAAGAATAATGCCAGAAAACTCATTTGAAAAGTCTTGGTTTCAAAAACCTC
>JAUPMG010000004.1:7350568-7375209 GCA_031762675.1 Pachysandra terminalis | reverse complement strand
TCATATTAAGTAATGAGTAGACTCAGATCAATATTCCTTGTGCAGAGAACTTCATTACAGGTTATCGGATGGTGTTCGATAGAGAAAATTTGAAGCTGGGATGGTCTCGTTCCAATTGTGAGTTCTCAAGCTATCTTTATTCATATTTGGGGTAATTTTATGGTTCGCATCTTACAAACCATATATTGGCTGATACTTGACATGGAGTACATACAAGGTGGTGACATTGACCATAGTTCCTGTAAAATTTATGCCCAAATGTGTGCCTTATTGGCTTGTTTTAGCGATCTTTTCAGTCAAAAAGCTTCTGTAAGTGTTGGGGAATAGATGGAATCCTACTTGATGTTTTTGATCTTCTGGTCAGATTGGCATGTTTCGGAGATATTCTATGTTGGAGCCATCAGAATATCAGATGATGGGTTCCACCTGCTTTCATGTATCCGCTTATGAGTGTGGATCAGGTGTTCCCGTGCCAACACAGCAACATGCTTTACAGCCAATCGAAAGATGCCACTTCAGCTAGGGTTCCAGCAAGAGGCACATGCTGCCAGTTGAAGTGGTTTCTCCTTGTAAGCTGCAAAGTATGTATCCATGCAGATCCTTAATCCGTTCTCCCCATGTACGGCCCAATTCCATTTAACACCTCTCTAGTACTAGTAGTAGTACTTTGCTTCTTTGATCTGCTAAATCGGCTTGGTTAGTCTGCATAGTGAGTTTCAAGGAGTACGAAAAATAAAGAATTATCTCAGATAGGAAACATATTAAAACTCGGCTGATTCATGTTAAGTGGAGGAGAGTCGATCATATCTCTTTAACTAGATCTGTTAATGCATGCAATGCTTGCCTTTGTTTTGTAAAATTCTGCATGAATAAAGTGTTTATCAATATTGTATTACCAAGCAATATTTTTAAGAGGATAGAAAAGGACACGGGTTATTGAATTGGTTCCCATACATCTGCTCCTAGTAGGGTTTTTTTTTTTTCCGGTTAGCTCTTCTTCTCTATCATTCGTCCTTCTTCTGTTGTGCCTGCCTTCTTTCCGCACCGTCAAGTTTGGGTTCCTTTTATTCCTCCCAGAGTCGAGGCTTTCATTTGGACAGTTCTTTTGCATACGATTAACACTTCTAATCACCTACAAAGAAGATGGCCGTCATGTGCGAGTCGCCCCATATGTGTTTCATGTGTCGTGAGGAAGGAGAGTCAGTTGACTATTTGTTTAATCATTGCCCAAAGGCGAGGGAGATTTGGTCTTTCTTCTTATGGCGTGTGGGGTTACGATGTTTTCTGCCAGATGAGGTGGGTGCTTTCCTCAATTAGTGGAGATTTCCAGGCCTAGGAGTGAGAGGCAGATTGATGTATCAGGGGGTGTGGCATGCGACTCTCTGGGTTTTATGGGAGGAGAGGAGCTTGAGAGTGTTTGAGGATAGAATCATATCGACAGGTTCGATTATTGAGGCTATCTTGTGAATGGTATGTTCGTGGTTGGTGATCCTCCCTGCCTTCAGGGGAATTTCCATGTTAGACCTTATTACGGGATGGTCAGAGTTTGCTCTCACATCTCCATAGGTCCTTCAGTCAATGGATCAGTGGCAACAACCCTCCACCGGTGGGGATGGTTAAAGTTAACTTTGATGGATCTTCTATAGGGAGCCCGGGGACTTCAGGTATTGGAGGGGTGTTTAGGGATCATGGTGGTTAGATTATTCATGTGTTCTCCGGCCCGGTTGGGGTAGGCGATTCTACGAGGGCTGAGCTTCTGGCTCTTCTCACTGGAGTTAAGGAGGCAGTCCGTGTGGGTTGTTGCTAGGTGGTAGTTGAGGGGGACTTTGCATCTGTGATATCTTGGATGTCCAGACCGGTCTGTAGTCCTTGGCAGTACCTTCATCTTGTCCGGTTGGCAAGGTTTTGGGGTAATCTGGTTCAGGCCTCTTTTAGGCATACTCTGAGATCAGGCAATGGTTTGGCTGATCGCTTAGCCAGGGATGGGGCAGGCAGAGAGGACATGTATGTGGGGATTCTGACAGTTGAGATGATTGGGGAGGGAGGATGAGGGTTGGGCAACGGGCTGTGTCCCTTGTTTGGCCTCGACCAGTTACTGGGGGCAGCTGCATTATTCTCTCTTGTTTGCTCTACTGGTGCCCAGCTTGTGCACCCTGTTGTATTTCGTTTTCTACTTGTATTCTGTTTTCCCTTGTTTATGTAGGCTAGTTATTTATCAAAAAAAAAAAAAAAGAAACCGGAAATTTAGGTATGATAATAGGGTTGGTTAACAGAATTTGGCTGAAAGCAATCAGAATTCTGAATTAGATTTTGCTAGAGACAATAAGATGTGGACTTGAGAATTAAAAGAATGGTTTAGAACTTGAGAATAAGATGTAAAATATAAAATACTAGAAATAAGAACTGATACAATATGAAAACAGAACTTGAAAGACAACTAGAATTTGCTAGTGGAGATCCCCATTAGAAACCTAGGGTTGAGGAGGTGTCTAACTAACTAGCTTAAAAATCTTAACTATCACCTTTTGAATTGCAGAAACCTACTGGAAAATGCAGAACTATTCAATATCTCATAAATTGACTTATTACAACTAAGAAAGACTCGTATATATAGAGAGATAGTTAAGAGTGATAACTCCCTTCCTTAGAAACTATTGCTAGATTTACCAAATTAGAAACTATTGCTAGATTTACTAAGACTCAACTAGTACTACTACCCAAAAACATAAAACTATTAAATATAATTGTTATCTTGTGCCACCTAGAAGATAATCTTCAAAACAATGATCTTGTCATGTCTTTGCACCTTTTTATTAAGGATAAATTACATTTTCACCCCATGAGGTTTGTTCCACTTGCACTTAGACCCCCTGAGGTTTTTGAAACTACATTGACCCCCTTTATATGAAACCTCAAGGGGGTGGGGTGGGTCATGGACTGATTTACCCCTAATAAAATATAAAATTACTCCTCTCAAATCCACCACCCCCCCACCCCCACTACTACCACCCACCACCACCACCCCACCATTACCACCCCACCGGTGGTGGGGGTGGGGGGTGGGGGGTGGGGGTGAGGGTTGTGGATTTGAGATGAGTAGTTTTATATTTTATTAGGGGTAAATCAGTCCATGAGCCCCTTGAGGTTTCATATAAAGGGGGTCAATGTAGTTTCAAAAACCTTAGGGGGGGTCTAAATGCAAGTGGTACAAACCTCAGGGGGTGAAAGTGTAATTTACCCTTTTATTAATCAACCGGATCTTTCTCATCTCCGCCAATGGTATATTGTATTGCTATATATTTTTGGGCATTGTCGTTCCTAAGCGCAGGGTAAAGGAGGAGGGTTGCGATAAGTTGGCAGCCGGACATGAATCATAAAGCATTACTTGATCTTATGCTATGGCGTCATCCAAAAAGACATGTTGCAACAGATCTTGGTTCCAGTGATAAGTGTGCAAGGGTTAGCTAGGGTGTCCTCCATAAATGACGCATTGCAATGTCACATGGTTGTAATGATATGTAGGCAAAGGTTCTCACATCCAAATGGATGGATGCAAGTGAAGAAGCTAATCCAAGAAAGTGGGATTTTCCTAGCTACTTGGAATTTGGGGACTTGGCTCCAGTGATACGACTCAGAAAATTAGTCTGGCTTTATACTGGGAAGTGTTATCATTCAGACGGTCCCTTTGCTTAGACAATTAGTGGTGGAATTTGGAGAGAAAAGGAGAAACCTTCACATGGTTTTTTATTAACCTAAAGAAAGTGTATGATAGAGTACCTAGAGACTTAATCTGGTGGGGTTTTGGACAGAGGAGTACCAATCAAATAGATTGAGGTCATTAAAGAAGTGTATGAGGGAGCCCTAACTAAGATGGGAGGGGTAAGGAGATAAATAAATTCCCAGTAATGATAGTTTTACATCAAGGGTCAGCTATGAGTCCCCATCTTTTTGCTTTAATTATGGATGGACTAACTAATATTCAAGAGTAGGTTAGGTGCCTTGGTGTATGCTATACATAGATGATGTAGTTTTGACGGACCAAACTAGAGGAAGAGTAAATGCAAAACTGGAATTATGTAAGAACATCTTGGAATCAAAAAGTTCTAAAATAAGTCAAGATTGAGTATATGGATTATAACTTTAGCACACATAATAGTTGAGGTGAAGCAAAGGTAAGAATTAGGAGATTTCCAAAAGCAATTAATTTCACTATATTTGACCAATTATCCATAAAGAGGGGATATTGGTGAGCATGTTGCACATAAAATTAGAGCTGGATAGCTTAATAGAGAGGCGCTTCTTGAGTGTTATGTGACCAATGTGTTCCACTCAAACTACAAGGAAAATTATATAGAACCGTTATTAGGCCTACTATGACGTATGGATTGGAATGTTGAGCAATGAAGAAGAAACATGTACATAGGATGAGCATTGCGGAGATGAGGATATTGAGATGGATGTGTGGGGAGACTAGGGAAGATAAGGGAAAGAGTGAACATATCTGAGAAGTAGGTTAAGATAGTTTGGACATGTAAAGCGAAGACCTAGGGAGGCAGCTGTGAGAAGTTGTGAGGGGGGATGCTCATTGAAGGATCTAAGAGGGCGAAACGAAGACCAAAAGGAACCTGGATGGAGTGATTTTGAAAGGATTTGGATGCAATTGAAGATATGGTTTTTGATAGATTGGGACAACAGAATTCCAACTAGTTGGGATAAGGCATTTTGTTGTTGTTGTAATCACATCTTCCCCAAAAATTTCTATGTTTTTAGATGCCTTTTGCATCATGGTGTATAGGCCCTTAATTGGTCCCAGTACTTGCTACTTGGAATTCCAATTGATTAAGTTGTGATAGTTGATCAAAAGGAGGCCTCTGCATTCCAGGTGTGACACTTGCCGGAATGATAACCAAATCCCATGACTTCCATCATCATCCTTATATTTTGGTTTCTGTACATTTTGTATTTAATAGATCTTTATTTATTTATTTCTTAATTGTTTTTATGAATAGAAATCCATTATGTTGGCTTTGTAAGTTTCCGGCAGTATTGTGTTATAGACTTGTCTGTTGGGATCAGAAATACGGGATTGGTGTTCTTGCATGCCAATAAATCCAGTCATGTTGCTTCTACAGGTCAAGATCTCAGTGATGATGAGAGAATTCCCTTGACACCACCACATGATAGAACACCCAACACATTGCCCACGAATGAACAGCAGAGAAGTCCCAGTGGGCATGCAATTGCTCCTGCTGTTGCTGGAAGGGCTCCCTATAAACCCTCATCGGCCTCACGACTGCTTCTGTCATCTCGGTTTTGTTTGGTGAGGTTGCCTCAATTGCTGCTACTACTTGCATATCTATTTATTTCAACTATCTAAACAAGACATGGTCTTCGATAAAATAAATCT
This sequence comes from Pachysandra terminalis, assembly GCA_031762675.1. Taxonomy (NCBI): domain Eukaryota; kingdom Viridiplantae; phylum Streptophyta; class Magnoliopsida; order Buxales; family Buxaceae; genus Pachysandra; species Pachysandra terminalis. The sequence continues at coordinate 7,369,802 of JAUPMG010000004.1, read as the reverse complement.
AGTTATATAGTCTACATGTAAATGCAATTTCCTATCAAGCTTCTTGGTCTTCCGATGTATGTCATTTTTTTTTTTTTGAGGTCATTGGATTGATGGGGGCGCTGGTATAGGAAGATGTCTTTTTGTTCTTTGTATTTATTATCCCTTCTATTATCACAATTGTTACTTGTTTTGTCCCAAGTCTTGTCATTTTTGCTGTGTCTTTGCTCTTGATAATTTTTTAGTGACTTGGTTGTTGTGAAGCTTCTCCACCAACCTTCACTTGATCTCTATTATATTACTCTTGTTTGTATCACTGTTCTAAGATTCTTATGTATCTAGAGGAATTAAGAAAGCAGATCAACCAGGGTTTGTGATGAGGACTGGAGCAAATCTAAGGTGAGTTTAACGTAATTTCCTTAATTGGGACAGATTTGTCCCACTAACACATTTCTGCATTGTTTTATGTTCTTATCCAAATAAGGAAAAAACAATCAAAAAGACAGACATCTAGCCTTGGGTGCTAAGGATTTGTAGCCAGGTACAGAGTGAAAGACCACGGATCCTGGCATGTTATGGCAAGCCAACTACATAATTGAATCTTATTATATAATATTTATTTGTATATATGCACATATTTTGTGTATATAAAATGAGCAATTATTTATGAATTTGAACACCGAATTGTACTCCACTGCAACCTATCTGAGAATCTGAAATCATTAACATGGCTATCAAGTATGAATTTGTGTTTCTTCTCAAAGAAAAGTACCTTTAAGCTTTTAAAGACTGCATTTACGGGACATAGTTAATTATGTTCTAAATTTAAGTAAAACTTTTAAAATAACAAAGTTATTCTCTCATTTATATTACACATTCTTTAAAAAGACGATATCCATCAAGCCTAAAATTTTGTACTGGAACATCCTTTTATATAATTTTTCTCACCAAAGTAATTTTTAATCAATGGCTCTGATTCAAAGCCCTTCACATCGAAGCCCTTCCATTTGTAAGAAGCTGCAGCGAACAGGCCCTTAGTGTTTTGGTGACACTTCTCAAAGCTTCTTTGGATGGAAGTGTTTCAGGAATCCTGTTTTGGTGAAGAAGGTGGGGTTGCTTTTAAAAACTGTGTTTGTAGGAAACAATTAATTATATTAGGGTGTGGTTGGTGTTGCTTCTTTGAAGGAAGAGATTCTTTTAAATTGATTCTTATAAAGCGCTTTGTAAGAATTGCTTCAGAAGAATAAAGGATGTTTGGTAAACACTTACTGAAAATGTGTTTCCAAGTCAAGTAGTTAGATAAAATTGTTAGAAACAATCTATATTGGAAAGGAAAAAGATGACAAGTGTTGCAGAACTGCAGAGTAGACTCGAAAGAACTCTTCTCCTCAACATTGATTTTTTCCTCCTGCTCGTCCTCGTTTCCATATTGGAGCTTCTTGGATGGGGTGATCTTACAACAAGCTTCTTAAAGAAATGCTTGGACCGGATCTTCTTCTAATAAAGCTGTTGATTAGGTTTAACAAATTATCAATACAACAAGCTTTTTGAAGCAATGCATAGAATGGATCTTCTTTTAGTAAGGTTGCTGATTAGGTTCAACAATTGATCAATACAACAAGCTTCTTGAAGCAATATAATGCATAGAACAAATCTTCTAGTAAGGCCGTTGATTAGGTTCAACAACTAATCAGTAGATCTGAGTAAGAAAGACAAAACTTAATATACAAAAAATTGCAGATTTGTTTCTTAAAGAACCTTTGAGCTTGCTTTCTTTCAAATCTCTTCGTTTTAATATTCTTTATTTTTTAGAGATTGTCTTGAAAGGATGAAGATTATATTAAGTTAGATTTGTGAAAAGTTTGTGTAGTGTATAAACCTTGAGGATTCCAAGATAAGGTTTCTTTATTTGGGACTATCAGTAGATCAATTATTATTCTGGCTAGGATGAGAGCGTTTTTGAATTAGGTCCACCATTTCTTTCCGTACTTTTTAGGTTTGCCTAAGAATTCTCCTTTTGCTTGTCCTTGTCTATGCACACCAATTATTTGGGTTATTAACTTATAGGTAAAGTACTCTTCCTCCTCGTCTAAAGGAGTTATGCTTTTTTTTTTATAAGTAAATTTAAGGGAGAATTACACTTTGACCCATGAGGTTTCGACCACTTGTACTTAGACTCCCTGAAATTTGTTAAACTATAATTATCTCCCTTTTATATGAAACTACAAGCGGCTTCATGGATTGATTTGGGGTTGTGGATTTGAGAGTAGTAATTTTATATTTTATTAGAGATAAATCAGTCTATAATCCCCAAGGTTTTATATAAAAGGAGATAATTGTAATTTTAACAAATCTCAAGAAATCTAAGTATAAGTAGACGAAACCTCAAGGGGTCAAAGTGTAATTTGCCCTAAATTTGATTACAAAATCTGTTGACTTTCTACTATGATCGATTCAGCTTTAATTTGCTTCTATCGAATGCATAATAATAAGTACTTAACTTTGATTTATATATATATAATATTGGTGATGTAAAAATTATCAAAAATGATAAACTCAAATATCTGAATAAATATGACAAAAGTCCACTAATACAATTGCATCATATATATAAAGTTTATATATATATATATATATATATATATAATATTGGTGATGTAAAAATTATCAAAAATGATAAACTCAAATATATGAATAAATATGACAAAAGTCCACTAATACAATTGCATCATATATATAAAGTTTAGAACGTATGTTTTAAGATAATCTAAATTCTCGTGAAATTATCTTATTATGAGTATTTCTTTTCAAATATCACCTGTAATAAATCAGAGGAGAGAAAAAAAATGAAGGGGAAATGATGTCTTAAGGATGCATACAAGGATGTACACTACACAGCAAGAGAATCTTAATATAGTGTTTAAGGGACAGGAGTCTATTTTCTTTTCAAGGAATGGCGTGACGTGTTATCACTTAGGTATTTTGCACATAATATTCAATGGATTTTATTTACATATCATGTGTACTGTGAATTCCCGAGTGCACCTTCTGTTATTTATAGGCAAAATATTTTAAAATATCTCCTCTTAACCATGACATGTGTCAGTAAGAACCATTCTCAAAGAGCTGCTTGGAAATATCTCCATTCAGGCTCACATATATAGTCCATGCGTAATCAACACGTAAAGCAATTTTCAGAAGGGGTCTTATGTTGACTCATTTCATTATAAATGACCTTTCTTTATAGCGAGTTACCTTGAGATTCAAGGGACCATGAATTGATGCCATGTGTAATATGCATGGTCACATATATCCAAAGCAACATAAGCCATTCTTATCCCATCTATTCTTAAGAAAACAAATTCTATTTTAGTAAAATATATAAATTATTGAAGTTTTTTCATCATATGAGAATCTCTCTAGGGATTTAATGCAATAAACTTTAAATATAGGAGTCCCCTCGAGGTTCACAATATATATGTTTCAAACCATTTTTCTACCTTTTTTGGTATGTTAGTCTATCTTCTTTTTTGGGAAATTAGAGCAACTGTTACATCTTGCAAGGGTTAGTTTGGTCGAGTTACCCATTCATAGAGGCATTAAATCTCTAAGATCTCACAGGCAATCCATTTTCGTGGTCATTATCCTTGCGAGGAAAAATTATCATAAAACCTCTTGAGGTTCTAGGTTAAACACCCAATTCGAGTAACTTTGAAATGAGCTCTGAGAAATCAAACATAAATGTATTTTCTTCAAATTTGCCTTTAAATAAAGTGCAATAATAGGCCCCACAAAGTCTATGTAAAGGGATGTTATCTGAGGGTGTTTCTTTCGAGATAGAATGTATTCATTCTTTCGGAGGCCTTTCTCAAAAGAGTTTCTTTGAAGTTAAAAGCATTTTCATCAAGTCTTTTGTAGGTGACAAACCTAGAAACATGTCATTTGAAGGAGACAAACTCATGATATCATATACTTTGAGAGTTATTATCATGACCCTCTTGTGGTAGTTACCCTGATGAAAAGTTATTATTTTATATTCTAAAGAGGCAATTTGATGAAAAAGTAATTCTTGCAAGATAAAAGCATTAAAGATTTAATCATATAAAGGGGATTTGTTATTTATGACACAGTCCAATAATATACTGGACGTTGTATAGAGTTCATTTATAGAAAAGACAGATATGTTACCTACTAATGATCTAAAATAACATATCCTATCTTGTTATATGAATTGTCATCGTGGCACATATCTGAATTGATTATCAGACTGCATCATTATCACTACGACGGTCCTAATTTTAATCTTTTGTATTTATCTCACTTAATGGATTTAAAAAACCTTCGTAATTGACTTGGGTTACATGCTTTTGAGTCTTGTTAATTAGGATATTTTATTCATTATTTTGGCTAAAGCATAATATTAATTATATTAAAAAACATGGCTTTTATGAAAGAAACATGGCCTTTGTATAAAGCCTTTATTTTTTTATTTTATAGAAAATAATAGATAAACGTGGGCAGGTGTTTAACATGGTAGGCCTGTCATCGGGTCAGATTCGGACCGGATCGCAACTGATCCGAGTTCGATCCGATAGCGAAATCCGACGGATCATGAAATAGGTGATCCGAATTCGGTTCGATAGTGAAATCGGAATATCCGAATCTGATTCGATCACTTGTAAATTATATATATATATATAATCGGATCGGATCACTAAACATCCGAGTTCGATCCGATTATATTTCGAATTGGATCGGATTAGATCATTTTTATTCGGATCAGATCACTAAAATCCTCCACCAAATCCGATATTATCGGATCGGATTGAGACCGGATCCGGTCCGTTGACAGGCCTACAACATGGTATTAATGAACAAGATTCACTACCATTATTTATTATTATTTTTTTTGTTTTTGCTTTTCTTGGTTTCCTTTTCAAAAAATCATATCTTTTAATCGTTTTTGTTTCTTGCTCTTTTCTACTACTTTCTTTTTGGTCCTTCTTATTTTACTCTCCTACCTACTTTGAAATATCTTTGCCCACACCTACTCATGCGTACCTACACCCACATATATGCATGTGTCCTTTGCACACGCAGCATATATACATCACCTCATCACCTATATCTGGTTACTGTATCTCAGAAATTCTAGTGCTGATGCATGATAGATTATAGATATCTGTCATCACTTGTACCATACATCTGCATTGCAAGAGACATGGTTTTCCATTAGAACCTACAAGGGAAAAAAACAAGAAGTTTCGACTTAAAATATCATAAAGTTACAAAAACGTGATGACCTAAGGAGTCATTCGATCTAGTAACCAACCAATCAAATGAAAGTGAGGAAGATTGACTTATTTCCTCGTACACTTGCAATATTGCTTATTGATATTTTGTTTAAAATTAAAAGAAGTAAAAACGGTATAATTATATTATTTTTTAATTTATTAAATATTTTATTATTATTTAAAAAATAAAAAAATAAATAACACATGTTTTTGCAATCTTTTTCTTCAATATTACAGATAAGTGGACAAAAAAAATCTAAAAAATATAAACCCTAAAGCCACATACAAGGATCTTTTATGAATTTCACAGGAGGTTGATATGTACGTGCGGCACACAACTTTAATTGGCTTATATTTTAACAGGTAGAAACTAATTAAAATGATAGTCCCATTTCATCATTTCCTTAGGGTTCTCAAAATTGTAGGTCATGAGACCTACATGTGAACACGTGTCGACCTCCCGTGAGGTTTATAGAAATCACAAAAGATCCGCACTCAATCGGACGTCAATGTAATTTTTGTTTTTCTTAATTTTTCACTTGAATTTTCTTACTTCTCCATTCCACGTGATTTCATGATTGGACGTTAATGACAAAATCATGACTCCTTTGGTATAGTAAACATTTTCCTATTACAATTGCACGAAAACCAGGGACGTGCGTAGTCAACACTCAGACAGAAAGAAAGTTACGTGACAATAATAAACAGTAAAAGTAATCAGATATGTTCACATACATGCATGCATTAATTACATGACTAGAGGTGTACCACTCACCAATCTACGGGAGGGCAAGGAGGAGTGCTTAGGTCAGTCCGGACGTACGGTGAACCACCACATGTTACCACCCATCCCCAACTAGGTCGTACTGAAATATCATAAAGGCGTGGGTCACGAACAAGGTTTCATTTGACATAGTTAGATTGGGTTATTACAATATTTTAAAAAAAATTATATTATATATATAAACAATAACACCATATATCATACATATGTAGCCGTGTTTGGTTCAGTTTCGAGGTTATATATATACACTAGAGTTCAGGTTTCTAGTTGGTTCAGTTTAACCAAGACTTCAATCCGAAACCAAATCGATCTAATTAGATTTTGCAATTTCAAAATTAAGACTGAACAAAATGTCTAGAAACTCAATTCAAACTGAACCGACATCGGTTTGAATCAATCAATTTTCAGGTTAAACTGATCCATGATGCACCCACATGGAACAAGTACCCGGTCCTGATATGATGATGAAATAAGTGAGTGATGGCCTTGCTTGGGAGAGCATTTTGTCTGTTCCAACAACTAATGTCCGTCACATTTATTCAAAAGTAAATTTGAAATTTAAAAAATGAACGCAGTGGTGAACATAGGCTGTTACACGTTGTGAACATAAGCTGTTAAAACAGTCGATAGTGCAACTACCTCGAAACAAACGAAATGCTCTCCATGCTTAGGGCATGGCCTTTTATATTATGGCGAGTAGGGTATATATGAAATATGATAAGTAGCATTTCATCTGAAAAACTCTTTCCAGACAGATGAGATAAGGGTACGTGTCCCAAGGATTATACCCCAAACCCAAACCCAAACCCAAACCCAAACCCAGCTATGTTTTCTCTATAATAGAAACCGACGAGCATACCTCAATTCCATTATTCAGTGGATGATGACTTCATTTCCCCAACTAACAAACCAACCAGTCCGATCCCCTATCTTTTTGTTGGAAAAAATATAATTAATAATTATGGGTACATGTCAGTCTGCACCACCCTATTATCAAATTTTTGGGTGCTAGGCCTCAGCGTATTAATAAATGGGTCGGTTTTAATTATGCTCATTTACCCGTAGGGTTATTTATAAATAGTTTAAGTCTTAATTAGTAGAAGTCAATTTAGGGTTGATTTGTTTCTTTATTGTTAAAAATTATATAAATTTAAATATAAAAAGAAAGAAAATGAACAGATTGAACGAAAGAAAATCGTTTGTGATATATTTCTTTGATTTTTCTAGCAGTACCAACGACATGATGCCATGTAAACACTGACATAACTTGTAATCGATAATTTCACTTAATTAAGGTAGAAGCCAATTTAAAGTTGATTCGTGTGTTAGTGTTATAGATTGATCAATCATCGATTTAACATCATGCAATTGGTACCGTTGAAAACATCGTAGGAATATATTGCAAATGATTTGCTTCTGGATTCAACGGGTTAATCTAATTAAAACATTTTATGTTCGAATTGGCTCTTTTCATTCCATTATCAATAAGATTAAATATTTACGTATCTATATCTATACCCGACCCAACCCATCATCAGCATTACCCATAGTCTCTCTCTCTCTCTCTCTCTCTCTCTCTCTCTATATATATATATATATATCTCTATATATATATATATATATATATTTCATTTTCATTGAAATTTCGTGGATGTGTAACAGTGGAGGAATCTCTCTCTCTCTCTCTCTCTCTCTATATATATATATATATATTTCATTTTCATTGAAGTTTCGTGGATGTGGAACAGTGGAGGAAAAGTTTAAAAGACAGAGAAAGGTTACAAATCTAAATACAAAAGATGGTAGTCTAAATTACTCATCTACCAGCTCTCTGCCACCTGTCTAAGCAGCCAAGTTCCAAACACGTTCGTGCCCTTATTTTCTTCGTCCACCCTTCTTTCATTTTTCTACAGTCACACCGCCCCCCAATCAAAACCTAACCGTAGACCCCATCTAGAAAAGCCTAATCAAAACCCAAAACAACTAACAAGCCGACACCCACTACTCTACAACACCCCTTTTAAGGGGTCCCCACCTTACTACCTGGCAGTTATCTCATCCATTGGAACTCCTCCCCTATTCCACCGGTCATACAGATCTTTTGAAACGTGGCAATTGCTGATGCCATCAAGATCCAGCTCACCGCATTATTAAAATAAAAACTTTTTATTTTTTATTTTTCTCTGTTTCAAACTTTCAAACGTGATAGTCTCTTTAACAATTAAACATTTCTCTCCAAGTTTTCAGTTTTTACTCTGAAGACTCAGCTTTGCTTGCTTGCACCTGAAGCATTTCTCTGTAAAATATAATGCAAAACCCTTGTCGTGTTGGCTTTGAAGCTAGGGTTTGGCTGAAAATCAGGTTTACTACTTAGCCCTCTTTGCTGCTTTTGAAGGGGGGCCACCACCTTTGTTATTGGTTTCTCCTTTTTAACTTGCAGAAAGGTCTATATAAGGAGATGTTCTGTGTAAAGAAGAGGTCAGAGGAAGTAAAGAAGGTTAGAAGAAGAACCTTTACAGCCTTTGTTTCTGTTGGAAAGCAAGCAAGGAATAGATCTCTACATGCAGTTTGGAAGGAAGCTTCCTGCAGTTTCTTTCAGGAAGGAAGAACCCCACTTCAGGATTTTGTATAAATTCATCTCTCCTTCACTATAAATATATCCAAGCAATCAAGAACAATAGTAGCTCTTCTCTTGTTGCATTTCTTTCTTTGATTCCCCATTTGAAACACAAAGAGGCTTGGGTTTTGTTTCATTCAATCAAAATCCATCAAATCTCTAGCTTATCTTGAAGGTTCTTCATCTAAGTTAAGAAGAAACACAACATGGGTGTTGGAGGTACTTTGGAATACTTTTCTGGGTTGCTGAGCAGTGGGAAGCCCAAGAAAAAGAAGCAGTTACAGACTGTGGAGCTCAAAGTAAGGATGGATTGTGAAGGATGTGAGCTTAAAGTTAAAAAAGTTCTCTCTTCATTGAGTGGTATATTTTCTTTTCTCCTTCTCTTGCTTCTCTTTCTGGTTGTTATTATCTTTGTAGTACTTAATGCTGGCTGGTTTGTTTAAGATGATAAATATTCTTGTCTTGTGCAGGTGTTAAATCTGTGAAAGTTGACAGGAAACAGCAGAAGGTGACTGTAACTGGGTATGCTGATGCCAAAAAAGTGTTGAAGAAGGCTCAATCAACAGGGAAAAAGGCTGAGATTTGGCCTTATGTACCCTACAATCTTGTGGCATATCCCTACACTGTTCAGGCTTATGACAAGAAGGCACCTCCTGGTTATGTCAGGTATGTGGAGGACCCTGCCACCATTACTCTGAGTAAACAGGAAGAACAATACACCACCATGTTCAGTGATGAAAATCCAAATGCCTGTTCTATCATGTAGATGAAGATGATAGAAATCAATTTGTTATCTGGTAGTCCCTCGTATCTGATAAATTTCCCCACCCATCACTGTAAAAATCCAATCCAGCTTTTGTGTCTTTACTGAAATGTATGAGAAGATTAGTGGACTGATCTGGCTTTTTGTTAATGAGGAGATCAATGGATTGATCTGGATTTTTGTTAATTGGGGTTGTTAACATTTAGGTATTATTTTTAGTTTCTTAATGGACTTTGAGAGCTCTAGAAGGGTCTTTTATTGAAGACGACTGTGGGTTGTGCTGAGAGCTTGTACAATATCTATTTTTATTTAGTTCTCCTTGTAGAATATCTATTTTTATTTTGTTGTCCTTTTGTATGATGTTATGGTTTCTCTTTTATGTCTGGGATGGCTCTGGTTTGTCCATAGCTGTACCTAGGGGTGTACAAATGGGTTGGGCCGCACGTGCTGACCCGGTACGATTTAACCCGTGCCCAGACACGATTCATACCAGGCACGGCACGACAAGATAGGCATTATAGTGTTGTGCCATGTCAGGTCTGGGGTCATGGCCCATGGTACGGCTCAGACACGATTGGGCATGAGCCTGATTGATTTTTTAGACAAACTATAAGCATTGATTTTTTAGACAAACTATAAGCAAAGCCTGGCACGGCCTCATGCCCGCTAAATAATCGGGCCAGCATGCGCAGCCCATTTGTACATCCCTAGCTGTACCTGGCATTGCATGTAACCACATATATCTGTACATGTCTACATCATCTCACTTGAAGATGAATCCATGAAAAACAGGAAAAAAAAGGGTACAAACTGGCAGCCGCTCATGTCAATCTAGTCTTGTTGCTCTATATAGGTCATGGGTTGGATTATGGCTTCTAGAGTAGAAGAAAAATCCAAATATCCAATAAGCAGAATGGATCATAGAGACACATTCAAAGTTACTGCTTTATTTGTGAATCCCAAATAAAGAAATTTTAAAGAAAGAATCAATCAAAAAGGAGGATGGAAGGGAAACAGGGAAGCCAAAAATTGAATCTGAAGATTGGTAATGGTCAAATATTCTGCAAGTTAATATTAAAAATCTTATTAAGCCTAAACCTGACCTCATAATCATTTACATGTTTAATTCTTTGCATTATCCATGTAAAGACATCACAAGTGATCAGCAAGAACTCCCAACAATCTCTGATTGAAACCAGTTATAAATTCGGGTTAGTCTTCGAAGCCATTCTGCTGCAAATCTGTTAGGTTATTGCTTGATCTCGGCCATTAAGAAAAAAAGATAAACAAGATGAAGAAGAAATCAAGCACATACAAGAAACAAATTCATGTGGTTCAGCAAATAATGCCTAAGTCCACAGATACACACCACGTTCTACTATTCTCCAAAGCTCAAAAAAAATGTTTTAAAGAGGAACCACAAAAAGTATGATAAATACCCTATAGTTAGGACTAAATATAATTGAAAAGTGAAATTAGTATTGTCCCCCTACACCCCGGTAGAGTCGATGGCTGGATCATCAGTACTTCCTGAATGCCTCAGTAGCATCAGTCACCACATAACAACACTTGGCAAACCCAAAAAACAAAATGATTCTTATTAATAGAATAGCAACAAAACTCACATATGCATTAGGAAAAGACTTTCATGTTCTACAATATGTGCACAAAGGAAGAATTAAATTAATCATAATACTTGTTTCACTTGATCAGGATTATTGAGAATCCATGAAAAGGATGAAAGAATTCACATCACAAACGTGTGACGCGGAGTAGCCAGCAACCAACAATTTCTTCTTCTTGATCAAAGGCACCTAGTACAAGCAATAGATTGTCTGGCATTTTTGACCCAGATATTTGAAGATCAATCTGCACCACCCTACTATCAAACATTCAGCATTAAGAATATTTTAGTTGAATTAAGCGCTTCTAAATACAGAAAGCATCTCAACTCCAGCTGCCAATTAATGTTGTAGAAGTTAGGGGCTGTTTAGCGCAGCTTCCTACAAATGGAAGGGCTTCAATGTGAAGGCTTTGAATCAAATCTAAATTACGTTTGGTGAGAAAAATTATATAAAAGGATGCTTTTGTACAAAATTTTAGGGTGTGTTTGGCATTGCTTCTTTGGGCTTTGGAAGTGATTCCTAAACTCGGAAGCACTTTAACTAAGCAATTCCAAATAAAGCGCTTCATTGAAACGTTGATTCCATTGAAGCAATCACTCCTTGCTTCTCCAAATTGCTTTTGCGAAAATCAGTTTAGTCACTTAAGTGACATTTTTAATAAGACTATTTTATTCTCATTATATTATAGTGTCCATTTTGTCTTTTCCTATCTTCTAGACCTAAAAGCAGTTCTTAAATAGGGATTTACCAAACGCTATCTTTTCATCTGAAGTAACTTTTACAAAACACTTCATAAGAATCAATTCTGAAGGAATCACTTCTCAGTTTAGAAAGCAATGCAAACATGGCCTTAGATTCAATGGATATTTTGTATTTTTTAATAATGTATAATAGAAGTGAAAGGGTAATTTTATCATTTTAAAAGTTTTACTTAAATTTAGAGCATTGTTAACTATTTCCCGCAAACGCAGTTTTTAGAAGCAGCCCCACACCTGCTTCACCAAAATGGACTTCTTGAAGAAGCGCTTCCACCTAAAGCAACTTTCAGAAGAATCACCAAACACCCAAACATTGGGTAAGAAGACCTTTTAGGTCTAGAAAGGGCTTCCAGACCTTTAGGAAGCTGCGTAAACTAGGCCTTATTCTAAAACTAAATACCAGGTACTTCCCTGGTTCCTGACGGAGTACAACATATGAAGATTACATGTACCCATCATAAGGAGCAGACTCAGCCATTCGCCGACCAAGATCTTTTAGGTCGAAAGACCGGACTAAATGTCTAGCCATCCATCTAATCAAAGGTCAAAGACATCTGTTGATCAATTTTAAGCCTAAAAGATCTCTCATATGAAGCCATTTTAACATGGGATCCTCCTGCCTACATTTGTAGCATGCATTGTGTAAAGTAGGATCGGCCGATACAACTCGAGATCGGTCAGGACGAGCCACGATCCCAAGCTGATCCCTAAATTGTTAAAAATTCTCTGACTCGGTTTCGGACGAGTCAGATCAGACGATCCAATATAGATCATCTGACAACCCTGAAAAATTTTCTGATTTTTTAAAAAAAAAGTTCAGGTCATGTTTTGGATCAGCCGATCCAACTTGGTATCGGACCGGGACGATCCCCAATTCGATACACTATGGCAGCATGTTTACCATACTGTCCTCATGTCTACACGATGCATGCCACAGATTCCCTCTCCTAACTCTATGAAGAATCAATGTAAGGAAAGAAAAGTAGGGAGAATGAATCTTACTTGAACATCAATAGTGTGGCTTTCTCATCTACTTGATTTCATGTAAAGGGAACCCATTCCAATAGTTCACTTGTAAACTGCAACAAAATTAATGTCATAGAGGAGAGTTGCATTGGCTGGTATGTTGCAATCACCTGTTTAAAAGAAAATAAGGCCATCAATATTCTCAAAATTCATCTAATACTAAATTGATTTAGGTCAGAATACAATAATTTGACTTGTAACTTATTATTTTAACAATATTGTAAAAAACTAATGTCATGTGAGATCCATAAATGAATTAATACAAAGAATTTCCTTAACAAAACTTCGTTTCTATTTCAAATTTTTGTATGGCAAAACCCCTCAAAACTAGGGGTGTCCAACAGGCCTAATCGTGCCGGCCCGGCCCAGCATGAGGCACAATTATTATCGTTTCATCCCCGTGCCCGTGCAGTGCCGTGGGCCATGAACCCAGGGAACGGCTCAAATCATGCGATGTCGGGAAGGCACACGTGAGCCTGGCCTGTTGTACGCCCCTACTCAAAACCAACTTCTGAACCAATTCATCAATTGGTGGAGAAATGGGTGAATTAGGTAATAATGTGCTAAGGCAAAGTATTTCAGTTTAATTGGAGCCTCACCTGAAAAGCATCCTGCAGGTTCAGGACCATATGCTAACTCTGGAGGAATCCGAAGTTTACGTTTTCCACCTGTGCAATATAGCAAAAGCGAAATATACTGAGGTTCAGATGAAACAACACACAAAAAGAGAAAAAAAATCACATAAAAAATACTATTAACTTATACAATTTCTATATTCTATAGAAATCATACCAACAAACATTGGAGGTACACCTTCACCCCCTAAAATTCCCTGATCCAATCCCTTGATGACCTGTCAACAAAATACATAAATTTGATATTATTCTAAGCTGTAGAATTTGGTCATGAATGTCAAGTATTTCCACTTTACTAACCGAAATTGCACTTAAAGTTAGACTAATTGCAAGATAAGAAAAAATTATTGGCTTACTAATAAGTTTGACACCATACCTTACCAACACCAATACGCATAGTGAGTGGTCTAGCGCGTTTATAGCTGCTGTCAAAGACCGTCCCATCCGCAAACCTTGCAGTGTAGTGAATCTGAAATGCGAAAAACCAGAATACAAGTTTTTTTGTATCAGAAGAGAGATTTCAAGAAATAGCAGATCTATTCACTCTATCAATAATCGAACTGGATCTGGTGTATCATAAGAGGTTTGCCTTTTCTAATGATTCCAACGGATTGGATCAAAAAAAATTCTTGAATGAGGCATTCAACTCCAAGGATGAATCAAAAAAGGAAATCTTTATCTCTTGCAGATCCTCCTATTTTTTATGAAGAGAATGAATCCTTTTATCGAAGGATCAGAAAAAAAAATCGGTCCGGATCTCCTACGGGAATGATTTGAAAGACCCAAAACAAAACATAGAGGTATTTGCTAGCAACAACATAATGGAGGCAGTCAATCAGTATAGTTTTATCCGGAATCTGATTCAAATCCAATATAGCACCTATGGGTACATACAAAATGTATCTAATCGATTCTTTGTAATGAATAGATCCGATCGTAACTTCAAATATATATATATGAAGTCTCTGATAAAGTAAAACCAGTATCAGATTGAAATCTCCTACAATCAAACATTCTAGATAAAAAGGCCTCATGGGTCCATTCCCACTTATTTAGTGAACATTTCTCATCCACATATTCGGTGATTAAATAAATTCATGAACAACTCCGTATAGAATCAGCATATTGTTGAGTAATCCTAATCTCCTATTTTGTAACAAGATTGTAACTCTCCCTTAATCTCTGTGAAACTTAAACAAGTCTGATTATTTGACATCACAACTTGGGTGCCAAGAGGAAAATCAGGTTCAATTCAAGTTGGTCCTCATTAAGCACATTTAAGAAGTATATTGATACACAACTAATTGCAATAAGGCGCATTTTGGGTTTTGATAGATTGGGATGGTGGAACAGAATCCGTGTTATCGACCCTAATTAGTCAGATATGGTATTTTTTTTATGTCGATACACATTCTCTCAACCAATCAAGTTCCTAAGTGTGTTTGGTTAGTTGGAAAGGATAGAGAGGAAAGTAAAAGAGCACTTTCTTTTCCTTTCCATGGTCTCCCCTTCATTTTAAGGGAAAAAGTTTGAGGGGCCTTTTACTAAAAATAGAACACTTTTGGAAAAGTTCTTTCCAATGGGACCACATATTCAATGAATCGAATGCACAGATTTCATTGGAAAGTTGGTTTTCCTTTCCTTTCCTACAGATTCTAGCTAACCAAACACAACCAAAGTGACTTTGGTTCTGTCGAATATTGATACATTGTCAGGTAGTATGTGCCATGGTTTTAAATTTCCCTTTTCAAAAGGGCATTGAGAATTTCCTTACATCAATTTTTCCCTAATCATGAAACTTTACTTTTTTTACAGGAAATATCGCGAAATAGCGAAATTTCCCTCATTCCAAAGGTGCAGAATTTTCCTTGAAATTGAAATTTAAACGTATTATGTAGAGAGTATAACTGAGTTGCTCTCTGTTTCAGCTGAATTATCCTCCTCAGCTCATGTAACCTAGCATAAAAAGAAATCAATTTGCAGTAGAAGTCTTATCTAGAAAATCTTGACAAAGAATAAAAGAGAAAGCAGAAAAAAAAAAATACGCAAAAGAGGAATCACCCATTTTAGTTTCAACTCACATTGATCAGCTCTCCACGAGGGGCCACCGCGCCGGTTCCGGGCACGACGTCGCAGAAACCGAGCCCCGACCGAGCAAAGCTAAGCTCACAGGAGGGCTCTCCGACAGTAGCGAAGTACTCAATCCTGGTCGCATTAGCATCAAAAGGAGAAAACAACACCACGGATGCTGCTAAAAGCCCAACACCCAGGTCGAAAAATCGCTTTTTTGTTGCAGAAATCGACTCCTGAGATAGAATTGGTTTTACACAACAACAAGAAGGTGATGAAGAAGGATGATAAGCAGGGGTCTTGAAGGTGATAAAGGGTTTGGGTCCGAAAGAGTGAAGAAGAAGATGTGGCTTTGCCGTTGCGACCGTCGGTGCTGAAACCGCCATTTCTTTTTTGGATTTCTTCCTTTTCCTATCCATAGTTTGTGGGCAATGGTGGATTTAAACCGATCAAGTTTCTAGTTTGTCAGGGTATGGATCATCTGCAACTTGGTCGGTTTAACCCGAACTGACATATACTGACTTTGGTTTTATTTTGGGTTGGGTTTCTAAGAAATTAAGTTTGAATTTATTTTAAAATTATTAAACCGAATTAAAGCGGTTTAGTTTTGAATTAAGTGTCCGTTAAACTGAACCGAATCGAACCGAACTCTACTGTATGTAGCTTTAAGTCAAACCGGAATAAACTGATCTAGACCGAATTATATATATATGGGTGTATATGTATAATATATTATATATGATACATGATATTTTTTATGTAGCATAACTCTTAAAAAATATTATATTAAGCTAACCTGTCCCAATCCAAATCGAACTGAAATTGCAGTTGGATTGGTTTAAGTTTAGGGTTTTCCATTTCAATTTGGTTCAATTTGGAGAGGTTGGCTCTCAATTCGATTTGATTATATTTTTGATTAACCTTCATTAACCTCAACTTGGTTTTTTAGTAATCCTCTAATGATAGTGAGCTTGCCCTAAAGGAAACTGATTTGATGATCAGGTATCATGATACCCTCAAAATGAAAGAATCTTTTTGAGCTCATAAGTCTAGGGTTCAGTGGCTTAAAGAGGGTGATCTTAATACAAGATTTTTTTCATCTCTCCACCTTTAAGTCAGTAAGCATAACTACATTGATAGTATCAAAGACCTTGACAGTATTCTCTTGACCGAACCAAAAGATATTAAGAAGGCCTTTATGAAGTACTTCTCTAATACGTATAGTTGTGTAGAAAGGGATAATGATTTTGCATTCACTGAACTCATTCATACCCAAGTCTCTAATCAAGAAAATATCTCACTTCTCAAATTATTTGATCATTATGAAATTCTTGTGAGATTCTGGAGGTGGTTAATAAGTTAGGCCCTTTAAAATGCCTAGGATTGAATGGCTTCCAGGGCATTTTTTATCGGAGTTATTGAGAATTGTCAGGCCTAATATGATCAACATTATCCAAGACTTTTTTTCGGACCGAGTCCTTCTCTAAAACTCTTAACCATTCTCACATTGCCTTAGTGCGTAAGGTGGATTATTCCTGAACACTTGATGAATTTAGGCCGATCAGCCTCGATAGTTTTGTGTATAAAGTCATCTTGAGGATCATGGTAATCAGCTAAGGCCTCTTATGGGTAAATTGATTGGCCCCAATAAATCAGCCTTTCTCCCGTGAAGGTTCTATACATTATAACATACTCATTGCTCAAGAGATTTACCATACCATGAGTCAGAATAAACAGGGCAACCAAGGTCACTTTGGACTTAAAGTTGACCTGTCTAAAGCGTATATGTAACATTCCAAATTTAAAGAAATTCATGCTGAATTCCTTGAATTTAAGACATGACTCTCACCCCAATTTACATCGGGAGTGGTAATCAATATAAGGGCCAAATTACAGAAATTTAATAAAACTTAAAAAAAATTATTTTACTGAAAATAAACGAAAAATAATCTATCTATTACATCCAAAACAATAAGGAAAAATCACAGTGGAAAATAAAATAATTACATCCTATTCTCAAGTTTAAATCAAATCCCTAACCCTATACATCATATCTAACTAAGAAAGAAAAAAGATAAATCCTATCGCAAAACTTTAAGTATAAATCACTCCATTTTTTCATCATATTCAGCCATTTCATTAGAAACATATTGTTCGTCTTGTTCTCCGTTATCATTATATTCTTCATCTAAATTACCTGAAAATGTTGTCATAAGATGTTAGCTACACTTAGCCCAGTAAGTAAAACAATTAAAATGTATTTTTAATTGGAATAGGGACAAGACCACTCTTTTATATAGCATAGGTTAAACAGCAAGTAAATATGATAATCATGTGAAGTATGCAAGTATATGAGATGCATGTCCAAATTTTTAATGAACGCAATGCATGCTCATGCAACAAGATAAATTAATCACAAAGTGTGATCCATGCAAATAAATATGTTGTTCAAAATTCGAGTAATGTATGCCCCACACTAGACCAATCAATTACTGAGCAGGATGTCTTAGCGAATCATCCCCCCTATACAGGGCCACTCTTAGTGAGATATTCCATGTGCGCATCATAGTTTTAAGGGGCTTCGACCAAGAGAAAACAATTCCTCCACTTATTTTCGATCACGGGTAATAACCAAAGCGTAAAAAATATGAACTAACCTCAGTGAGTCATACACTAAGAGAATGCCAACAGAATTTCACTCGGCATCCGTTGCGTATAATAATACGCTATCGAGATGAATATAATGGGGTAATAAGTCCCTCAACCAATAAAATTTGTCCATCCGGGACTTCCTCACAGTATCACGATGTCCAAATCACGTTAACACTCAATCTGATTAGAAATTTCAACAGAAGTGAAGTTCTGATGGTAAAGTTTAGCATATGACCAGAATATGGTCAATAATGCAAATTGGTTATGCTGTGCACATGTAGTGATGGTGCACGCTAACTAAGCATACATGAAGTGTACAATTGTGTAATAAACCTAAGAAATTTATATGAAGTTTAAAACCTAGTATATGTATTCATGGTACTCGAACTTATGTTAAGTCATGTATAATGAAGATAAAATAGATATAATTATCAATCCATCAATTTATTCATTCAATCACGTCTTAAAACTATCACACATATCATATTATTAATTATAACTAATCAGGACTCCAAAACATAACATGAAGTTCAATAATTCAATAAACAAAGGCTGGCCGGCAGGCTAACCGGCACACCTGTTGTCCACCGGCAACCTAGGCAGGGGATGAAAATAACAAAGTGCAAATAATGGTTCTATCGGTTGGCCATCGACTGGCTAGGCAGGGACCAAATTTATAAGTTACAGACATCTTGTCACGACCCAAACCGGAAATCTCCTTTGAGATCTCAAATTTGAATGCGTAACCTTCACCCCAAACAGAAGCTTGGGAGTGGCAGCGATATCTAGCCAAAAAGGGCTAAAAAAAAAATGATATTAAAGAGATATATAGTTTGAAGTATTAAAATTTCTGAATTTATATCCGACGTAGTATATATAATATAGGCAGCGGAAATATATTCTAGTCTAGTATTTTCAAATCAATTCCTAATATTTAATTAGGTGAAAACCTAGCTATAAGTCCTAGAGAAACTATCCTCTATAAGAATATAATTATCAGAGTGCATAGATATACCTTTGAAATTTAATTA
>JAUPMG010000004.1:7306882-7317018 GCA_031762675.1 Pachysandra terminalis | reverse complement strand
GTACAAACTTTGCCAGCTTTAACTTGTGAATCACTTGCCACCTAGGGTTGGCTATAGCTAACTGCAACCCAAAAAAATAAAGCATAGAATTCTATTAAAGATTTCAACAAATCAGCTTAATGTTACACAAAGGATCCAAAATCCAACAACAGAGATCATGGCATTACCTGAATGCCAAGGGATACTAACCCCTTATGCAGATCTTCTAAAGCAGCGATTCCAGATGTGTCGATATTCATCAAGTCTGGTATTAACAAAAATAAAACAATTTTACTGCAAATTCTTAAGAGCATAACATATCGAAATGGGTATCGATAACAGGTGATTGGACTTACTGGACATGTCAAGGAGTAATAGTTGTATCCTCTTCACCTCTGTAACTCCTTTTGTTTCACCCTCTTCTTCCTCTGTTCTGAATCTCATTATCCTAAATTTCAGAAGAAAAAAAAAAGTACTGGTTAATTATTCATGAAACAACACAATTGAGTTATCTCCGGGTGTACCTTTCTCTAATCAAATTGGCATTAACAAAGCAGAGCAATGCAGAGTCAACACGGATTATTAGGACATGTTGAGTCTTGACAGCCTTAGGATATTGATTGATGCTGCAGAAGATATCTGTTCCAGGAATTCTTCCTAGTACTTCTATGTCCGGTCGAATCAAGTTTAGAAAGATCTTTGCAAATGATATCATAACCTGCAATATAGAGTATCAACATCATCTACATAATCAAAAGAAAAAAAAAATATTAACTAATCTAAGATATGGAATGATAATTTCTTCTAAAAAAGAAAACCAGATAGCTCTTTAGGAAGCCTCTAATTATTGTTCCCAAGTTCAATTATAGAGTTAACAACTGCTTCCTACTCCAAATCATCTTTGCACATACATAATATCTATGCATACACATGGCTTAAACCAAAAAAAATAAAAATAAAAAAATATGAAAGTCCGTGTATGCACATGCAATCACACATCCATATACAATTATACATACTCATGCATACATTGATCTGATCTTCCACAAGATAAAATTTAATAACAAAGATGTTACCGCAACTAGAAGACCAATCTCAACCGACACGAATAACACCCCGAAGAAGGCTCCAATACAAGCAAGGAAGTCTAGTTTATCGACCTTCCAGATATTATAAGCTTCATTGTAATCAATTAGCCCTGGAAGAGCAGATAAGATGATGGAAGCAAGGATGGCAATGGGGGTGAAGTACAGAAGTCCAGTAAACAATTCCAAAGATATAATCACTGTAATCGCCATGACAATGTTCGAGACTACCGTTTCACATCTGGCACTAAAATTCACAGCCGTCCGTGAAAATGAGCCTGCAACCAATCAAATATAGTTATTAATTTTTGGTTGCAGACAAGAAAATACTGATTAATACATGTACTTGCATGAAGAAATTAACTCACCAGTTGCGACGTAGCAAGAACTTAAGGATCCTGCAAGGTTCATGAATCCCATAGCCACCATTTCCTTGTTCCCATCAAGGTGGTAGCCTTTTATGGATGCGAAGGATCGTCCAACGGCAATGGCTTCCTGAAGTTTAATTTATTAATAGTTATTACTAAGGAAATTGGATAGTAATTTGGAGAGTAAGGATGAAAGGATTAGTAGGCTGGGTTCAGCCCTGCTTGTGCTTTTGGATAAGTACTTCTCGATAAGTTACTTGATGAGAACACTTATCCACAACACCAAGAAGTTGCTTATTCTAAATTTAAATAAATAAATAAAAAGTATGATGTTTCGTAAGTACGTTTAATTAAGTTATTTTGAAAGTTTTACTAATGTCTAGAAAACAACTTCTTGCATAAATGATATGAAGAAGTTGTTCTCAGCAACTTCTCCTTATTAGCTATCTTTTCGTCCACTTCTTATTAATAAGAACTTTCCCATTCAATGTTATCAAAAGCACTTACAACTCAAAAAAAGTGTTTTAATAAGTTAAAACTGAAAATAAGCACTTAATTAAGAAGTGCCAAAAGCACCCTTAGAGTTGCACCGTGAGAGCGATCATGGCCGAAATAAATCCAAATTTTGCTGCTTCTCCAACATGTGGGCCTTTGAACTGTAATTGATGAGCTGAACTTGGATTCAAGCCTCCTTTGAAGTGTTTTACTATATTAACTCCATGCTTATCAGTTCTTGTCAAGAATACAATCAGAGTTGATAAAATGACAGATATGAGAGGAGCAATTGCTGGCAACCAATAGAGTTTTTTGTTCCTTCTCCCCTTAAAGAGCAAAACAAGATTGATAAGGTTTTCAACCATTTTTTCCTTTTTTGGGTAAAATTGAAAGGTGGATATATCATAGATAACCCAAATTGAAGGAAAATGGATCATAAAAAGTTTAATAGTACTTACCACAAATCTGGTAATCAGGATGAAAATCAGGAATGAGCACCCAATTAGAAAATTATATGGATTCCACCGCTATTTCAATAGGTGAAAAAATAAAAAAGACTGTTAGAAATTATGAATTGGAGAAGAAATAAATGCACCAAGATGGTGAATTACTATTTCCAATATCACCTTTAATGTGACAACACACACACAAACAAAACAGGGAAAAGTGAAAAACAAATCAAGACAATAAAGGAAAAAAATCAAAAGGGTAAATATGAAACTGGGGCGCTTTCAATTATACAAAAAGTGAGTGTGTCAGCTAATGTGGGAAGATATGGACAGTAAAAGATATGAAAAACGTCTCAGCAACTTTTTCCATTTTTTTTTCTTTCCTTTAAATTGGAAGTAATGACACTTACTGAATGATGAAATGATCTCCAAACAGCTTCCATAACAGATACCACATCAGTTTTGTTTGTGAATTGGACGATCCCAAGTAGTCCCTTCAGTTGTTGAAGGCCAATAACAATGGCTGCACCCGCTATGAACCCAACAATTGCAGCATGTGAAAGGCAATCCACAAGAAACCCCAACCTGCAGAAACCCAAAAAATAAAAATAAAATATAAAAAAAAGAAGACCAGACTATTTGATTATAAATTAATTACTAGATAGGAACTAGAAAAAGTACCTAAACAGTCCAAACACAGCTTGAAAGGCACCAGCAAAGAAAGTTACAGTGAAAACAAGCTTTCTGTAAGCAACAGGATCAACAAGAGGATCTTGAATCTTTTGAACCATGGAAGACATAAGTAAAGAAACCACTGCTACTGGTCCAATAGCTATCTCCCTTGAACTCCCCATTAAAGCATAGATCAGGGGAGGTACCACACTTGTATCTAATCACAACAGACCAAACCCATATGATTACATTTCAAATTAGAAGAGACTCTTGAAAGAAAAAAAATATATATCTGTTTCTGGGAAAATTTTAATTAATTTCCACGTTTAAATGCTATGAATACACAGAAGATTAAAACCCCACCAGAGAAATCAAACCAACTATAACTTACAGAGACCATATTGAGGATCAAGCTTCGCCAAACTAGCATATCCAATACTCTGCAAGAAACCAGAAGCTAGAAAGAGAAAGGAAAGACAAACAAAGAAAGAAACAGAACGTTCTTAAATAATTACCTGTGGAATGGAGAGACTTGCTAGAGTTAAACCCGCCATTAGATCGTTCTTAAACTTGGTTGCCTTGTAATTCTTGCCCCAACTGAGGATAGGAAACAGACCCACCAAGATCGAAACGGCACGTTTCGATCCGGGTTGCTTCTTGGAAGAGAAGGAGAGCTTGTTTCCATGAGGAAAAAGGGTCTCTCTTATGGAACCCATGAGCTCGGTCCACAGACCTGGTGGCTCGGGAGGGTTCAACACCCAGTGAGTTCTCTCGGCCCGAGTGATGTAACCGTCGTCGAGCTCGTCGACGACAGGGCAAGCTTCGTTTCTAGACAAAGAACCCGTAATTGTGTGAAGTGTTGGGGGGAACTCACAGTCGAGCTCCTCTGTAACAGGGCAATTTTCATTTCTAGACAAAGAACCCATGATCGTTTGAAGTATTTGGGGGAACTCACAGAGTTTGATTAGCGAGTAGAGAGACAGATCTCAGAAGGGTCCTTAAATAGGTAAAGATTACAAGTGGACTGAGCATTGATACTTGAGAGGGACAAGGGACCTAAATTTTGCTTAGATTGGTTACGTTTAATGAACATCATCAAATGCTTTATCCCACTAGTGGGGATCAACAATAAGAATCATGTTTTTCATGTAATTCTTTTGGGTCTTCTTCTCTTTACATTCAATGATTTCTTTTTCACACTTTTTCAAAGTTGTTTCTATAATCTTTATATTATATGTGCAGCCACCTTGATCGACTTTCTTTTATCTTCTCACCTATTTTAGTCACACTTTTTAGAAATTTTTTATTAATTCAAATAGATCAAATTTCTCGTTAATTTGTCACATTTGTTCTGTTGCTTATAGTTATAACCTCGCTATGCCTCTCTAAATCGATCTGGTTTTAAAAATAAATTGACTAGTTTACTTGACAATTGACCTACTACTTGAATGAAACATTCACAAGATTACCTTGAGCTAGCAACGGGTCGGGTTCTCACGGGTCATAAACAGAGTATAAATCAATTGGATCAGGTTTGACTCGTTTACTGACATGTTGGGAAATCATGGACCCAAATTTAACCCATTAATAAATGGGTTGAACACGCCTAACCCGTTTATTTTTTAATTAATTATTTTAATTTTAATTTTAAATTTGGATAAAATATAACATCACTTAATATACTAAATATTATAAAAAAATTAATAAACATGAATCCTTTAAAAAAAAAAAAAGAGAGAGAGATATTTTTAACTTATGAATAGGTTATAAAATAACTACAAATAATAAATAATTATAAATCATTAAAAACTCTTAAACAGGTACCCAATTGGCTGGAAAGCTAGGTTCAGATTGACCCATTTACAAACGGTTTAAAAAAAACCTAAACCCAAACTCAAATCAATTAATAAGCGAGTCAACCTAAACCCATTTCATCATATTGTGTTCTTGCGGGTTGACAAGTCGGATCAAAAATTGTCAGCTCTTAAATTACCCTTATTTTCAAGACTTAGTACCTAATCTAGGATATTTAAAATTTTCTAATAGCTAGACACCGACTAGCTGGTGATTAGAACCGAGCTAATGAGTAACTCAAATCCGTAGACATCCGATCCGAGTCACTAGGCCTATCCAGTTTTTTTTGGAAGGAAAGGCCTATCCAAGTTATTAAACACTATTTAGTAGAATCATATCGTCATAGGCTAGCGGTTAGGCTGAACTCGCCGGGCTTAGCCCGTGCCATAGTTGGTTGAGTCATGGCCTATTCATGAACCTGCTTTCGACTCACTTTAATTCCTCACCTTAAAAATCTTTCTATGTCATACGCATTCTCTGCGGAAAATCTTCTCTTTATATATATATATATATATATATATATATGAATACTCTCTCTTTGTTCTTTGTATAATGAAAAGGTGGTAAATTTGCACATAATTGTGGGGCACTACATTTCAAAAGTTTTGTGTTCAATTCGAGAGTTCGGGTGGGGAGGATATGTGGTTCGAACTTGTAACTTTTTTGTCGTCGTGGTGGGCCCACGGTTATTGCCAATGAGTGAGAATCTTCTGTGACCGACAACAGGAGTTTGACATTTGTCTCCAAAAATGAGAACCCTAAAACAGGTGTCGATCTCCTGTGACGGATTACAATAAATTTATTGTGATCCTGATCACAGAAGATCATCATCCATTGCCAATTAACAAATGACACTTCATGAATCTTTCCTAATCACCATTCTCCTTTCCTCACGGTGGAGCCCAACCGACTTGAAACCTACCGGTGAATCTAGTCGTAATCACGGCAACGTTAGATAAAACCCAAGAGTGTCTAGAGACAGACGACGACAGCCTCCACCACTTAACGACTCAAAAATCGTAAAGCACGAAGAGAGGCCGCGAAGTCTTCTTCTCTTTCCACTGACTTCTTCGAAAACATGTGAAGAGGACTAGTAGAATTCTTCGTTCGTGATGATGAGGTGGCAGTTTCTTACTTGATCTTCCGGTTACTGTTTTAAAAATAGTTTGTTGTCGTTTCTTATTGGATGTGGTAATTATCAAAAAAAAAAATTCAGATTCATTGAATCCGGGCGAGATTCGGATTTTTTATTTTGGTTATATTCTTTTCGGATTTGTATGCGCATGACGTGGTCTTTACACTATAATTCTTTTTCTTTTTTTTAATAACCTTTTTATGTAGAAGTCCTTCACTACAGAATTTTTTTTTTTTTTTTTTGGCAAATGATAATAAAGAAGTTCAAAATAGTATTCAAATATTGAGGCCTTTTTTTTAATTGGTCAGCTTGCGTGTATCACGACTAATCCTTGCCGCCCTGAAATTAAGGGATGGTTGAGAATTGAGATCATCCAATTGGTCTTATCTATGACCCCACTTGTTGAAAGACTTGTAACCAATCATAGAAAAGCTTGCCATTTGAATAATAATGCAGCAATTAATTAATAAAATCTATGAGTAATTCCACTTACGGTACCTCACATTTATGACCATTGCAGATACACTCCATGTGTTTTCTTATATTCCACTTGCATCCCTTGTTTAATGTCACATTTTTAACTTTGTCTTAAAAATTAATTTTTATTGATTCTTCTATCATTTGTATCTTTGAAATTTTTTTTTTACATCTAAATAGTCTAACAAAGTAATACAAATATGATTAAAATATTGTCAAGCAAGCATTGTTTTTTTTTTTTTAAGTATCTGACTTTATTTCAAAGGTAGTGTAATCCATAAATTAAGAAAAATGAATACCATCAACACTTTCCATTTGTTAATAAGACAGAAAGTTAACGGAGGAATGGTTCTCTACAATATAATACAAATCTCAAGAGGTGTAAGTGAAATATAAAAAAAATAAGAGGTGGATCTTCAGTTGCCAAAAATGTGAGGGGCTATAAATAGAATTAACCCTAAAATCCAAGATAGACTAAACTCTCTCTTGAAGATTTGTTAAATTGTAAATGCCTCTCCTCACATTTTTAAAATAACACTAAACTCCTCTCATATTTTGTTATGTGTACCATTTAGCTTTCTTCAATTAAGGCTGAGTAAATAGGTTTTTTTTTTTCCTATTAATTTTGAACCATTTTACTTAAACAAAGTGAGTAATTTAAATTAATGGCTTTTCATCCTTATAAAAAAATTTATTTAGATTTTCTACTTATACCTTTCATATATATGTGTGTAAAGAAAGAAAAGATAAACATAGAACAAGAAAACAAATCCAAGCACACAAGAGAGTGACTTTACATGGTTCGGCAATGGTACTTAAGTCCATGGATTCAGGCTTGATTCTTAAAATCCATAAGAAGTGTTATAAGAACAACAATGAAAAATATGATAAATATCTTATAGTTAATGTTAAATAAAATAGCATGTGAAATTATTATCTTACCCTCATGTTGACAAAGTCGATGCCAGTATCATCAATACTTGCCCAATACCTCAGTAGCATCGGTCTCCACACATAATGTTGAATTATTATTCCCTTTTATATTTGTTAACTTCATAAAGTTCAATATTTAAAAGATGCTGAGAGAAACAAAAATATCATTTACTTAAACAACTGACTTCATGAAGATAAAACAATCCAGATTATTAGAATTCTAATAAATCCAATTCAAGCCTTTAGTTATCTTGATAAAATGGTCCAACAGTTACAAACAACAAATTTGAATGGAGGCAAATTGTTATTTCAAAAACATGAGGGAAGGTATCTATAATTTAATCAAACCTCAAAAAAGATTATGTTATTTACCTAAAAATTACTTATGCTCCCTGGTCTTATGGCTTTTTGGTTTTGACATTCCTCAAATTGTGGATCCCACAAAGGTCTTAAGTCTTGTTTGGGGAAAAACTTCACAAAAGCTTCTTCCTTTTTTTTCTTAAATATCTTAAAAAAAACACTATAGTATGAATGAGTGCAGGTGGCTTTGTGAATTGTAGTGCAGATGAATGCAGCAGCATCTTATTGGGTCCTATGAGTGACTGATGACGTGGTCCAATAAGGTGGTTCTGGTACTCACCCACACCATAGAGCTACACTCCTACAGTATGGGAAACAAATTTTTGGAATTACCTTGAGATGCATGGTTAGATTTTAAATTTCAAAGCTTATTTTTTTCTGTTTTTGTTGAGAAAGAAAGAGAAAGAGAGAAAGTAATAAAATAAAGAATTTAAGTAATTTCAGGTCAATGACAGTGAAGGAATATATTAATTTAGTTATTAGATTAGAATAAATTAGATTCGATAAACACTAAGGAGGACCGTCGAGTAGGGGTCATTGCATTTGCAGTTCTTTCTCTTCTCTGGCTTTGTGTTTGTTTGGTTTTCAATCTCCAGAACCAAAGTTGATTTTCTTAAAGTGGGGGATCTTTCGTCGGAATCTGCCACTTTCAGTGGTTTTCATGTAAAGCGTAAAAGGGGCCAATTCATTCTATTGGCTTTAATCTAATTGAAGTTAAATTGGTGAGTAATGAATACCTATTTACAGAAACTTTTTATTGTGTTGTGGGGTTTGATTGATTTTTTGTCACTTGTCATGTAAAGAGAGGATATCTTCTTATCTTGCACTTGATTGTTGTGTTTGATGGGAATATTTCAAGTTAGCTTTTTGGTTTTTGGATGGGAAATGATTATTTATAGAATATTATGGAGATTGTGGGTTTTTGTTTTTAATATCTTTCTGGATGACACTACAGTTGCCTCTAAATTTATTTTTTTTTCTGGTAATTTTTGGTAGTTTCTGAAACCAGTAGAACCACCAAAATCAGTGCAGAGTTGCTCATAGTTGATCATGAAAGAAAGAAAATTTTGGCATTAAAATATCAAGTCAACTAGTCTAATTCCCATCTTCTTAAGGTTTTAAGCATGTACAACAGTTTAGTAAGAGATGATCAAATCAAGAGATATTGTTAATGCACTTGCTGGCAATATTTGACATTTTAATTATTTATGTTCATACTCCACAGCCATTGTTAATGCCTTGTTCACATTGAGAAGTTTGATCTGGCTTAAAACTTGTATAAGCTTGAGCTTCTCCAGTTCATTCGATATTGGGGAAGCTTTCAAAGTAAATAGCGTCGAAATCATCTATTTGTTAGCGTTCATTCTTAACTTTGTTTGTCAGAATTGTGAGATACTGGTAATTACCTCTATTCACTGACCTAAGTTCTTCCATTTTTTTAAAACAATAGTTCTATACGTCAACTCCTTTTTGATTTTCATCGGACTTGTGCATTCGTGATCGATATCATTTCATTCTAGAAAATTAAGAGATATAAACCAAATTTGATGATGGGCTATTATATGCTTATTTAAGATGGCCCCGTCTTGTTAGCATAGTTTGATAATCATCATATGTTCAACATTATATCCTCTCTTACAGAAATTATCTGGTATTTTATGCATTATCACACATTAAAATATGGTTAATATCTTTTTTTTTTTTTTTTGGGATTACAGGTGAATTACTAGTTTCTCTCCCATGACTCGTTCCGTTAATGATGAGCCTGAAACGAAGGATATGAACATTACTAGCCAGTCATCCTCACCTAATGAAACAGAGAAACTGCCATATGTTCACAAGGTTGGAATGCCGCAGAAAAGGAACCTGTTGAAGGAAATCACAGAAACAGTTAAAGAAACATTCTTTGCAGATGACCCTTTACGCCCATTCAAGGACCAACCTGGATCAAGAAAGTTCATCTTAGGCCTTCAGGCTATTTTCCCCATTCTCAAGTGGGGAAGAGAGTACAATTTAAAGAAACTAAAAGGAGATGTCATTGCTGGGCTTACCATTGCAAGTCTTTGTATTCCTCAGGTAGACAAAATGCTTTTCTAAGAAATTAAAAAACGGAATTGAATTTAGAATAAACTCAACATTTAGACTATTTTAATAATTTCTTAACATGAAAAAACAGGACATCGGCTATGCAAAGCTTGCAAATCTCCGTCCTCAATATGGATTGTGTAAGTTCTCATACCATTGATCAACACCTTGCCTGCGGGGGGGGGGGGGGGGGGGGGGGGGGGGGGGGGGGGGGGGGGGGGGGGGGGGGGGGGGGGGGGGGGGG
>JAUPMG010000004.1:7221675-7238800 GCA_031762675.1 Pachysandra terminalis | reverse complement strand
GCCTGTTCAGCCAAACGTCTTCAATCCGTTCATGAAACGTTGCAAACGGTTAAAATAATGAGTCTGAGGCTATAAAATGAGGATGAGGCATCAGAAAGAGATATCGAAATTCTGAGCATTTTGACATCCTCTAAGAATTTACAGAGCGTTTTTGTCTTAGAATCCTCTTTCTGAAACTTACCAAGTTCTGTGTTGTCTTTCTGAACCATTCCTGACTGATCTTATCATTTTCTCTCTTTGTATCCTTGGAAAGCTTTCATTGGAACGGTCCTTATTGATTTAGGCCAGTGGAAGCAAGTATTCGAATCCACTGATTGCACGAACCGATTGGTTAATTGACATTTTGAATCATTTACCGGTTTGTGCATCACCAGTACTTATCCATAAACAGTAAAGGAAGGTTACCCATAGGAAGAGAATCTTCGTTTATCTCTTATGCGGGAAGCTATTTTTGAACTTTAGTAATATTTTCACAATACTTATTTTACCCCTAAGATAAACACTTAAATAAATTTTATTTCTAAACTTTAATAATATTTTTATAATACCTATTTTACCCTAAACTGTCATAAACACTTAATTATCAATTGCTATTTTCTTCAACTAAGTAGCTTATTGTTGGTGTGGATAAGTGCTCCCATTAAGTCACTTATCCAACGAGTGGTTATCCATTTCATGCATGATTATTACTAGGCCTGCCAATGGATCGGATCATGACCTGAATCTGATCCGATTATAGCGGATTCGGTAAGATATTTTTTATCCGAAATTTGATTAAGATCCGAATTCGAAAAATCCGATTATAATCGAATCGAATATGGATCTATATAAATATGATTCGATTAAGATCCAATTCGATTATATAATTAAAGCACATGTATTCTTTTTTGTATAGTGTGTCACATACTATCATTATCTATGAATAGTGTCACATAACAACATATCCATTCAATCACATACACTACTTTTATACATTTTAGCTGCATAGTATCATTACTCGTGATACATACTAACATTATCTTGTAAACAAAATAATAAAAAACAAATCCTAGTTTCCAGCATTCTTCTCTTCTAGACTTGGATTTTAGGATATTCGGATCAAATTAGATTTTGGATTCGGATTTCGGATCATAATCGAATTTGAATTCGAATATAATTTATGAAAATCCGTCGGATTCGGACCTAGTATATTTCTTAACATATCGGATTCAGATTCAACAGAATTTGCTTCAAATCCGATCCATTTACTGACCTAATTATTACTGCCTTATGAAGAGTAGACAATTAGGCCTCATTTGGTTGTCATTCTGGATTAGGAACTCATTCCAAGAATCAGTTCCTGGAATCTATTTTATAAACTAATTTTGAAGGCTTTTGGTAGTGTTCATGAACTCATTCCAGAAATCAGTTCCTTGAATTCATTCTAGAAACTAATTTTGAAGGCTTTTGGTAGTTTTTGGTTAGCATGTAACAAAATGGGTTATGGGCTAAAATAGATGTTTAGTTAACATATACTAAAATGAGTTCTAACCAAACTTTCTAATTGTTCTCTTTTAATTATAATTATTTTCATATAGCCCAATAGCTACACAATCTTTGCACAATAATATCTTTTTAAATCTGATAATAACACTCCAAAATAATTTAAATTAAAAACACTATCTTTACAAGTTTGCTTCTGCAAAAACTCAATACTCATTCAAATATCTAAAATCAGAGTTGGAAGTGATTCTGCGATGAAGAGTATTTTATCATTCTCATTTTGAGATAACTCACTCTACCTTTGCTAACCAAACGGCCACTTATATGTGAAAACTCATTCCAATGACCGAAACTCAAATCTTGTAATACATTCTCAAAATGAATATCAAACGAGGCATAATAGAATAGGGCTCATAGTGGTATTAGTATTACCCATAACTACGGGTAGGGGGTACAACTGGCTGGGCTGCCAGCGTGCCGGCCTGGTTGGGTCATGCCCAGGCATGAGACATCTATAGGCTGTGCCGTGCCATGCCTTGCCTTGCCTGGATTTCACGGCCCGTGACACGGCACAACCCATGCCATGGGCCATGCCGGGTCTAGGGCGTGAAAATTTCCATACGGCACAAAAATTAATTGTGAGCAGTACAGCACGGCCCGTTGTACATCCCTAACTAGGAGTAATAATGAGCTGGGTTCATAACCCTATTTATAAAATCATTTGAGGAACTAGGGCTCATAATTAGGGACGTTAATAGACTATGTTCATTTAGCATACCCAGAAGGTAGGTTCCCAACCACTATTTTTATGTTCATCAGCGCCGGGATCTATTGGCTCTGGACGCAAAAAGGATGGTCCCAGACCCATCCCATGAATTGTTGGTTCTTGGCTATGTATTCAAACTTGAAAACACAAAATTTGATTCTTGAACTTTGTCATACAAAATAACAGAAAGAACAATATTAAAATTTGTTTGTTGCTTACATTGAGCTGATTTAAAACTTGTCTTCTTGGCGAATTGACCGTGAGAGATGTACATGCAAGAGCGCTGGTCATTTAAAATAAAGCACAACCCACTGTGAGCGCAAGTTCGCAAGTCATAGTTATTTTATGGTTCTGGAAAGGAGATCTAGAGAGAGAGGTTTCCACCCTTGGCACTTCATCAGCCAGCCGATGTGTTTCTGTTCAGATATCATAACTAAAATGCTAACAAGTAGAGTAAATGAGATTCTTGTCATTGATATTAGGCTCCTAGTAGGAGTAAAACAGTTAGCTGTAAAAATCCTTACTGTTTGGATTACGGTGTGTTGTTACGGTTCAACTCGAGGTTCTGGATTCCTTCAACAGAATGCACATCATCAGTGCTGTTGTTACTCCTATTTGTTGGCGGTAAATTGTCATCAGGCAAGGATTCTTCTGATTCAACCTTTAGCTGGGCTGGATGATCTCCATTAGAGTCATCGGAATCTGATTCCAAGTTGACAGGATTAAAACATGGGGTAGCTGTTGGGTTTGGTTGTGAAGTAGCAGGACTCCCTCTCCTCCAAATTGAGGGCATCCTCTTGTCGTCTTCTCTCATCCTTCCGGCGTATTCATTAATGTTAAAACCCTCTTGATTATTACCTCCAAATGCAGACTCAAGCTTGTCCATGTCAAAGAGATCCTCCATTATCTTCTTGGAGTTAAGGTCATCAGAGTAAACAAACTTCACTTTCTTGTATGTCTTGGGCTCGAGAAAAGGTTTTACAACCTGCAACAAAACATTCTTTAAGATATAAACAGAACCAAAAAACAGAAAAGAAAGACAGCGTCCTAAATTAGCACTGGCCGATGCTATGATCAGCATTTTAGAATAGGGTATAATCAGGACATATGATAAGATCTCAAGTGTTTCCACATCCTCAGAAATTAACCTGATCGTATGATAACCATCTGATCATAGCCACTTCTTGAAACAACTATGCAAATTCTCTTTTTTGTCTTTCCAATACTATGGATACATTGATAGCAGCACGAATCTGTCTTAGATTTAATTTTTCCCATAGGCTCCGTTTCGATAGCCGGAATATAAAGGAAAGACGATTTTCCTACATAATGTGTGTTTGGATATCCGGAAAATGTGGGTCCCACAAAAAATGTTTCAGTCAAACTCCTTTGATTGCAGAAAAATGGTTACTTTGCCAATGAAAAGAAAAGGAGTTTGTAGGAAAGGAAAATGAAACGGTGAGAAGAGCATGCTCCCCATCCTACCCTTCACCACTAAAGCTTCCTTCTTACTGCACTTATACAATGAATGGTAAAATAGGCAAATGAAAAATTTTTCTCATTCATTCCTATTAATCAAACATCAAAATCAAGATTTTCTGTCAAACATACATTTTCCTGATACAACCAAACAGCTTCCAGGAAAATTAAATTTCACTTTCCAACAAATTACTTTATGGCATATTACTTTCCTAACTAACTTTTTGGCATACTCTTAGCATCCAAACAAAACCATATAGTCAAAGATTTGATCCTATGTTAAAAATCTGTAGAACAATGAGAATATGGAGGGGAGAAAGTGCAAGACATACCAACCAGAAGGATTCAAATATCTTGGGCGGGTTATATAGGATTGCAAGACCCAGCCTTTCGGGATAATGGTCTTGTAAAACATGAGCTGTTTCTCGCGTTAATTTCACAGAAATATTTGACAGGTTGAAGCCGTGGAAGTCGATGAGCCAAACCATCTGTTCCTGGTCTGATGGCAAATTTAGGATAGCATTCTCCATGCAATATACCAAATATCTAATTTGCCCTTTCATGGACTTTGTGTTCTGCAGTTGACCAAGAAATTGAGAAGAGTTATACAAGCAAGCACTGATAGGCAGAAAAGCAACTTCCTTTCAAGATATCTACACATAAGGTCATGAATCCATAATTATTTAAAAGAAATCTGGATGAAATTTAAACCATATATCTGAACATGTATGGATTCCTTATTATGAAAGCAGTGTGGTAGGTAATCAAGCCAAACTGTCCAATCAACTGGACCAGGCTCATCTGCTTTAAAATTACCATAACAATATGGCTACATGAACCATGACAATTTTCTTTTAGCTGATTGAGAAATATTGACAATTGGTGTACTAGAAGAAAGAGTACATGTTAGGATCTCTTTGACTTGCATTTTAGCCTCTCTTCGGGTCCATTACAAGAACAGTTGTGTTTGGAACACATAAACACGCATAGGAGAGAGATGGATGGATCAAACCTGGCAGCTAGGTCTCATTACAAGAACAGTTCTCCCAAACTTGTCAACATAATTTGTTCTGTAGATTTTTCCCGTCTCAGCTTCATGAGCAACCTCTTCCTACCTCAAAAGAAAACGGAAATCAAATTATGGAGATGAAATATCTTCCTACTTCGAAAACAAAAAAATGCAGCTGTTAGGGGATGGACATGAGGCCTGAGAAATAGCTGCTAGTTGCAACCACCAAGAGGAGTTTCTTTTGATGAAAAAAGATAACAAAACATGAATTTAAGCAAACATTCAACCTATGGGTACAAATAGAATGAACACAAAAACAAACAAAAAACTGGAGATACCATACCCAGCGAATTTCTTCTGGCTTGTATTCGAACCTCCATTTCAAGGTTTCTTTTAGCATTTTAATTGACTTCTTGACATTCCAATTCCGTGCTCTCAGATATCTCGAGATTGATGCATCAGAACAGTATATAGACAACTTATCAGGCAATGGTCCTAGTAACCTTCTCACCTCATTAACCTGCAACATAATCAGTTACATGGGGTTCTTACACTTGTTTTCTGAGAGTAGCATTTCAAGGATAACTTATTGTTTTTCCCCAAATTTCTAAATAGAAATAAATAAAAAATTAAAAAAAAAAAAGATCCAATTTTACAGCAAGGGCAAGGATACCTTTTCCTTCTGCTCTTCAGATGGTAACAGTTTTTCATTAACATTAGAAGTGGATGTCTTCAAACCTGTACTCATAACTTCTGAAGATGCCTCCCTGTCACGTAGATCAACAATTCAAACATATTATAACATTATCTTTCTTTATTAAAGTTCTGTTAACAAGTAGAATGAATCTTGTTACAGCAACAAAGAGAATTTGCATTAGCTAAATAAGAGAGAGGAAGTTACCAGCCAGCTAGTTGGTAAGGTCTATGAGATATTGTACCTGAGACATGGGTTTGAGACCCTACCTGGTGTGAAATTGCTAATTCACGCTAATTGAACTAATGTGAGAAGCCAAAGGGAAACTGGGGTAGAATAGCTACTGGACTCATATCCAACACTTCAAGTCTGTCTCCACTTTCTTAGATGAAATTTTGTTAAATTTGGAATATCCAGTTCTTCATACAACCTGAAGAACTGGGCATATTTAATTATAATTTTTTTTAACTAATGACTAACTAATTGGCTTCCTATTTCTTTTTTTTTTTTTTTTTTTGATGATTAACCATCAGGGTAGATACATAAATATGCAAAAAGCGTGCAGAAAAAATAGTACAGGAAAAGGAAAGAAGAAAGAAAAAACAAGAGGCCAGCGCACAAGTACGGCACCAAACCAAATACAAAAAAAAAGGGGGCTAAAATACTACACTAAGTCCTCCAATCATACATCAGCACCAATCATCTCAGTCGTAGCTAGCCCCACAAACATCTCAGCCCTAGCAATACCATCTCTTGCCAGCTGATCTGCCTCCCCATTCCCAGATCTGGGTATATGGACAAACGATGCATGAATCCTCTCACCCAAGAACCTGGCCAACCTAACTAAATGAGTGTACCTCCAAGGGCAAGAAATCGGCCCGGTCATCCATGAGATTATAGTCGACGAGTCGGCCTCAAACAACACCTATGAGAAGCCTACTCTAACAGCCTCCCTACATCCCATAAGAAGAGCCAATAACTCCGTCCTTGTGGAGTCCCCCTCTCCAATTGGTCCCGAGAATGCATGCACAACCTGGCCAACATGATCTCTGAATATACCTGAAGCCCCTGGATTACCTGAAGATGCCCTATCGAAATTGCCTTTCAGGAATCCAGAAGGCGGGGGGCACCACGGCCACCACTGACTGTACCGAAGGGGACGTATAAACAAAACCTGTCCAGCTTGTCATCAAGTCCGACATAGCTATCCCTCTGAAGGCAAGCAGGACTACCATCCAAGAACAGACCAAAGATAGTATCGCGTCAATAATCAACCCTGTTGGTATGCCCCTCTCCTCGAAGATTCTTGAGTTCCTCTCTCCCCACAAAACCCACAGAATTGCATGCCAGACCCCCTGATACATCATCTTGCCCCCTCATCCCCAAGCCTGGGAATCGCCACTACACTAGAAGATCACCAACACCCTCTAGCATAACCCATCCAACCCCCAATCTACGCAGAAAAAAGATCCAAACCTCCAAAGCCACCATGCAATGGATGAACAAAGGATCGATTGATTCTCCCTCCTTTCTACACATAACACACATATGAGGCGATATTGCACAAAACGGCCACCTCCGTTGCAGATGATCACTGGCTTCCTATTTCTTGAGGAAGAACATTACTAGCACCAAAAGTCCTAACAACATCACATTGGTGGATGGAAAACCTAAACCAGGTCCATTTAAGTTCATCACTGATCTCTCATTCTCTCTTCCACAATAAATCTTAGTCAGATAATATATATACTATTAAAAGTAAATTGTATTTTTAAGAGATTTTTTCAGTACATTTTTTTGGACTGAAATACCCTATATTTTAAATGTCTTAATATATAAACAACATAGTCGAAAATGCTTATGAGAATTGGAATCCTATATTAGGATAATGCTAGATTTAAATGTATCTCTTAAAAATGAAAAGAATCCTAAAACTTGTCTATTAGTTAGTTATGTATTGTCTATGAGTAAAGTAAGATAACGTTAAGATAACTAATTGCAAGGGTACTTAATAGGATACTAATTGAGAAGTAGATAAGAGACCATTATCTATTAATTATAAAATAATGCCCTTTTATTTTATTTATACATTAAAGGTAAAGGATATTTAATACAATCTTTTGTATACAGTTAAAAGAGCTAATAGATAAATTTAAAACAAAAGATAAGATAATATAATATATTTTATTGAATTACATATTTTTAAATATAAAAGTTACTAAGATGAAAATATACAAATTATTATATAGTTTTAAAAATCATAGTTTCTTATAGGAGAATCCTACTATGCCGAACTTGGCATAGTACAGAAAAGTTAACACAAAGGAAAAGATGTCTATAACTAATCGTTAGCCGGTTGTAAGCAGTTGAGATTTTATACCAAAAAAAATGATGGTTATAAATAACAGTTCTCCAGTATGCAGGAAAGAACATATTGACACAATACTCTTTCTTATATCATTACTTTAATTATAACACGTATTATAAGATAAACCTTTACGTGTAATGCACATGCATTATTGCTAGTATATATATATATATATTATGGTATTATGGAATTTCAGTACGTCTGATCATTACCTCCTTGTAATTCTTTTCATTCCTCTCTCTCTCAGTAGTTTTTCTTTTCTTTTTTTATAAATTGTACTCAGTTTTTATAAATCAACTCTTTTTTTTGCAATTACTCTGTTTTTCATTTCCTCAAGTTTCACTTGATCTGTATTTTTTAAAATGTTTTATAAATTAATTCTTCAAATATCAAACTGTTAATTGGGGGAGTGCCCAAGTGCTTAGCCCAGTGCCTAGGCAACCAGGTCCAATGCCACCTAGCCTAAGTGTCTTGACAACTATGAATATAGTTAGCTGTCCTTTAAATGAGAACTATACTTGTTTTTAAAAGAATGACATCTTCATATATCATAATGATATGCTATCCATTCTTAATCGAGCCTTTGCATCCTAAGATATGGAGGTCAATCGATCAAATAATTAGACATAGTTGACCGAACATCAATACCCCGAGTCCATGTAATAAAGGAATGATATGCTATATCTTCTTAATCGAGCCTATGCATCAAATGGATCCAACGATTAAACATAGTGGACCGAACATCAATACCCGAGTCCATGTAACAAAGGGATGATATGCTATCCTTTCTTAAATCTTAATCGAGCGTATGTATCAAATGGATCCAGCAATTAGACATAGTGGACTGAACACCAATACCCGAGTCCATGTAACAAAGGAACAACAGATAATTAAGATTTATCAAGCATGCAGAAAGTTTTTACGTGCAGAGCTAAGCCTATAATTAAATATCAAGCTCACTAGTAGAAAACGTTGAACACTTGAACCAGACACCGAGAATCCGGCTGCCGGAAATCAAACACCCAAAAACTATAAAGTTTATTGACTCTGATAACCCACAGAAATTCCCAAGGACCGTGTGCAAATAAACCAAGGATAGTAAAGAAAATAAACATAAGCAACCACACCCATGATAGAATAAACTACATGGTTTGCCCACATGGAGCTACATCCACAAGCAATTTGACAAGAGAATATCCTCCACCAATAGAAGATTACAAAGTAAATGGGAAAACCATACCTTCCTTCCCAACAAGATGACTTGTTGAACTCCAGTGAAAACCCATCGAATCTCTTTCTCACAATTCAACTCGAATCCATCATTGTTGCAACAGCACAACCTTGTCATCACCATCATTGACACAAACCAGACCAATACCGTGATAGCACCACCCAATAACCTTGGACCCGTAAGATTTTTTGAAGAGGTGTTACACCGAAAGAGCATGAGAGTGGGGAGAAGAACCACTCCCAGAGAAACCCCCTTTTTCCCTAAAGGCTACATCTTTCTATCTCCTCAATTCTCATCCGGGTACCACATTCCTTGAATATTTGGGCAACATAAAACCCAATTTTAGACAAACTTCAAACTACCATTCTTTATAGAAATATTGCCATCAAACCATAGATTAGAATGAACCATGGTGATTTTATTTATCACCAAACCAAACACCTTACATCAATGTTTCCCTGATCTTGAAATTATTCTGTATGAATCTTTATAGAAAACATCACGAAGCGAAAGATTCCCTGAAATTTCCCTGTTTCAAAGGTGCAAAATTTCCCCCCAAAATCAAAATTTAAAACCATAATCTTCAGTGACCATGGTTCCTCTGGTAGTAACCATAATCTAAAACAAAAGAAAATATTATGCTATTAATCTCATATGGGTGTCATAGTTCCTCTGGTACTCTTAAAGATTCATCCAACCCCATATATGGTGGCTCCAAAAATAAAACCATTATCAAAGCACAAAAGAGACTCTTTATGGCTGATTTTTGATAGCACAAGTCCAATTATAAGCTTACTACTAGTATAAATTTGTGCAAAAAGCTCTGGTCATATTTAATCACACACAGAGAGAACAAAATGCTGAAAGCCTTCTGAATTTTGAATGTGACTTCAGGGATACCCTAGTTATTCCAATATGTAGTCGCTCTCCATACTTCAGTTGAACTGGATCTTTCACTAGGTAAGGCTGGGT
Source organism: Pachysandra terminalis (assembly GCA_031762675.1). NCBI lineage: Eukaryota > Viridiplantae > Streptophyta > Magnoliopsida > Buxales > Buxaceae > Pachysandra > Pachysandra terminalis. The sequence goes on along the minus strand of JAUPMG010000004.1, from coordinate 7,228,799 downwards.
ACTTCAATTTGACATTGTAATGTTGTTGTTTTTTAAGCAAAATCTTCCTAACCCAGTAAGTTTTCTAGGGAACAAAGTTTCCCCACTGTAAGCAACCTCTTTTATTTGCTAATACAATGCAATTCAAGTTTCTTTTAAGAAATCAAGTAATGAGGGTCAAAAACTGTTAGGAATTGCTTCAGTTATATATGGCACATATCTGTTCATTTTTCTACTAGACACATTGTTTAGAAGAATTAAGTACAATATCAGGAATGTTGGCAACCATTTCATTGATCTTGAGATATAACTATATGGACCTCCACCTTCCTGGCTCGCAAACGTTATAATAGAAGAATTCCTCACTAGTGGGCCAGAAGAGGCTGACTCATAGGTAGATAGTTCTTCTCAGAAGTCTCTAATCTCTAGCTCATTGGAGTTAACGCACATCTCAGTTGGCAACTCCTTGCAGTCATGAGCCTTTTTACCTCAACCTCCCTGCCATGCCCACAAATGTACTTGTTAAGAACCACTTACTCTAAAAGCTTAAGCTGTTAGAGAACAGCACAACAATGTATATCAAATGGTTCAACACCCCTCACACATGTGGGCTCCACATGGGAACAACACATCCTTGGGAGAACATAAGGCACCAAGGCAAACACACACCACATCCACACGGGAACAACACATCCATAGGAGAACAAACACAAAAAAAATACCCCTAGGATTTGAACACTTGACCTCTCGCTCTGATACAATGTTAAGAACCGCTTACTCTAAAAGCTTAAGCTGTTAGAGAACGCCAAAACAATGTATATCAAATGGTTTCAACACAAACACAGAGCACCGAAGCAAATACACAAACACATACCCCGGGATTCAAACACTCGACCTCCCGCTCTAATACCATGTTAAGAACCACTTACTCTAAAAGTTCTTAACAGTAGTCAAACATGAAATCAATTAGATCATATAATAATGCTTTCCATCAAGGATCTGCGATAGGCTGAGAAAATAACTCAGTGAAGATGTGCATTTTGGCTGACATATTATAACATTTATTTCTAGTCTAAGACAAGACCTAAACCAGGCCAAGACAGCTGAGATGCACATGTTTCAGGTTTAGACCCTGTAAATGACATCCATAACCTGATCATGAACCATCAGCTTTGGCAATAGTTTTCCAATTTCACTGATTGAAAGAACACCAATTCAACACATTCCTGCATTTCAAAGGATACCTTGAAAGTATCTCTCTATTTGTTTCACCATCTCACAATTGAGGCCTGACAGCCCGTGACTCCCTTAAATTACATAGCCATTTTCAATCAACCTGTACAATTTCTGCATCTTTCACCCATAAGTAATCAGGTGCCCAAGGTAGAAAATAGGAAAATTATAGACTAGCAGATTGCTTCCTCTAATGATTGTAGTTATATCCACTTCCAAAATTGCTGAATAAATCCAATCTGAAACCCCTCTAAGAGCTAGCAGACATAATTTGCAGAAGTCATCAAGGAATTTTTGAAGCAAAGATGCACTTCGGCCGGAGCTAACAATCAATACTAACATCCACGTCATCATCATCATCATCAACAATAACAAATCTATTGACCTTTACAACAGATTTCCTACTACTCATATAAACCCTCTAATCAATTTATTTTTCCATATCCAAAGTCCTCAATAAATGTAATCAAAGAAAGCCAGAAAAGTGGTCTAATTTGAAATAGAACAGGAACCCATTTGTGGGGATCTAGAAGCTTTCACAATGGAGACAGTCACTGTTAAAAGTAATTGAAATTAAATATTCTTCTTGATTATAATTCCATCAACCACTAAGCTTTTAGCAATTCAAGACTTTGTTAGTTGCATATCCATTCAAAATAACAATAGATAAGGCCTCTTAGCAATACCAATCTGGAAGTTAAAAAGAAAAAAAAAAATCATTTTAACTACAAGAGAAATTATTAATGAATTTAACTAAAAGATCGATGGTGCACAATAACATATACCAACAAGAACTATTATGAACAGCTGTACCTGGAATATTATCAAGTAACAAAGCTCTCCTCCGTCGCCTTCTCCCCAAGAAAAAAAAAAAAAAAAGAAAAAAAAAAATCGATCCGTTTCTGAAGCTCCTGAACAATCTCAACGACCAAAAATCATAAGAATCTGGTCAACCGTCAAAAGGGTATCCACAGAAACGGATCTGCCAGGTTGAATTTACAAGAAAGACAACGGATTCGGTTGAAATCAACGGAAAAGATGAGAAAAGGGAGTTCCTTTAGAGCTAACCTTTCCAACAATTCAACGAATTATTAAAGAAGTCTTCCCCTTTGAATGAATCAGGACATGTGATGCCTTATTTCGTAATTATTCTTTCCTTTATTTCTGATTATTTTGATCATCTGATATGGGTATTGTATTCCCAATAAATGATCATGAAAGAAATAAAGGGGGAAAGAAATTTAAAACAAATATGTGAACCATATCCATGGAGAACACAACGAGACGCCGACGAAGCTGCTGGTCCGAAGTGGGCATAAAGGCCATACGTTCATAACCCTGTAGAGAGGGTTGGTTAATTTTCTAGGGTTTGAAATCTTCTTTCCAATGCATGTGAATTGTAAATCTTATAATTTCAAATGCATATGTATTGAAATTTGTTGTTTGGTTTACATGTTATTTTTTAATTTATCCAATTTGTATAATTGGTGTATTTTTTTTAATTTAATTCAAGTGATGGATTCTCTTATAAATTGGGATAGCAACAAGGTTTAATATACCACGATTGGGTATTGGACAGGCGGTACCGATTGGTCTGGATTCGATGCCAAAAAACACATATTTTCAAACTAAAAAAAATTGCACCGAACCGGTCGCCGGACTAGAGGAACTGATTGCCAGACTGGAGGTACCACTAGGACCGGTCACTGGTCCAGACAGAAACAGGTTTGGACTGTCCACTAAACAAATTTAAAAAGAAAATACAAGATTGGTCGGACTGATTGTACCGATCCGGTCCAGACTAGTATGGTTGTACTAGACTGGTCTAGACCAATACAGTTCTACCGAACCGGTTCATAATCCCGCCTCCGCGATACATTAATAGTTTGTATTGCAAGTTGGAACCGAACTGGTCCATAGAACCATGGATGGCAATGAGGTAGATTCTGAACTCGGCCCTAACCTGGTTTATGGGTTACCAAACTGAAATCGTTAGGGATGGAATAAAGTGGGCTAAATATTCCATTAAATCACCCAACAAAAAACTTAGTTTACGTGAAAATTACAATAAACAACTTGGGGGTGCTAAGTATAATGAATCGTGGGAATTGGAGGTTTATTTTTTTCTCCTTCGTGAATTTCAATTCCAATTTTCACCCCTGAATTCCTGCGCATCCAAGTTTGGACCCTTAGATGAGTTGCACCCAAAAAAAATAATTAAATAAAAAGTCTTCTAGATGGGTAGAAGTCTAGGATTCCACCTACCTACTATGGTATGAAATTTCATTGAAGGTCCAGAAAAGATTTGAAAAAATTTCGATGACAGTAAAAATCCGTTTGATTTTTTTTTATCTAAATGGTTCCCACCACGTGAAAGAGTTGACATGGAGTTTGATTTTCTGAAACCGTGAATTCTTCTCTTCAAAACTATTTAGCCGCCTTGAATGGCTCTTCTTGATAGATTAGAATTAGGGCTGTAAACGAGTCGAGCCGATCAGATCCGAGCTTTGTCAGCTCGACCGAGGCTCATTAAAAAAAATTTAGGCTCGGAGCTTTGCCCAGTTCAGCTGGCAAAAAGTTTGACTTGTAAAAAAGCTTAGATTAGTACACATGCATTAATATTATAGTTAATAATTATTATTATATACAATATAATATATTAACATGTGTATTTAGTATTAATACATAATATAAGATACAGGAATATAAACGTATAATCTCATATACAAATTGAGCCGAGCTTTAACCAAGCTCGGCTCAAGCTCGTTAAGGCAATGAACTTTTTTGGGGGCTCAAGCTTGGCTTGCGAGCCTAATTATAGAGCTCAAGCTCTGCTCATTGACAACCCTAATTAGAATTAATCCTTTCAATGTAGTTATTTGGAGAAGTAGGAAAAGATATGGAAACTGGAAGCTTTTGTAATCTTAACCTCCTTCACTCCTGAACTAAGATACTCCCAAACTCAGGAACGAAAGAGCTACCTTATTCCATAACTACTAGAAAAAGAATAGAGCTAGCCATACTACAGGAAGTGCAACACTCGTGAAATCAGGATATCCATTACTCCATGAACGATAGAGACCATAACTACAATGGAGTCTCTGTACTTCCATCACGCTCTTCATGGTTCTGAGAAACAAGCTGATTTGTTGACAAGAGAGAATATTATAAAGCTTCTTCAACCTTTTCACTATGTTCTTGTAACCTGTTGCTTATCCTACTATGAAAATTCTGTCTAGAGGAACAAGAGAGAGAATTCACTAAAAGCTAACAACGTACAAGAACAAAAGAAAGAATTAATTCATTAACAGCTAACAATGTACAATACAAAAGATCGGCCTGCATCCCATTAACTTTTACTACAATTTTCTTGATAGCTTTTCTATACAGAATGTGACTTGATTTGAGTATATACCATTTGAAGCTGGCTTTCACATCTTCCCTTCTACTTTAACAATCAAACAAATAATAATCCTTCAACCTACAAGATTTAAATATCCACTGATTATCAACATCTTAATGCATCTAAGTATCCCAGTAATGTACAGAGCAAATGCTTTCTATCAGAATACAGATTCCTTTTTTTCACATTAGGATGTCTGAAACAATATTTTCCAACTTCCACAATCTTAGCAACTGAATCCTTGCCCAGCATGATGATGCATCTGGCAGATTATCTGATACAGCTTTCCATGCATTGAATTTCCATGTTCTTTCCAATGTGTTTGAAAACCAGTCGTTTGAGAATGCACGTCAATGAAAAAATTCATGGAATTCCCAAAAACTCCTGAAAGCATTTAGCTTCTTCTCCTGAGACAATCATGTCAGCATATTCAGTTCAAGCTAACCTCCATGGTCTTTCCATAAGCATCAACACTCTTGAGACAACATGTCACCAGGTTCAGCTCAAATCAAGCCTGTTTCTCTCTCTAGACAGCATGGTGATCCGATATAGTGCTGAACAAGGCGGAATTTCTACATCTTAATTCTTTCATTGATCAACAAGATAATGCTTGTTCTCTATTCAAATCAATCTTATTTTTCCATTTTCCCTGTCCTCCCATTCTGCTCCAGAACTTAACTACTGTGCAACAGGGACTCCGCCCATGCTCCAGTCCGAAAGCATCCTGCAGAAAAAAGAAAAAAAAGCAACATGAGTTAATTCTTCCGAGTCGTGTAGCACCTGTAGCAAGCATATCAAATTTCACAAAACTACAAAAGGTGCAGAATCTGGAGATATTACCAGTCAAACACTACAAATCTCTCTTGCTCACTACACCAATCAGAACTTTGCATCTGCCGAAGGCTGCATTGCCACGCATCTCAAGATTCTCCCCCAATTGAACTCAACCATCCAGGGAATCCTCTAATGGTGAGCTTGAAAATTTAATGAATTTCCATTCCTTGAAATTAGTGGTGAGTTTAACTTTTCATCATCTTCCGATGGCGTTCCACTCTTGGAATCTGGACGCATGTTAAAGTGTCTATATCTTGGCCCAGCAGCTGTTTTCATGTTAGAGGAACCCTTAACAGGCAAAGGAGAGTATGAAATGGCTTTCGGGACTAGGAACTCTTTCGGGATAGACTCCATGTCAACATAACAGTTCCTTACCTTTGCATCAGCAATCAATGCAGCCCAGTCATCGCATTGCATCAGAGCATTAGCATTGCCTATAACCTATGAAGTTAACAAGCTCAATCATCAACATGTACACCAACAAGCAAGTGTTTGACTTGTGAATTAAAGAGGGAATGAGCATAGGCAACTAAAAAAAAAAGCACATACCCATAGAGCCTTTCTTGCACGAGTTAGAGCAACATTCATTCTGCGGATATCAGCAACAAAACCCACACCATGATTTGAGGCTCGGACACAGGACATGATAATGACATCACGTTCTTGGCCTTGAAATGCATCCACCGTGTTGATATACAACTCCTTGCCTTCTTCTGAATTCAGGACCTCCTCAAATTCGTGTTGAAGACATTTCAACTGCAGCTTGTATGGTGTTATTATGCCAACAGAAACTTTGCTCACGCCTAAAGATTTCAAAGTTTTATGTAGATGCTCATATAGGCGGAGAGAAAATTGTGCTTCATGAATGTTTTGATAAGAGACAGATCCCACTTTGTGGGACTCTCGTCCATGTGTAATATCATAAAACACATAGGGTCTCAGCAAGGAGTCCTTGTAGTAGATCTCATCAGGTAGTTTAACAACACTTTCACTATCTGTCAAGCGTCCTTGATAGAAATACCTCGAAGGAAAATTCCGAATTTGAGAGTGCATTCTATATTGAACAGACAACAGCATTGTCGGGCAACCAGCTTGCTGGAACCTCTCGAAGAGGCTTCTACTGTATAACAGGGTTCCAGCTGCCTTGCTAATAACTGTAGCAGGAAGCTGCTGAGGATCCCCAACAAGAACACAGCGAGCTGCACCAAGGGAAAGGGGAGGAAGAACAGCCATTTCACTAGCCTGGGCAGCCTCATCAATAACAACCATATCAAAGCCATGCGTGAGACGAGAGAATAACTTGCGACCACTACTCGAGACTGTAGTGAAGACAATCTCAGCTTCATTGGCAAAACTGGCTTCGAGATTGGCACGGGCTTCTTCCAAATTGAAGCTGCTACCAGCACGGAACCTGCCTTCCAAAATGAGAAAGCGAGACATCTCCACCAGAACTTTATCCCTTCCCTCTACAACCGCCGCAAGATTTTGCAGCAATGAGTCCCTATTATTATCCCGAGCAACAAGAACGTCAGGGTCAACACCAACAGATCCTTGAGAACGACAGGCTGCAGCTGCAACATTTAGTTCTCTCTGAAGACAAGCTATCTGCTGCGACAACTGAGCTTCACGGCTTTTCAACTGGTGCATCCAGCCAAAGATTTCATCACGACTCTTA
>JAUPMG010000004.1:7203229-7221575 GCA_031762675.1 Pachysandra terminalis | reverse complement strand
AGACGTCTGACTACTATTTTCATCTTTGGCGATGTCTGCAACTTCAATTTTGGTATCATCAGATAGTCTAACACCACGAGCGAGATTTGCAACAGCCTTTCCAGATATAGAAAGGTCAATTCTCTCGGTCATTCTTTGCTCCCTTGGAGTGTTACTATTTTTAGACATTAACCTTTCTTTATTACCACTACTTGTCTGGCTTCCAAATGAATTAACAGAAACCTCCACATCAGACCATTCCCCTTCTTCTCTTTCAACAGCTTGAGCAACTGCAGGACCTGAAGTCAGCAGGGTTGTTGCTTTTGTTTCTTTACCATAACTAGTCTTAAATGATGAGGGAATTTCAGAACCATCGTCCTTATTAACACACTCATCAGAATCATTTACATGTTTAGGCCTAGTAAAAAGTTGGAAGCCTGAAACAGAGGAAACATGGGAAAAAGCATGGTTATTCAGTATTCTTTGAGAACCTTCTGATGTTGCCAACAAATCGGAGGTGTTAGGACTTGAAGAACGAAGTGCATTTTGAGGCTGGAAGCAAGGGATACCATCGCTCTCCTCATCATTCTCAGTAGGGGGTTCATTAAGATCAAATACTGGTCTTCCTCGACAACCCATCTCATAGGTAAATGTATAAATACTAAATTTTATTTCCAAATAGGGCCAGCTCTTTCTGTCTTTGGCTATCTTTTAGATTTAAATGCACATGACATACAAACAGTCTATACAAATGACAACAACTTCTCAAAAGTATGAAGTTATCAAATGACTTCCAAAAGCATGACCATTTCTGCAAGTCAAGTTCAACAAAATCATCTACATAAGCTCAGGAGGTAGAAACAGAGAAGAGTAGCACAAATATACAGTAGAGGTGGAAAAAGAAAACATACCTGGAAAGATATGTGAAACAGTGCAGCATCCATGGAAGGGTATTTGCCTGAATGACACTCATTGCCCTTCTCCCCAGAAATATCAACCCCAAGGAACTACAAAATTCAAACTGCAGAAACCATTTTAGAAAGGAAATTAATCAAACACACCTGGAACCAGCAATTCCATTCTCTAAGGTATAAAAATTTACATATATAAAGGAATACCTAAAATAATTTTGAAGAATCTCTTCCATTTAAAAAACACTGGAAGCATATGAGTGCAGAAGAACTTGTTCACAAACAATGTTAAAGTTTGAATGATTTCTTCATGCTTTAGGGTTTCCCGAGAGAGAGAAAACACACTCAAACTTATATCATAACACAACTATAAGTTCAATATATGGTTGCTATATAATAACTCTAAACTGTACATTGGGATAAAGATAGTCTTGCTCTTTTTTTGCCTTTTTAGTTTCCCTATTCCTACATTAATGAATGGCTGAAGATAATCCAATAAAAATTGACTATTGGGATCCTTGCCACAAAAAAGATACCACATAAGAACTGCAAAAAAATAAAAAAATAAAATTCAATGGACAATACAACCTGTAGCATCAATAGGAAATCAGTTGTAGTAAAATATGTTGATAAAAGGCAGAAAGAATGCACAAATAACAAAACCACTTATATATTAAAGGAAAGCCACAAAATGCCTTGCATGAAGAAGAGAAGATTTCGTCCAGCTCATTGTATGGAAAAAAGAAGCTGTTGGAGAAGATTTTGGGCAGGCCATATGATCATGATCAATGCATAGAAGATTCTTGCTTTTAAACCAATGTGTTTGTTTATTCTTTTGGTTAAGCTTCCCTATTCAATAAGGAAACTACCAAGTATGTTAACACCATCTATGTAATGGTTGTTTATTCTTTTGGTTGAGTTTCCCTATTCAATAAGGGAAAATCATATACATGACGGCTATATGAAAGAATATGTAGAAGAAATCTCTTCACTCTCCAGCTCACATTGAGATTTGGTTTATGGTATCAAAGCCTCTTCCGTGAGAAAGAGAGTGAACCTGTTTTCTTTCAATGGCTTCATCTAGTACATCTAGCACAATTATATTCCCTCGCCCATTATCTTTGAATGATGGGAACTTTGTGACATTGAAGCTTACCCAAGATAATTATCCTCTTTGGAGAGAACAAGTTCTTGGACTAATTGAGAGCCAAGATTTTCTTGGGTTTCTCAATGGAGAAATACCTACACCAAGTTTGACCATCTCCTCCCCAAACATTCATAATAGCGATGGCAAAATAGAGGTAGAAAACCCTGCATTTGCACTTTGGAAGCGGTTGGACCGGTTGCTTAGAGGGTAGATAGTTGGCAACTCTCTAAAGAAGTATTGGGCCTTGAAGTCGGCCAAGAGACCTCAACTAAGGTATGGAATACACTAAAAGATGCTTTTGCACAGGAATCACAAGAAAAGGAATTTCAATTCCAACATATGCGTGAGGATTCCTTGACCTCTTTGAATGAGTACCTTTGAAATTTTAACAGTATTTGCGTTAAATCTTGCTACTATAGGCAGTCCTGTGAATGAAAAAACAAAGGTCTTCATGTTATTAAATGGATTAGGACCTCGATATGAATCCTTCACTACATCCATACTTAAGCCTCCTATACCTTGATATAATGAGGCCATCCCTCTCTTGCAAGGATATGAAACTCAAGTTGTACAAAATAACCCGAATATGAAACTACATCCATGCTTAAGCCTCCTATGCCTTCATATAATGAGACCATCCCTCTCTTGGAAGGATATGAAACTCAAGTTGTACAAAATAACCCGAATATACATAGTGGTGTTCAACATACCATGGCCTTTTTTCTTCATGCTTTAGCATTTACCGAGAGAGAGCAAGCACACTCAAGCTTATATCATAACACAACTAGAACTTCAATATATGGTTGCTGTCTACTAACTCTAAACTATACATTGAGATAAAGATAGTCTCGTTCTTTTTTTTGCTTTTTTTACTTTCCCTATGCCTACATTAATGAATGGATGAAGATAATCCAATACAAATTGCCTATTGGGTTCCTTGCCACAAAAAAGATACCACATAAGAACTGCAAGAAAAAAAAAACCAATGCACAATACAACCTGTAGCATCAATGGGAAATCAGTTGTAGTAAAAGATGTTGATAAAAGGCAGAAAGAATGCAAAAATAACAAAACCACTTATATATTAACGTTAAGCCATGAAATGCCTTGCATGAAGAAGAGAAGATTTCGGCCATCTCATTATATGGAAAGAAGAAGCTGTTGGAGAAGATTTTGGCCAGGCCATATGGTCGTGATCAATGCATAGAAGATTCTTAATTTTAAACCAACTTGTATATTCTTTACATTTATTTGTTTATTCTTTTGGTCAAGTTTTGCTATTCAATAAGGAAACTACCAAATATGTTAACACCATCTATGTAATGGTTGTTTATTCTTTTGGTTGAGTTTCCCTGTTCAATAAGGGTAAATCATGTACGTAATGGCTATATGAAAGAAATAAGTAGAAGAAATATCTTCACTCTCCATCTCACGTTGAGATAGAGATTCAATATTCAGTTTTGGTTTATCGTATCAGAGCCTCTTCAGTGAGATAGAGAGTGAACCTGTTTTCTTTCAATGGCTTCACCTAGTACATCTAGCACAGTTATATTCCCTTGCCCATTATCTTTGAATGATGGGAACTTGTAACATTGAAGCTTACCAAAGATAATTATTCTCTTTGGAGAGAACAAGTTCTTGGATTAATTGAGAGCCAAGATTTTCTTGGGTTTCTCAATGGAGAAATACCTACACCAAGTTCGACCATCTCCTCCCCAAATGCTCTTAATAGCGATGGCAAAATAGAGGTAACAAACCCTGCATTTGCACTTTGGAAGCGGTCGGACTGGTTGTTTAGAGGGTAGATAGTTGGCAACACTCTAAAGAAGTGTTGGGTCTTGCAGTCGGCCAACAGACCTCAGCAAAGGTATGGAATACACTAAAAGAAACCTTTGCACAGGAATCACGAGAAAGGGAGTTTCAATTCTAACATATGCGTAAGAATTCCTCAACCACTTTGAATGAGTACCTTTGGAATTTTAAAAGTATTTGCGATAATCTTGCTACTATAGGCAGTCCTGTGAATGAAAAAAACGAAGGTCTTCACGTTATTAAACGGATTAGAACCTCGATATGAATCCTTCACTACATCCATGCTTAAGCCTCCTATGCCTTCATATAATGATGTCATCCCTCTCTTGCAAGAATATGAATTTTACAAAATAACTCGAATATACATAGTAGTGTTCAATTCTGTTGTTACACTGTTACGATTCATTGTATAAATCTTACAATTCGACTCGATTTGACCCTAGATCGATTCAAAACGGTGAAGAAATTGGTCTATGTTTGAATCTTACGATCTATACATTGAATCTTATGATTTACAATTTAATCGTACGATTCAACTTTGCAATAGCAAAGAAAAATGACTTCTTACTTATTGATCGATTTCCATTTTTCTCGTATGATCCTTGTTTATATAGAATATAGTACTCTAAAACAATTAAATATAGGTAAAGAAATATTGTTTACGTATTTTAAACAATAAAAGGCCTTTTCCTAAGAGAAATCCCAAAAACTAAACCCCAAAACTCTACTTCTACTAAAATTACTATGAATCTTACAATTTACGATTCAAAATTACGATTCGATTCTAAGTGGCCCCTAACAATTTTCGATTCAATTCATGATTTAACAACCTTGGTTTTCAACATACCATGGCCTTTTTTGGCCAAAAGAAAAATAATAAAGTAACAAAAAAAGGACAACCAAATAATGGAGGAAGCAAATTCATCTCAAAAGGAAGGGTCTTTCCTTAGACTGATTTTAGTCCTTAATCAAACGAAAATGTCAAGAAAATTGCTCCTTAGATTCAAAGGAGGGGTATGTTAAGGAATGGCCAAGTTTTCAGAACTGTAACTCAAAATAGCCCTTCTGAAAGACAAGGCGAAAATAAAGATAAAGAATGTACACTTTGGTTTAAAATCAAGAATCTTCTATGCATTGATAACGATCGTATGACATGGACAAAATCTTCTCCAACGGCTTCTACTTTTTATACAATGAGCTGGCCAAGATCTTCTCCTCTTCATGCAAGGCATCTTGTGGCTGTCTTTTAATATTATAATAAAAGCAAAATATTGAATAAAAAGCAGAAAGAATGCACAAATAAACACAGAAGACAGCATAATAGCAGATCTAATTCCCAATAGTATGTTTAGATGGCACAAAATGAAATATCTCACAAAATTAAGAAGAAAACAGAAACAAGAACTTCCACAACACAGCCAATCTAATGAGCATGAGCAAATACAACAGATTGTTAAGAAATCAGAAATCCAAAATCCCAAATCAATACGTCAGCAAAAACAACCTTGCACTATTATAAGTAAGATCTGTCATCAATGCTGATGTGCAACACAATTTCAATGCAAAATCAATTAACCAAATTTGAAGCCATCACCAGCCCTTTCCTATACATCAATCAAGATATTGACTACAGCTCAAAGGGCTGATTCACTATCATCATTAATTAACCTATAAAGCACCATCCAAAAATCCACCAGAGTTCAATACCAAAACATTCATAAAATACTGATTCAAACTGCAATCCACACAGACTGACCCCAAAGACACCACAGCATCTTCCTAGGGTTTCATGAATCAAAGCTTCAGCTAAGACACCCCCAAACACCGTACAATTATCAAATCAAGCATTGAATTCATGCCAAAGAGGAAGATGTATGATCTTTCTGAATCATTTCATACAAAATAGGGAAAATCGAATCTAGTTAAAGTAACAGATAATAGAAAAACAATGAACCATAAGAATCAAATCAGTTTCATTATTCATTACCCAAAAAAAAAAAAAAGTTCCAGTAGCTCGATCCGCTCTCTGCTAATAATCTTAAGAGTAAACCCTACTCTTAACGACCTACTATACAAAAACTCAAAGAATTCCAAAGCCACATACATAAAATATTCCGAAATAAGGAAACAGATTCCTACCGCTTAGGAGCTCTGACTCCAAGATTCCAAGTAGAACAAAGAGAGAAAGAGAGCGAGCTAGCTAGTGGAAAGATGGAGAACTAGAACGCAGAGATAAGGAGGGGATTGGTGTAATAACGGCTTTATATAGGAAAAATCGAAGCCCAACTCATCGGTCGGAGTTTTCCCCGGTCGCCGTGAAATCTTTTCCGGGCAAATAGGGGTTCGCTTAATTCTTTATTATTAATTTTGTTTTTTTTTTCTTTTTTGATAATTTTATTAGTTTGGTTGTCCATTCAAGGAAATTGTGTATGCGTGTGTGCTTTTTAGGATAATGAATCCATTCAAGGAAATAAATATTAGGTAAAGTTACGAAAAGGGGCTCTAATTGTTCAGCAATTTACAAAAATTAGCGAATTTTGAATTGGTGAAGCAACCTCGAATCTCGAGAAGGGTCGTTGACAACAACCAAGGGTGTTGACGTCATTTTATAAACGAGAAAATTATACTTATCTCCTGATATTCTGATAATTACATTTATATCCCTCACATTCGTGAAATTTAATCTCATCCCTCTTCTGATTTGTTGTTGCTGTCAACGGCCCGAGCTAGCTCATCTTGGACTCGAGCTCGGCTTGCATAAGCCGAGCTTGAACTCTATAATTAGATTCGTGAGCCGAGCCTGATCTCAAGAAAAAAGCTCATTATCTTAATGAATTTGGACCAAAGTTTTGGTATGCTCAGCCGGTTTATATATAGAATTATACAACTATATTCTTATATCTTATATTATATATTAATCTTAAATATACATGTTAATATATTACTCTATATAATAACAATTATATTTTAATATATTACTCTATATAATAACAATTATAAACTATGAGCCGAGCTTTTATGAGTCGAGCCCAAGCCAAGCTAAGCAACCGCCCTAGTTGTTAGTAAGACTTACCTTCTTTTTGTTAATTAGTCATTAGTCTTAATATGGACTAGATGATGACATGTGCAGAACTGCATATTTATAATTAAAAGAAATTAAGAAAATTCAATTCGTTTTAAAAATAGTTAATAAATAATGTACATTAATAATTAAAAATTAAATTAAAAAGATTAAATTCATTATAAAAACAGTTAACAAATAATCTGGTTATTCTAAAAGACAAAAATGCATCTCACTAAAAAAAAAAAGGACAAAATGGGAGAGACTTTTGAGTTTTTGAACAATTAAAACCTAAAAATAGGGAGTTGTCAATGATCGGAAGAATTCTACTATTCATTTATCTTCAAAAATACAAAAATATATATTTGCCCTTTGATAACGTTTTGTATTAAAAGGTTGGTTTTAGGAAAAAAAAAAAAAAAAAGAGTTAGCTTTTTGGCACACTTTGCAAGGCATGTTTTGGAGTTATGAATATTATAGATGTATTAATTTAAAATACTATTCATTTCTTTGAGGCTATGCTTGGCCTTGCTTGTGCTTTTGAGTATTTTATGTGGCTTTGGTAAGGTCCACACTCTCCATTCTCTGAACTGGAATAAGACTTGCAAAACAAGGAGGTCTTAATATTAAGAAGCCAATGAGGCTCTTCTTCTTAAAAGGGCCTGGACATTGCCGGAAAACACATATGCTTTCTGGGAAAACTTCTTCAAGAAAAAAGTACTCGAGATATGAGTGTTTTCTTAAATCCCAGGCTAAAGGCCATCATTCTTTACTTTGGAAACAATTGTGCCTCCTTAGATCAAAATTATGCCAAGGCTTGGGCTGGGTCATTACTAATGGCATATATGAACGTCCCAACGGATATCTGGTACAAGTCTACCCAAAGGCATGTCATCCACAGCATTAACTATACGATCCACAAGGGCAATATGGCCCAATTCATTGAGAATGGTACTGGGTGGATGAAGGAAAAATTCAAAAGAGAATGGCCGCCCATCGTATCATATCTAATTCACTTTTGGCATATTAAATGTCCTCAAAAAATTAACTTTTTCAATTTGAAATGTGGTCACCTGGCTATTAACACTAATGATTTTTTGCATTACAGGTTACATTTTCCAATGGAGCATTGAGGTTTGTGCAAAGATGCAAATTAATCTCCTTTACACTTAGTTATTAATTGTGCTTTTGCTTGTGCAGTGTCGATTGTTGCAGTTAGAGGTAGAATTAAGGATCTTGACAATGGACCTTCCTTACAATCATTTATACAACAGGCGTGGGAAGATGCGAAAGGACGAAAAGAAGTGTTGGGAATACATATTGATATTGATGCATGTAAACATAAATTTTGTTTATTGAAAATCAATCAACAAGATATGCTAAATAAAATTATTTTTTTATTTAAAATAGGAGATTACAATTGAAAATTTTTTTTATACAAAAGAAAATATCTTTTGATTCTTCTCTTCGGGTTCTTCGATTTAAGAATTGAAAAATAGCATATTCTTAAGTCGAGATTTTTCTTGAAAGTAAGTAGTAGATTTGTAGATTTCACGAATCAAGTTGTGGGAATTTGTTACGTAGTCTTTGGCTTGATATTCGAGCTTGTAGACTTACAGAAGATGTGATTCGAAAGCTTCAACTTTGATTTAGATCTCTAGGTCTTTCAGCTTATTCAGAGAATGAAAAACTTGAAGATGTCTTCCGCTTGATCTTCAAGCTTGTAAACTTATAGAAGATGTGGGCGAAAGCTTCAACATTGATTTAGATCTCTGTGTCTTTCAGCGTATTCAAAGATAGGAAACTTTATCTTCAGGCTTGAATGCAACTTTAGGACTTCAAGTCTTCAGATTTTCAAGTCGGTAGACCAGCAGGGCTTCAGAGCTTCTTCTCTTTGATCTTTCTTCAATGAGTTTGATGATTTTGTTAATCTTTGGCTTGATCTTCGTGCTTGTAGATTTATAGAAGATGTAGGCCAAAAGCTTCAACTTTGATGTAGATCTTTGGGTTTTTGAGCCTATTTAAAGATTGAATAACTTGAATCTTTAGGCTTGAATGCTGTATTTTGGAGCTTCAAATCTATAAATCTTTAGGTCTTCGGGACTTCAAATCAGGTGTAAGAGCAACAGAGTTTCAATATCTCTTCTCATTCTTGATCATCTGGTCTATTTGAATGGGAGAGGACTACCCCTATTTATAGATTTGGAGAGGAGAGTCCTCATTGAATTAGAAAACATTCACAATTTAATTAGAGATTATCTACATGTGGGATGGTAGAAGTCCACTTGTTCTCAACCACTTTAGGAGATTATCAAATATAAGAAAATTCTTTATTTAATAATTATCTAAATTTTGATTGGTTAACTTTCAGATAATTCTTTGGAGATTTATCTAGAATTTTTCTGTATCTTAGGGTAATTTATATTTAATGAGAGTTATTATAATTATAATTTAATAAGGTCTCATTTGAATTAATCAAAGATTCAATTTGAGAGAATCTTATTTTAGTGAACCTATCTTGCGAGATCATGCCATGTGGTAGAATTTTGATCTCCAAAATTTCTCTTTCTACAATTTTCATATCCTAAACCATTAAAATCCTTGGGATTCCCAAAAGTAAAGTATGTACCTTTCACCCCAAATAAATATGTGAGTGGAAAGAATAATCAAAACATAAGCGGAAGTAAACAAATAGTTATATTTATAACTTAAGTAAAAATACATAAATCTGGTCTTATTACAATTGATTTAATGTTATTTACAGGTAAATCTAATACAAAGTACTATCTACTGTTCTGCCTTTATTCCTTTCTCAAGCTCTCCTTATGCTATTCTTTAATCTTGAAAAACATAAATCAACATACATAAGCTAGAAAGCCCGGATGAGTAGTCCTTCAAAACAAGGTATTTACCCAAATCCCAATGTTATGAGATACAAACAATATATTAGATATTATAAGTAATTTCTGTAAAATGTATGTAAACATAATGATGAACAAGAACAACAATTGTACAATAAGTGTTTCTCTCCTAATCTAATCATGGTATAAGAAATAATGGTTCATAACAATGATCCTACTTCTATATGCAAATTAGATCAAGTGTATCATCATACACAAGATGCTCTCAATAATATCAACAATCAATATGCAATGCAAGGTGCAGTTAAGTATGCTAATATTGTAAGGTCCTACACGATCGATAATTCCTTAAGCAAGATGTCTTCTCGAACCATTCCCCCATACAAAGTCATTCTCAAGTTAAGATATTTCATGTGTGCTTCATGGTTTTAAGGGGCTTCAACCTAGATGGCACAATTCATCCACTTATTTGTGATCAAGGGTAATACTCCAAGGCTTCACAAAATGAATAATCTCAAGAAATCTTATATATTAAACAACTAACAGAAGGGTATATGATTCAGATATTGGGCCTCACATTGTGAACATTCCCTCACATTTCATCTTTCCATAGGTATTTTGGGAGCACCATCATGGATATAGCCCTAATCTTGGGAGTAAACAAAATATATATAGTCCAGCCATGGGACAAAATGGGTAAATAATAGTCAAGTCTCAAGTGTAATCTAATCCCATACAAGGTATTAGGGTATTAGACTTCGCTACCACAGCAGGGTATTCAAATGCAACTCATAATTTCAATCATTAATTAACACAAACAATAGTTCATAGGCATATATTCATATGACATGAGCACATTCTCATGATTCTAGTTAATCAGTATAAGATCACATGTCAGGTAAGGAGGTTCATATAATTGCATTAGTTATAGTAGAATTAGTTATACATAAGTGTAATCATGAATAATAAGACAATCCACTCACATAAAGTAATAATTTACACACAATCACACAATTAGTGGTGACTAACAATCATTGAGTTATTAAGTCAATTTATGTACCTAGACATGCATAACAAAAGGGTGTGTTGGAATGGTCATGGGTCTAGTTCCTTAGGTATTTCAATATATCACTTCCTTATCCATGGCATTAGGTGGCTAAAGTTGGTTAGATTTGGTTAGGACTTGATTTGAATTTGGCTAGAAAGGTCTTGAATTATTTGGTTTATTTCTGGGGTCTAATAATGTGGTAAATCAATAATGTTAGGTCTAATTTAGGTGTCCAAGGTTTCATAGTTCAAAAACATGTCAAATAGGCTCTCGGCGTATAGCTCGGTGTGATCTCGGTGTAGTCTTGGCGTATGTATCGGCGTGCACAGTGGTTGCCGAAAGGTATAGTATGAAGGGTTTTCAAAAGTTATGGGTTTGGTCAAAAATTGAGGATCGGCGTGCCGAGTTGTGGCTCGGTGTAATTTTCAAGGACTGAAAACCTCATCTGTGACGCTCGGTGTATTTGGGGTGCACCGAGTGTGGTTTCGATGTGATTTCCAGTGAACATTGTTTCAAAAGATGGGGCTCGGCGTATTCAGGGTGCACTGAGGGGGTACGCCGAAGTTCGTTTTTTTTTATTTTTTGTTGGGAATTCTCCCATAAGGTTCCTACAACTCAAGGGTGCTTTGAAATCTAAGTTTAGGTCATTGGAGTGAACTTATAAAATCTCAAAAAGGGTTCTTGGCTTTAAATTGGTATTTTTCTGGGTTTGGTCTCCTTACTTATGCATATATGTGTACAGAGATTTGGCTGATTAATATCTACTGGTTTTATTAATAAGATCATAGGAAATGGGTTGTTACAATCAATCATAGTTTTTCTATGGTCATAACACTAAAATAAAAGTAAATACACGGGACATTGAAAGAAAACTCACTTAGATTTGTTGTAGATTTCTCCTAGGGTTTCATCTTCTTTTTTCTTTTATTTTCTGGCTTTCTTTTCTCATGCTAAGGCTTCTCCACGAAATTAAATCTTCCTTTAGGTGGTTAGGATCTCTAATTAGCTTTATTATTTATAATAATCTAAAGGTATTGGGTTATCGTTAGAAGTTGTTGTCCTTTAGGGAATTCTGGGTTTCCTAATTTTTCTAGGATTCTAATTGTACACGTTAATTAATTAATAAAGCTTCTAGATGATTGTTTATAATTTTTGATTTAATTTATATTTGACTTAAGGTTATTATTTAACATTATTATTATTTTCATTATTAATTACCTTATCTATAGTTCTGGTTTTAGGCCTAGTCAGCAAATCTAGTGGTTGACCAAGTCAACTATTGATTTCGAATTCTAGTAATTACTTATTTATGATTCCTTATCAATTTGATTAGGTTACTTATGGTCTTAGTACATTAATTAAACCAATTAAGCTAACATAACTTAAACCAATTAAGTTATGTTAACTTAGGGGTTCAAATAGTTTGTAGGTTCAGTTTGGCTTATAGGTTCACATTATCTCAGATTATCTGATTAAGTTATGTTAACTTAAGGGTTCAAATAGTTTGTAGGTTCAGTTTGGCTTATAGGTTCACATTATCTCAGATTATCTTCTTAACCTTATTTTTAGTTATAACTTATTAGTTTTGACTTAATATTATATTCCAATTTTATAACCTATGTCTTAGTATTGGTATTGTGTTGAGGTTAATTAGGTTCTATAAAAGTACAACAATGCAGTCTTTGCAAACCACTACTAGGCGATTTGGAATGCAAGAAGCAAAATTTTTTTTTGAAGGTGTCCAACCCAATACTTCAAGCGGCGTCATCAACCTTTGAATCTCTGCGAGGACTCTAGAAGATTGAATCCCAATTTTGATCCATCTGTAACAACAAAACGCAGAGTGAAATAGACCATTTATATCAGATGGCATTTACCCAAAGAGGATAGTGTAAAACTTAGTTTTGATGAAGCCTTTAGATCTTCCTAAAAGATGGCTTCTGGTGGGGGAATTTGTAGAGATAAATTCGGTCAGTTCTTATGTGAATTATGGATGTATACACAAATATCATTGCAAAGGCTATGGCTGTAGTCGAAGACATAAAGATGGCTCGTAGCTGCGGATTCAGCAACCTAGAAATCGAAGGAGACTCATCCCTTATTATATGTCTTCTATGCAACATGGATTTAGAACCACCGTGGTGTATTTACCCTTTTATCTTGGAGGCCAGAGACCTCCTATCTTCTTTCTCAAGTCCGTTATCTACATATCTTCAGAGAAGGAAATCAGGCAGCTGATTGCTTGGCAAATTTTGCTTTAGACCATTTTAGTTGTCTTTGGGTATGTAAGGTATGTAAGGTACCAGGCTTTCTTAAGTCTATTGCAGAGATTGATCTAATGGATCGTTAAACTGCAAGATGTATTCCTCATGTTCTTTAATTAATTATTTCCATGTTTCTTACCCAAAAGAAAATGAATGAATGACAAAATTAGTAAAAATTGTTTGTTTCTCTGGGCATTTTTATCATGTGAAAGAATGATCTAGCCGATCAAACTATTCATTTGACAAGGGACCCTCTAGATTAGCTATGTAAACAATGTTTTAATCTATATAAGCCACAATAGTATATGGTATTAAATTTGACCACATGTATCATTTCCATTTAATTTTTAAACTTTTCATAAGTTTTAGACAACAAAAGACGTTAGTTTTAGGTGAGCCCTTACATCATGTCGCAAATGTTTGTGAGACTCAAACTTGGTATGTGACCTAGGATTAACCAAATGTACATATAAAAGTAAGGTTCCACAGATAAGCTGTAGATACATGTCATAACAATATCTCTATATGTGGCTTCGCATCAGTAAATTGGGATTCATTGGAGAATGCGATAGTGTTGTTTCCCACCCTTTCATAATAGTAAGCTTTTAACTCCATTGCCGGTTCTTATGCCAAACATCAATTTGGTATCCGATCAGTAAGCTCTAATTACTTGCAAGATAAGAAGTCGTATAAGTTTCATTGGATGTTGTGATCTGAACAATTTTGCTATGTGAAAGAATGATCTAGTCAATCAAAATGTCCATTTGACAGGGGATCTTCTAGATTGGCCATGTGTATAATGTTTTAATCTATATAAACCTCAATAGTACATGGTATTAGGTTTGCCCACATATATCATTGGTCATCCAATTTTTTTTAATGTTTCTTAAGTTTGCATCCATAACCCTCTATTTGCCAAATTTATTACATATGTAGCCTTAATGGTATATTATACATTTTGTTTGTAAAAAAAATAAAAACAACTTCATAATATAAGTTCTTATATATGTGAAATTGTAAAGGAGATATAAAGTAGATTTTCATATGACCAAACTAAGAATTGAAAATATATAACCTGAATCCATTTGGTTTTAAATGAATTTAGGCATTGTATTAGGTATTAATACTTTAGACAGAGTGGAGTCAGGTTGAGTTATGAGAATTTGTTTTGCATTTCCATTAATTTTAATAGAAAAAACTTATTTATAAAGTTATTATGATCTTTTTGTGAAAAAAATGAGTGCATCGTGCGGCTTTTAATATCAAGTGTACAAATGCACAATTGTGATAAATAGAGGGCTATGAATGCAAAAAAGCAATATTATGATAAATAGGGATGAAGATCCTCTGTTATGAAACAGCCCTGTTATAGGCGTGTTATGTGAAACAGAGGCGATGGCAAAATTGTAATTTTGCCATCATCTGAGATCCACTACTAACAAGTAATATTTTCTGGTGAAGATCTCATATAAGGCGGGGTTTGACCAAGGATTCATCAATCTTTGATTTTCAAACCTAAATGTTATAAGGTCTCTTCAATCAATCTAGAACAAAGATCACTTGAAGATCAAATAAATGATTATGGTTTATAACCCAGTTGATGTTAATATCCACTTGTGATGGAGAATCTGTTGGTGGGATTTGTCAATTGATATGGCCTTGAACCACCCATGAATGCACACCACTGTAACATGAAGCTCCAAACTATAATGGCCACTACTTACAAGTTCCCTCCTAGAAATATGACTAATTGTGCACAAAAAAAAAAAAAAAAAATCGGCTGGGCCATGGTTTGATGTTCGACATTGTTAAGAGTCGTTGGTTTCTTCTCTGGAACCCATGAAAAGGTCAGCGAGGATGTTTAGAAAGTGAAAAAAAAAAAAAAAAAATAGGGATAAAGAAAAGAAGTTGGTAGGCAGAGATTCTACTGAAAGTGAAGTGTGGTAGGAAGAGTACGGTTGAAATTGGAACAGAGGATATGTTCTATATGTTATTCCCTCCTCTGTTCATGCCTTTCTTTCTTTCAGAAAAGTAAATATTCCTCAAGATGGAGACAGACAAGCCACCCCTCACCCTATAAAATAAAGGTCTTAAGTCTCGTAATCACTTATAGAACGTGTACTAAATACACAGAAATTAAAGGTCTTCTTCTTTAGAGATGAGCAGTTCACGTCAAGGCTCCAAGAAATATGAATTGGATTGTCAATACCTCCATTGCTGTTTTTCTGGTAATCTTTCTTTGCCTATCTATCTCATTGTTGATGGTTATTCAATGAGAAGAATCTCATTTGCTTCTTGGCAATAATTATATAAACAGGCAATGGTGAAATGAACAACCAAAAGGGTGTTGAGATCCTTACTAGTAGGAACCTGCAAGAGCTCAAGGCCATTCTCCAAACTTACAGGATTCTCTACAATCAAGATCTTCTTCATCTCCTCTCTTACAGTAGAAGGAATAATCTGTTTTCTGTAAGCTTGTAGCATCCCTCTTTTAAGTTAAAACTTTCCATACTTTCCATATCTTTGAATGTGTTTGTGGATTTGCAGAAGGTGGCATATCTTCGCATAATTGACTCCCAAGAGCGCGATGCCGAGATAGTGAGGGATGCACTATATGGAGGGACTTCGGACCTCAAGACTCTTATTGAGATAATTTGTACTCGCCCCTCTTTGGAGCTTCAATCTATCAAGCAGGCCTACCGCACTCGTTACAACTCTGAGATCGAGCAGGATGTTGCGCTTAAAACCAGTGGCAGTTTCAAAGAGGTACTCTTTAGTAAACTTTCAGTATCATGATTCATTTGTTTCCTTTTGTAATTGAAGATTTTGAAATGTTAAAGGAAACCCATCAAAAATCTTAACAAAGTTTCTAACTTTCTCTAGTGTTCTTCTTAGATTTTGCTTGCAGTTTTGAAGTCAAGTCGCAACCACAGCGGCAAAGTTGATATGAGCTTGGCAATGTGTGATGCCAAGACACTGTACGAAGCCATGGAGAGCGGCAACTCTGTTGACTGGAAGACGATAATAACACTCATGAGTCAAAGAAACACTTCACAGACAGGAGCCATTCTTGTTTCCTACAGACAGCTCTATGGTCATGAATTCTCAAAGTCACTCAAGCGAAATAAATGTGGACAATTCGGAAAAGAACTTGGCCTCGTGATTCGATGCATTCAAAATCCTGAAAAGTTCTTTGCAAAGAAACTACGAATGACACTCAAGAATGGAGATGCACGAGATGTTCTGATTCGAACAATAATTTCCCGAGCAGAGATTGATATTAAAGACGTAAACTCTGCTTTTGCTGCCAAAACAGGTAAGTCTCTAGAAAATCTAGTAAGGAGGGAATTCATCAACACTGCTAGTCACAAGAACAATGATACTAACAAGACCGTGGGCTTGGTAGCTGAATTTTTAGTTGGACTTCTTAGGCGTTGAGTTATATTAGCGTGCAAGTACAATCACGACCATACTTGTGAAAGTTGAATGTAGAAGAGTTGAGCAGATGAATAAAACTATGAATTTTCATTCCATCAACAGCAGAAACAAATTTAGTTAAAACATTAAATTTAATTCATAAATTTATTTATGAAACTGCCTTTATTCCAAGAAGAAATCAGGCTACTACTGTAACTTTGTGTTCTTCATCTCCCACAACCAAAAAATAAGATCCTTCTTCCATCACCATTAAACCAGAAGAATAAAACTATGAATTTTCATTCCAGCAAAAGCAGCAACAAATTTAGTTAAAACATTAAACTTAATTCATAAATTTATTTATGAAACTACTGTCTTTTTATTCCAAGAAGAAATCAGGCTACTACTGTGACTTTGTGTTCTTCATCCCCCACAACCAAAAAATAAGATCCTTCTTCCATCAACATTAAACTATTTTCATTAGCGCCGCTAAGGTGTTCGCAAGGGCTCAAGACGAATTCAATTTCAGTTCTTTCCCCTGCATTTAAGTGAACACTGTAGAATCCAACCAACTGTTTCATCGGACTCCCATTTCGAAGATTATCCTTTCGCACATAGAGCAATACCGGATGCCTACCGGCCATCTCTCCATGATTCTCAACTTCAATAATGGTTGAGAATTCCATGCCTTTACATACTTCTGTCCCATTTCTGATACGGAGACATACCGGATGGTGGAATCCGAGTTCCTAACCTCCTGAAGTTTTGCAGATTGATTTAAATATAGCAAGTTTTGTCCAACAGAGGTGAACGTGTAGGAGTACCTCGAATAGCTTAGACCGTAACCGAATTTGAACACTTCTCTACCTTGGTAGAATCGGTAAGTCCGTCCCGGATAGCCAGAAGATGGATCAGACCTCATCCTCATGTCTGTCATGGGTACTTTAGTGAAATCTTGTGGATACCAAGTGACTGGTAATCTCCCTCCTGTATAAAAATTTGAAGAAGTTAAGTCATGTTGATTGGGACCAAGCAGTAACAATAAACACAGTAAAACAAAGATCAAAACAATGCACATAGATATACGTGGTTTGACAAAGCCCACGTCCATGGGAGAGAAAAAGTTTTCACTATGTCAAAAACGAATTAGGGTTACAACTTATACTCCTACCTGATATATAGGATATTGGGACCAAGCAGTAACAATAAACACAGTAAAACAAAGATCAAAACAATGCACATAGATATACGTGGTTTGACAAAGCCCACGTCCATGGGAGAGAAAAAGTTTTCACTATGTCAAAAACGAATTAGGGTTACAACTTATTCTCCTACCTGATATATAGGAGAAATCCTCAAGTCATAATTTCTTTGACAGTAGCCAATTGATGAAAGTTTTCTTTTTCTTTCATTATTTCATTGAAAATTAGCTTAGCACCATATTATAAGAAGAAGAGTACTCCATTATTTAATAGGCAAAAAGATGGTAAAATCATCAATAAACTCACCTGGGTTATGGTCACCAAAGATAATCTCTGCAAGTGCAGTTCCTCTGAACTCGCCGGGATAACCGGCCCATAATATGCTCCCAATTTTCTGATCAAGCGTTGCAAATGAAATTTCAACTGTGTTAGATCTGAGGGTGTTAATTAATTAAACTTAATTGAAACAAACATATAAAATCAGAAAATTGACACAGACAATTTTAACGAGGTTCGGTATAAACCTATTCCTCGGGACCACGTCCAGATGATGATCAATCCACTATCAAGAAATAGTTACATACACCTCTTTGGTCTTATACAAGGTAAAGACTCCCTCTTTAGACATTGTCGCCACCGTGTAT
>JAUPMG010000004.1:7189469-7203129 GCA_031762675.1 Pachysandra terminalis | reverse complement strand
TCTGATTGGGTTCATGGCCATCACGGCTTTAAAACGCGTTATGTCATAAAAGGGTGTGAATATACATATAAGTACACCACCTTCACCAGCCAAGGCAATGTGGGATTGTGCAACCCCGTAGCCTGCCAGCATCCGTAGCCTGCCATCCCCTTGGGCCCACCCACGTAGGTCCCCACAATTATCCTCTTTGGAGAGAACAAGTTCTTGGACCTAATTGAGAGCCAAGATTTTCTTGGGTTTCTCAATGGAGAAATACCTACACCAAGTTCGACCATCTCCTCCCCAGATACTTTTAATAGTGATGGCAAGATAGAGGTAGCAAACCCTACATTTGCACTTTGGAAGCGGTCGGACCGGTTGCTTATAGGGTGGATAGTTAGCAACTCTCTAAAGAAGTGTTGGGACTTGCAGTCGGCCAAGAGACCTCAGTAAAGGTATGGAATACACTAAAAGAAGCTTTTGCACAGGAATCACAAGAAAGGGAGTTTCAACTCCAACATATGTGTAAGGATTCCTCAACCTCTTTGAATGAGTACCTTTGGAATTTTAAAAGTATTTGTGATAATCACCAATCAAAAAAAAAATTATTTGTGATAATCTTCGATATGAATTCTTCACTACATCCATGCTAAAGCCTCCTGTGCCTTCATATAATGAGGCCATCCTTCTCTTGCAAGGATATGAAACTTGAGTTGTACAACATAACTCAAATATACATAGTAGTGTTCAACATACCATGGCCTTTTTTCTTCATGCTTTAGCATTTACCGAGAGAGAGCAAACACACTCAAGCTTATATCATAACACAACTATAACTTCAATATATGGTTGCTATCTACTAACTCTAAACTGTACATTGAGATAAAGATAGTCATGTTCTTTTTTTGCTTTTTTAATTTTCCTATGCCTACATTAATGAATGGCTGAAGATAATCCAATACAAATTGCCTAATGGGTTCCTTGCCACAAAAAAGATACCACGTAAGAACTGCAAGAAAACAATTTTTCAATGCACAATACATCATATAGCATCAATAGGAAATCAGTTGTAGTAAAAGATGTTGATAAAAGGCAGAAAGAATGCACAAATAACAAAACCACTTATATATTAAAGATTTGGCCAAGCCATATGATCGTGATCAATGCATAGAAGATTCTTAATTTTAAACCAACGTGTATATTCTTTAAGTTTATTTGTTTATTCTTTTGGTTAAGTTTCCCTATTCAATAAGGAAACTACCAAATATGTTAACACCATCTATGTAATGGTTGTTTATTCTTTTGGTTGAGTTTCCCTATTCAATAAGGGTAAATCATGTACATAACGGCTATATGAAAGAAATAGGTAGAAGAAATCTCTTCACTCACCATCTCACGTTGAAATAGAGATGCAATACTCAGTTTTGGTTTATGGTATCAGAGCCTCTTCCATGAGAAAGAAAGTGAACCTGTTTTCTTTCAATGGCTTCATCTAGTACATCTAGCACAGTTATATTCCCTTGCCCATTATCTTTGAATGAATGGGAACTTTGTGACATTGAAGCTTACCCAAGATAATTATCCTCTTTGGAGAGAACAAGTTCTTGGACTAATTGAGAGCCAAGATTTTCTTGGGTTTCTCAATGGAGAAATACCTACACCAAATTCGACCATCTCCTCCCCATATGCTCTTAATAGCGATGGCAATATAGAGGTAGCAAACCCTGCATTTGCACTTTGGAAGTAGTCAGACCGGTTGCTTAGAGGGTGGATAGGTGGCAACTCTCTAGAGAAGTGTTGGGTCTTGCAGTCGGCCAAGAGGCCTCGGCAAAAAGGTATGGAATACAATAAAAGAAGCTTTTGCACAGGAATCACAAGAAATGGAGTTTCAACTCCTCCATGAACTCTAACATATGCGTAAGGATTCCGCAACCTCTTTGATTGAGTAGCTTCAAAATTTTAAAAGTATTTGTGATAATCTTGCTGCTATAGGCAGTCATGGGCTGAAAAAAACGAAGGTTTTCACGTTATTAAATGGATTAGGACCTCGATATGAATCCTTCACTACATCCATGCTTAAGCCTCCTATGCCTTCATATAATGAGGTCATCCCTCTCTTGCAAGGATATGAAACTCGAGTTGTACAAAATAATTCACATATATATAGTAGTGTTCAACTCTGTTGCTAAACTCTTACGATTCATTGTATGAATCTTACAATTTGACTCGATTTGACCCTAGATCGATTGAAAGTAGTGAAGAAATTGATTTGTGTTTGAATCTTACATTCTATACATTGAATCTTACGATTTACGATTTAATCGTACGATTAATATGATTCAACTTTGCAACAGCAAAGAAAAATGACTTCTCTTTTATTGATCGATTTCCTTTTTCTCGTATGATCCTTGTTTATATAGAATATAGTACTCTAAAACAATTAAATATATGTAAAGAAATATTGTTTACGTATTTTAAACAATAAAATCCCTTTTTCTACGAGAAATCCCAAAAACTAAACCCTAAATCGTAGTTCTACTAAAATTACTATGAATCTGACGATTTATGATTCAAAATTACGATTCAATTCTAAGTGGCCCCTAACAATTTTTGATTCCATTCACGATTTAACAACCTTGGCGTTCAACATACCATGGCCTTTTTTGGCCAAAAGAACAATAATAAAGTAACAAAAAAAGGACAGCCAAATAATGGAGGAAGCAAATTCATCTCAAAAGGAAGGGCCTTTCCTCAGACCGATTTTAGTCCCCAATCAAACGAAAATGTCAAGAAAATTGCTCCTCAGATTCAAAGGAGGGGTATGTCAAGGAATGGCCGAGTTTTCAGAACTGTAACTCAAAATAGCCCTTCTGATAGACAAGGTGAAAATAAAGATAAAGAATGTACACTTTGGTTTAAAATCAAGAATCTTCTATGTGTTGATAACGATCATATGACATGGCCAAAATCTTCTCAAACGGCTTCTACTTTTCATACAATGAGTTGGCCAAAATCTTCTCCTCTTCATGCAATGCATCTTATGGCTGTCCTTTACTATTATAATAAAAGAAAAATATTGAATAAAAAGCAGAAAGAATGCACAAATAAACACAGAAGACAGCATAATACCAAATCTAATTCCCAAAAGTATGTTTAGGTGGCACAAAGTGAAATATATCATAAAATTAAGAAGAAAACAGAAACAAGGACTTCCACAACACAGCCAATCTAATGAGCATGAGCAAACATAACAGATTGTTAAGAAATCAGAAATCCAAAATCCCAAATCAATACGTCAGCAGAAACAACCTTGCATTATTATAAGTAAGATCTGTCATCAATGCTGATGTGCAACACAATTTCAATGCAAAATCACCTAACCAAATTTGAAGCCATCACCAATCCTCTCCTATATACATCAATCAAGATATTGAATACATCTCAAAGGGCTGATTCACTACCATCATTAATTAACCTATAAAGCACCATCCATAAATCCAACAGAGCTCAATACAGAAACATTCATAAAATACTGATTCAAACTGCGATCTACACAGACTGACCCCAAAGACACCACATCATCTTCCTAGGGTTTCATGAATCAAAGCTTCAGCTAAGGCACCCCCAAACACCGCACAATTATCAAATCAAGCATTGAATTCATGCTAAAGAGGAAGATGTATGATCTTTCTGAATCATTTCATACAAACTCGGGAAAATCGAATCCAGTTATAGTAACAGATAATAGAAAAACAATGAACCGTAAGAATCAAATAAGTTTCATTATTGTTACCAAAAAAAAAAAGTTCCAGTATCTCAATCCGCTCTCTGCTAATGATCTTAAACCTTACTCTTTAACGACCTATTATACGATAATTCAAAGAATTTCAAAGCCACATACATAAAATATTCCGAAATAAGGAAGCAGATTCCTACCGCTTAGGAGCTCTGAATCCAAGATTCCAAGTAGAACAAAGAGAGAAAAAGAGCGAGCTAGCTAGTAGAAAGATGGAGAACTAGAACGCAGAGATGAGGAGGGGATTGGTGTAGTAACGGCTTTATATAGGAAATATCGAAGCCCAACTCATCGGTCGGAGTTTTCCCCGGTCGCCGTGAAATCTTTTTCCGGGCAAATAGGGGTTCGCTAAATTCTTTATTATTAATTTTGTTTAATTTTTTTTTTCTTCTTTTTTTTTAATCTTATTAGTTTGGTTGTCCATTCAAGGAAATTGTATACGCGTGTGTGCTTTTAGGATAACGAATCCGTTCAAGAAAATAAATATTGTTCATCAAAAAAGGAAATAAATATTAGGTGAGGTTATCAAAAGGGGCCCTTACTGTGCAGCAATTTACAAAAATTGGCGAATTTTGAATTGGTGAAACGATCTCGAATCTCGAAAGGGCTAGTTGACAACAACCAAGGGCGTTGATGTCATTTTAGAAACGAGAAAATTATACTTATCTCGCCAGATATATCTGATAATTACATGCAAATCCCTCACATTCGTGAAATTAATCTCATCCCTCTTCTGATTAGTTGTTGCTGTCAACGGGCCGAGCTAGCTCATCTTGTACTCTGGCTCGGTTTGAATAAGCTAAGCTTGAACTCTATAGTTAGATTTGTGAGCCGAACCTGAGTTCAGGAAAAAGCTCATTATCTTAATGAATTTGGGTCAAGTTTTAGTAGGCTCGGCTCGATTTATATATGGAATTATACAACTATATTCTTATATTTTATATTATATATTAATCTTAAACTTTAATGTTAATATATTATTCTATATAATATCAATTATAGACTCTGAGTTGAGCTTTGGCAAGCGGAGCTTTTATGAGCCAAACCAAAGCCTAAAATATTTTAACAAGTCTAAGTCGAGCTGAGCAATAGCCCTAGTTGTTAGTGACACTTACCTCTCTCTCTCTCTCTCTCTACTCTCTCTCTCTCTCTCTCTCTCGTTAATAGGACATTAGTCTTGACTAAATGGTGGCATGTGCAAAACTGCACATTAATAATTAAAAAATAATTAAGAAAATTTAATTCATAGTAAAAATAATTAATAACTAATATATATTAATAATTAAAAAAATTAAATTTATTATAAAAATAATTAACAAATGATCTGGTTATTCTAAAAGACAAAAATGTGTCTCATGATTAAAAAAAAAAAAAAATGGGAGAGAGTTTTGAGTGTTTCAGAAATTAAAACCTAAAAATAGGGAGTTGCCAACGATTGAAGGAATTCTACTATTCATTGATCATCAAAAATATAAAAAAAACAGATTTGCCCTTATAAATATTTGATAATGTTTTGTATTATAAGGTTAGTTGTGAAAAGAATAAAAAAAAAAAAAAACACACTATGCGAGGCATGTTTTGGAGTTGAGTAGTATAGATGTATTGACGACAATTCTATTAATATTTGGAAAAATCCATGATTTATAGTCTACAGGCAAATTCCTTAAGGCCGCGCGTTTGGGCTTTATTGTGCCTTTGTGACTCGACAGGAGCACTTATGAATAGTATAGATGTATTGGCGACAAATCTATTAACATTTGGGAAGATCCATGATTTATACTCTACAGGCAGATTCCTCAAGGCTATGTTTGGCCTTGCTTGTGCTTTTGAGTGAATATTTTTGTATACGCGATTCAACAGGATCTCACTTATCCATAGCAACAATAAGTTGCTTATCATACTCCTTATTAAGGTTAATTTACCATTGAAGTACAAATAATATTTTTTTCAAATAAGGTTAATTTAGATATTACACATTTTATGTGTCCTTATTTATGCCTAATAAATAGCATAAATGTTATCATATGTTATCTATTTATTAGGAAGATTCCTTACTGTAAGCTTAAAACCCAATAGACTTGAGGCAGAGGCCCTTCTGATTTGAGGCCTGCTGGACTTGTAAAGAAATAATATACCACCAGTGCACCTGAATAAGAAACTAGAGGAATTGTCATGGACCCAGGGTCCTTGCCTAGCAATAAACCCTCTAGGCTCAAAAATCTTGTATTAGATGGCTCAGGGATGGTGACTGAAACACAAAGTCCTTTCACTCCACCATGAAGAGATTGCAAAAAACGAAATTTAATTGCTTCAGTAAAGAAAGACTACAATGGGACAATTACTAACATTGAAGAGATTGAACACCTATTTGTGAATTACTTATATATGCAAGAAGGATCCACTACTAACAAGTAATATTTTCTGGTGAAGATCTCATATAAGGTGGGGTTTGACCAAGGATTCATCAATCTTTGATTTTCAAACCCAAATGTTATAAGGTCTCTTCAATCAATCTAGAACAAGGATCACTTGAAGATCAAATTAATGATTATGGTTTATTACCCATTTGTGGGATTTATCAAATGATATGGCCTTGAACCACCCATGAACGCACACTACTGTAACCTGAAGCTCCAAAGTATAATGACCACTACTTACAAGTTCCCTCCTTGAAATATGACTAACTGTTCACAAAAAAAAAAATCAGCGGAGCCATGGTTTGATGTTTGACATTGTTAAGAGTCGTTGGTTTCTTCTCTGGCACCCATGAAAAGGTCAGCGAGGATGTTTAGAAAGTGAGGAAAAAGAAAAAGAAGTTGGTAGGCAGAGATTCTAGTGAAAGTGAAGTGTGGTAGGAAGAGTACGGTTGAAATTGGAATAGAGGATATGTTCGATATCTTATTCCCTCCTCTGTTCATGACTTTCTTTCTTTCAGAAAAGTAAATATTCCTCGAGATGGAGACAGACAAGCCACCCCCTACCCTATAAATTGAGGGTCTCAAGGCCCTTAATTACTTAAAGAACTTGTATTACATACACAGAAATTAAAGGTCTTCTTCTTTAAAGATGAGCAGCTCAAGTCAAGTCTCCAAGAAATATGAATTGGATTGCCAATACCTCCATTGCTGTTTTTCTGGTATTCTTTCTTTGTCTATGTATCTCATTGTTGATGGTTATTCACTGAGAAGAATCTCACTTGCTTCTTGGCAATAATTATATAAACAGGCAATGGTGCAATGAACAACCAAAAGGGAGTTGAGATCCTTACTAGTAGGAACCTGCAAGAGCTCAAGTCCATTCTCCAAACTTACAGGACTCTCTATAATCAAGATCTTCTTCATCTCCTCTCTAGCAGTAGAAGGAATAATCTGTTTTCTGTAAGCTTATAGCATGCCTCTTTTAAGTTAATATTTCCATACTTGCCATATCTTTGATGTTTGTGGATTTGCAGAAGGTGGCACATCTTTGCATGATGGACTCGCAAGAGCGCGATGCCGAGATAGTGAGGGATGCACTATATGGAGGGACTGTGGAGTGTGGACCTCAAGACTCTTATTGAGATAATTTGTACTCGCCCCTCTTCAGAGCTTCAATCTATCAAGCAAGCATACCGCGCTCATTACAATTCTGAGATCGAGCAGGATGTTGCCCTTAAAGCCAGCGGTAGCTTCAAAGAGGTACTCTTCAGTAAACTTTCAGATTTTGCTTTTGTTATTGAAGATTTTGAAATGATAGAGGAAACCCATCAAAAACCTTAACAAAGTCTGTAACTTTCTCTGGTGTTCTCTTCTTAGATTTTGCTTGCAGTTTTGAAGTCAAGTCGCAACCACGGCGGCAAAGTTGATGTGAGCTTGGCAATGTGTGATGCCAAGACACTGTATGAAGCCATGGAGAGTGGAAACTCCGTTGACTGGAAAATTATATTGACACTTATGAGTCAAAGAAACACTTCACAGATAGGAGCCATTCTTTTTTCCTACAAACAGCTCTATGGCCATGAATTCTCAAAGTCACTCAAGCGAAATAAATGTGGACAGTTTGGAAAAGAACTTCGCCTCGTGATTCGATGCATACAGAATCCCGAAAAGTTCTTTGCTAAGAAACTACGAATGACACTCAAGAATGGCAATGCACGAGACATTCTGATTCGAACAATAATTTCCCGAGCAGAGATTGATATTAAAGACATAAACTCTGCTTTTGCTGAGAAAACAGGTAGGTCTCTAGAAAATCTATTAAGGAGGGAATTCACCACCACTGCTAGTCACAAGAACTATGATGCTGACAAGACCGTGGGCTTGGTCGCTGAATTCTTAGTTGGATTTCTTAGGGGTTGTTGAGTAAATTTTTTATGTATCGCAACCATAGTTGTGCAAGTTGAATTTAGTAGAGAGAATAAAACTATGAATTTGCATTCAAGCAACAGCAGCAACATATTCAGTTTAAACAATAAACTTAATTTCATAAAATTATTTATGAAACTGTCTTTATATTCCAAGAAGAAATCAGACTACTACTGTGACTATGTGTTCTTCATCTCCCACAACTAAGAAATAAGATCCTTCTTCCATCACCATTAAACCATTTTCATTCGCGCTACTAAGGTGCTCGCAAGGGCTCAAGACGAATTCAATTTCAGTTCTTTCCCCTGCATATAAGTGCACACTGTGGAATCCAACCAACTGTTTCATCGGACTCCCGTTTTGAAGCTCAGCCTTCCGCACATAGAGCAATACCGGATGCTTACCGGCCATCTCCCCAAGATTCTCAACTTCAATAATGGTTGAGAATTTCATGCCTTTACATACTTCTATCCGCATATCTGATACGGAGACATACCGGATGGTGGAATCCGTGTTCTTAACCTCCTGAAGTTTTGCAGATTGATTCAAATAGAGCAGGTTTTGCCCAACAGAGGTGAACTTGTAGGAGTACTTCGAATAGCTTAGACCGTAACCGAATTTGAACACTTCTCTACCTTGGTAAAATCGGTAAGTCCGTCCTGGATAGCCAGAAGATGGATCAGACCTCATCCTCATGTCTGTCATGGCTACTTTGGTGAAATCTTGTGGATACCAAGTGACTGGTAATTTCCCTCCTGCACAAAAATTTGAAGAAATTATTTTGAGGCATAATTTCTTCGACAGTAACAAGTGGATGAAAGCTTTCTTTTTTTTATTAAGAGCGACTTACTCTAAAAGCTTAAGCTGTGAGGGAACAGCACAACAATGTATATCAAATGGTTCAACACCACCTTGCACGTGCAGGCTTCACATGGGAACAACACAGCCATAGGAGAATACTCACCAAGGCAAACACACACCACACACTCTCGCACGGGAACAACACATCCGTGGCAAAACAAACACACAAACACATACCACAGGATTCGAACGCTCGACCTCCCACTCTGATACCATGTTAAGAACCAGGTACTCTAAAAGCTTAAACTCTTAAAGCTTAAGAACGGCACAACAATGTATATCAAATGGTTCAACATTCTCTTTCATTATTTCATTGAAAATTAGCTGAGCACCACATTATAAGAAGAAGAGAGTACTCCATTATTTAATAGGCAAAAAGATGATAAAATCATCAATAAACTCACCTGGGTTATGGTCACCAAAGATAATCTCTGCAAGTGCAGTTCCTCCGGACTCACCGGGATAACCGGCCCATAATATGCTCCCAATTTTCTGATCATGCTTTGCAAATGAAATATCAACTGGACCTCCGCAAAGAAGCACCAGCACAACTGGCTTCTTTGCAGCTCTCGCGACGCTTTCGATGAGACTCCTTTGCTTCCCGGGGAGCATCAAGTCCACCCTATCATGTTCCTCCCTCTCTTGAGTCTGATCTAATCCCATGACTAGTACCACATAATCCGAGGCCTTTGCTACTTCCACTGCCTTACTGATTTCAACCGAAGAGCATGCAACTGTGTTGCACCCAGAATGATACATTGTGTCCTTAACATAGCCCTTCAATGCTTCAAGGGGTGTAACATACTTACATGGAAGTCCGGCATAGTTACCGAGAAGCGTTTTTGGGGCGTTGGCGTTCGGGCCGATTATGGCAAGGGAGATGGTCTTTGTTTTTGGAAGAGGGAGGAGTTTGGCAGAGTTCTTGAGCAGGACAATGCCATTGCGGGCGGCGTCAAGGGCTAGGCCCTGATGTTCTTGTGAACAGACCTGGTTGGATCCTATGTCGCCGAAAGGCAGATTGCTTGGGTTGCCATTGAACAGTTCCAATCTCATTCTAATGGAGGAGGTTATGTAGAGCTCTGTCTATGCTGGTTTCAGACAGTTTTTTCTGTTTAACAGCTGACTTGGTGTGTTTGTGTAGATAGGAACCGCAGTTCACATCCATACCTGTAATGGTTTAGAATTTCATCAGCTCATGGGTCGGATCCTTGGAATCCAGAACATTATAAAGGCGGCTGCTAGATAAGGATGTCCAGCTCGTGCCCGGCCCGTCAAATTAATTCGTGCCATGCCGAATTTCCGGGACGCCTGGCCCAAAAACGGGGCACATGGGGCCTAGTGCGTTGGGTTGGGTTTGGGTTCAGGTTCGGGCAAGACACAAATATGACGCAAGAAATTTAAGGTTTGGTGGCTCCAAATAGAACTATTTAATAATCAAGGACCTCTTTCATAAAGTTAAAAACATAATGCTCATTTTGCAAAATTATTTAATTTTGAGTGATATACGTACCCAAATGTCCCTTAAATGATTGAATTCATTTGGAACCACCAAACCTTGGAAATAAAAAATTTAAGGGGTATTTGGGTCCAGTAGCCTGAAATATCATTCAAAATTAAATATTTTATAAAATAAGGTTTGGTGGCTCCAAATAGAACTATTTAATAATCAAGGACCTCTTTTATAAAGTTAAAAACATAATGCTATTTTGCCAAAATATTTAATTTTGAGTGATATACGTACCCAAATGTCCCTTAAATGATTGAATTCATTTGGAACCACCAAACCTTGGAAATAAAAAACTTAAGGGGTATTTGGGTCCAGTTGCCTGAAATATCACTCAAAATTAAATATTTTATAAAATAAGCATTATGTTTTAAATTAAAGAGATCCCTAATTATTAAATAATTCCATTTGGAGCCACCAAACCTCATATCTCCCACGTGCCCTATTGTGATTAGGCAGGCACGGTCCATTTGGTCCGGTTCGACCAATATTGATATATATTTTTTTTAAATAGTTGTTTCTTGCAAAAATCCAGCTAAAAACGACAAGATCTTGTCGAAACAGGTAGAAATGGGCCGCACATGTCTGGGCCCGTACCGGGGCCGTGCAGTGCACGTCTCATCCCGGGCTGGGGCACGGACCTGAGAACCCAGGCCCAACACGGCAAGCACACTATTCGTGCCTGCGCAATGAACTATTGAAAAAAGATGAAGGGTCCCACTATACCTGCTTTAAGAACATCGGCGACGGCATCTTCCGGTACCTTAGCGTATTTTTGAGCATCGTGAATGATCGAAACCGCGTCACAGTCCGATACGATGTACCTTATTATCAAAACAGCGAAACACTAGATCATTCCTTTGAGAAATTACGAAACTACCCTTCTATTTTTCTACAATATCGAAAAAGTTCTTTTATTTCATGTTTATTATTTTACCCATGAAAACCCCATTGTCCTCTCGCTTTCTTCGTTAAGAGATTGAAATCTGCGCAGTTTGGGACTCCATTAACACGATTGTAAGCACACATAATTCCACTCGCTTTCCCTTGCTGGATACAGCTCTGGAATGGAGGCTGGTAGGTATCCGCTAAATCCTGCAAAGGGACCTGAACCAACAAAAGCAAAAAAGGTCGATCCAGATCCAATATCTAAGAACAGACGGATTCTGTAAAGCAAAAGAAAACAAAACCCCATTTCGTTTCCAACATTACAGCACCTCACTTGAAGGATTCTCATCATCAAAAGAGAACCCAAGAGTCGAGATTCGCAGAAACCCAGAAACCGATAACGGCCAAAACCCGAGATTTGTTACTTACATGAGCATCGAAGACATAACGAGTGGTTTTCTTCCAGTTATCAAGATCATAAGCAGTGAAATGCTTACAACAAGCTGAAGCTTGAAGATGACCCCTCGAGAGTCTCCCTCCTTCGAAAGAATCCCCTTGAAGGCCTCTCACATAAGAAATCGCGTATTTCCCAGTAATCAATGGATCTTCACCGGGTGTCTCTTGCCCTCTCCCCCATCTGGGGTCCCTAAATATATTAATGTTCGGAGCCCAAAACGTCATCCCGGTGGCCTGTCCGGCATTATACAGAGCTCGAGCTTCGATTCCGATCGCCTTACAAAAAAAATCGAACCAACCACTTCAGTAACAGAGTACAGACTGGGTAAGTTGAGAGTAGTGAAATCGCTTACCTGTGCGATTTGATACCAGAGATGGGAATCGAAGGAAGCGGCAGTGAGAATGACTTGAGGGAAGCTGGTAGCAGAACGGATCGCTCCGGTGAATTGGATGCCGCGTCCGCCGTTGGCTATACCGTGGAGAGCTTCCGACCACCACTGATAGCTGGGGATACCCAGTCGTGGAATCGACGAGGCATTGTCGACGAGTTGGGATATTTTCTCGTCTAAGGTGAGACGAGACACGAGGTCTCGAACCCTTTGTGAGATCGGTAGAGATGTTTTGCAGAAGGGGAAGGATTTGGTTGAAGGATTGGAAGAGTCGCAGGAGAAGGGAGGCTGAGTTGACTCAGCTGAGACTAGTAGTAGAGAAACGGAGATGAGAATGGAGAGAAGAAAATCTCTTCTGAGTCTCATTTTTTCGGAAGTTCTTCGTTGATGAAAGAAAGAAGAGGAAGAGGAGCTGGAGGAGCTGGGTGTGTAGTGTGTAGTTCTTATATCGGATCTGTGGCCGCCGGGGGATTGATGAGCATATGGAATTACAATATTACCCTTATCTTTTGGAAATGGGCCCTGCCCCTGACATTGATCACGCTCATCGCTAAATTTGACCGTTTCTTCTTGGAGTTCGTATTCCCAACGCCATTCAAGGTTTCGAGGATCGGATCGATCCGGTCCGTATTGGATCGGCCAGGATTGATCCGATCCTACGCCAATACAAGTGTTGTCTCGTAAGGCTACGGACCAGATCGGTACAACCGATACCGATACCAGTACGGACCGATCGGTACAACCTGTCTATCTGATAACCGGTACATCAATACATTCAATCTGGTGACCGGTACATCGATACAACCGGTTTGAATTTTTTATTTTTATAAAAATTATAAATTGGACGATCCAAAAAAATATAAATATAAACATATTTTGTACCGGATTGGAAGGTACCGATGGTTCAAATCCCGAGACTTTAAACTTTGTTCTTGTTTTGCAAAAAAAATCCTTTTAGTGAGCACCTAAAAGATAATATGATTATTATCCGATAAGTGACAGACGTTATTTATTTACATAAAATATAATAATTTTTCTCCTCAATTGTATCATAAAATAATTGTTATATCCTTTTAAACTTATTTAATTACTAATTCACGCTTTTTATTTATTCTAGAAATATATATAAATTGATTATATATAGTTATTTACTCGTAAAAAATTATATATAGTGTCAAGGATGTCATCGTCATTATTAGTACTGATGATTGGGCAGGTTTCAAATTCGATTCGGGCGAATGACATGGCGCCACGTAACGATATAGACATATGTATTATGGACTCGTCCTTGGAACCAGAAGGCAACTATGTATGAACCGGTGAAAGGTGACTCGGGCCTAACCCACCTTGAGATGGGCGAATTCATCATCAGATTCGCTCCCTTAAGGAGGTGGGACAGGGTATGCCCCCTTTCAAAGGCCGAGGTGGGGGGTAAAACCCTCAC
>JAUPMG010000004.1:7168744-7184284 GCA_031762675.1 Pachysandra terminalis | reverse complement strand
AGAGGAAGGTGGGAAATGCGAGAATGTTGGTTCAAAGGGAAATTCTGATGATCTTTTAGGATCTGTAAAACCTGAATTGGGACAGGCGACTTCTGAAATCTCCGGTGATTCGGAATTTCGAAATAGAGTAGGCGGCCGACTGGGGATGACTAATGCTCTTGAGCAGTCCAATTCAGAGAGAGAGAAGGCAGTGCCTGAGAAAGACTTGGGTGCAGAAAGAGAAGACCCTTCTGAGTTCATCACCCACAGGGCTAAAGATTTTCTGTCAAGCATAAAGGATATCGAGCATCGCTTCATCAGAGCCTCTGAATCTGGCAATGGGGTCTTGAGAATGCTTGAGGCTAACAAAATGCAGCTCAGCTATTCTGAAGCAAAAGGTATATCATCAGCAATTTAAAAATGTCGTTTTGGAAATTTATTTGTTTTATCGGTTGAGAGGCAGTTGTTGCAATTTATTATTATTTTTTTGGAGTATTTGTTTGCATGGTGTTGTGAATCTTATGGTGCAAGTTCTTTGTTTCTACGATCGTAATCTCAGGGAATTCACTTGCATCTGTGTTTCTAGCGGCTTTCCATCTTGTTTGTTGCCGAGGGGAAATTGTACTTGCTCCTCGAGGTGCGTTTTCACTTATTGTTTCATACCACCAAGTGTCTCATGTTGGGGAAGCTTATTAATGGTTGATTCACTAGCATCTATGAGTATACTGTATAATGTGAACGATGAATGTGTTGATGCTGCATGAACAGAAAATGATTCCCTATGACCCCTTTTCTGCCATCGTATCTGATTTCTCAATATCTTTGCAGAACCTCCACATGTGACAAAGGTTATTACCTGGAATCGTTCAACATCTTCAAAGTCATCTTCATCTAAGAATCCTCTTGCAAAAGATGACATTGATGACAACGGAAGTGATTTTATTGAAGAATTCTGTATGATTTCTGGGAGCCACTCCTCCACCCTGGACAGACTGTATGCATGGGAGAGGAAACTATACGACGAAGTGAAGGTACTTGAATCTGGCCACTTTGTCAACATAGAGAATCTTGAATATTTGGGGTTTGTGTTGCATGCATTGTGAATAGGCTTTCCTTTTCTAAATGGTTATCACCCTTTCTAGATTTTTAACACAACTTTCATTCTAAATTTGAATTCTCTGAAGAAATTATTGTTACTGAATTTGTTTGCAGCATGTGATCTTTGCATACAATATGTAGTTATGTGATATTTTGTATTTGGTCATACGATCTTATCTTCAGTATCAAGTTTTCAGCATTTTCTGTACCAATAAGAGCCTCCATTTCCTAGCTTTGGCAGAACAAGACTTTTTCTTACATGAGTGACTTAATGGATGTTAGAATTGAAAAGGGGTGTGCTAGTGTGATAAATAAAAGTGGGATATCATTGGTCTAGAGTTTCAAGAGATTTGAAAAGGCTTAAAACTTTTTTGCTAGATCTAGACCAATTAACTACTGTGGCTTCTCTGTTGGTCATAGCCAGCAATCATTTTTGACAAATCACAAAACTTTTGTGATTTTTTTTTGATTTTAAAGCATTTTGAAATTGTTTGGATTTTGAAATTTTGACCAACCTTTAACTAGGTATCATATAAAATTTCTAACCTTTTGGTTAAAATTTTGAAGGTATTTCAAGGTTTCAATTTTGATCAGAACTAAAGTCGATTCTAGATGGAGAATTAAAACATCGGTCATATCCATAAGCTATAAGTCGTAGTGACCTTTATGCTCCTCTTAGTTTTGTCCATTTTGCTTGAATCTTCTTACACAAGGATTTAGAAGCTTTAATTGTTTGACTTGCTAAATCGACATTCACTATGATACCTAACAATTATAAAATCTCCTAATCTGAAATTTTGAGGCAAAAATAAAATTTACAAGTGTTAGTTCGATGAGATCAACCTCATATAATCCTTGATCACAAGGAACTTTGCGTTAGAATTCCTTTATTCCAAGGGTTTAAGAATCAAACAATAGGTGTTTGATCTTGAAGGTTAAGAGTCACCACCCTTCACTGACTCAGGGTGTAGATGGTCTTCCAGCATTAAAAATCAATTAAAATTGACTTAACAATTTGGTCTCTAAACCAAAAGTTCAAAGTAAGGAGGCTCGGTTGTGAAAGAGAGAAGGTGATGGACACCCTTCCAATACAAGGATTGGTTAAGTTAGGTCGTTGCCATCCTTAATAGAAGGTTTAAAATAAAATTTGTTCATGAACAAAACGAGAGAGACCTAAACTTTAGGATTTCAAAGTTGATGGCATTTAATACAAGTGTAAATTCACAAATTCACAACCAAAACAAAAAAATGCGTTGTCCCAACTAGTTGGGGTTGGCAACACGATCCCAGTGCACCCATCCCAATATGTTAAATATAATACACACACACACACACACACACACACACACACACACACGCACACAGTTATATCCCTTTGACTCCATTCAAGTTATTTTTTGGTCTTCCTCTCTCCCTTTTAGATCCTTCAATGAGTACCCCTTGCACTTTCTCACCGTTGACTCTCTAGGTCTTCGCTTTACATACCTAAACCATGTTAACCTACTTTCCTTTAGCTTATCTTCTATTTGAGCAACATCTAGACATCTCAGGTACATTCATTCCTTACAATATCTTTTTTAGTTTTCCCATATATCCATATCAACATCCTCATCACAGCATTGCTCATCCTATGCATATGTTGCTTCTTTGTGCCCAACATTCTAATCCATCCATCGTAGCACGCCTATAGCTATCTTGTTAAATTTTCCTTTAGTTTTAGTGGAACACGTAGGAACGCCTCTCTAGTTAAGCCATCTAGCTCTAAGTCTATATGCAACATCCTCATTAATATCCCTTTTTTAATGGATAATTGTTCCAAAATAGTGAAATTGATTGTTTTTAGGAATCTCTTGATTCTCAATTCTTACCGTTACTTCACTTCTACAATTATTTGTACTAAAGTTGCATTTTATATACTCAATCTTAATGCCCTTAGTGTAAACTTATTGTTACTGGGAACGCATTGTCTCACTACCCACCATTGTCACTCTAGTTAGCACCCCTCATGCATGTTTAATGACCTCAGTGTATCTGATTGATACTTTTTCTGCCCAAAATCCACC
The DNA here is from genome assembly GCA_031762675.1 of Pachysandra terminalis. Classification (NCBI taxonomy): domain Eukaryota; kingdom Viridiplantae; phylum Streptophyta; class Magnoliopsida; order Buxales; family Buxaceae; genus Pachysandra; species Pachysandra terminalis. The sequence continues at coordinate 7,181,144 of JAUPMG010000004.1, read as the reverse complement.
AGATTAACTCTCTAGATACTTTATCATCTAATTTCTCTAGATCAATGTACCCATGTGAAGGTCTATCCTCTTCTCTCTAAACTTCTCTACTAATTGTCTAAGTAAAAGATTCACCTTAATGGTAGACATCTCTGGCATAAGCCACTAATTGTCTATCCGGATTTATTTTATTTAGTACTCCTTACTTCAAACTCATTATCTAAGCTGAAGAATGTTAAAAACACTTGGTAAAAGAAAAGAAAACTTATGAAAAGCTTGGAGATAGACACTTTTGTAGTCTAGTGCACTTTTAAGTCGTAATATATGCACTTCTTTCAGTCATATACCCAGACAGACAATGGACTAGCTAATAGGCTATCTAAGGGTGGGCTTGGAAGAGAGACATACTTTACTAGGGTTCCTAGTGAGGAGATGCTTATGGATGAGGTTTGAGGATGTTTATGGACCTAGTTCTGGGTTGGGACTAGAATATTGTTCTCTTTCTCTTGCTTTTATTTTTTTCTTTCTTTGTTCGTTTATCACATCGTCCACCTCAGACTTATTGTATGTTACAACTTTCTCTTTTGATGATATATATACATCTTGCTGTGATTCATCAAAAAAAAAAAAAAACTTTTGAAAAGCTATCACCACAAACAATGAAAAACTGTGGGTTCTAGTCATAGAGGCCCTGAACCATTCACTCAAGAAGAGAAGTATGAGTAAAAGTGAGAGAGAGAGAGAGAGAGAGAGGTTTGCTTGAATTCAAATAGAAAAAACCTTCGTAGAACTCCTTTGGTACTTCTTACTTCAATCCTCCTAGCTTCTTATAGAAACCTTTAAATCTTAAAATACAAAACTAAGCTTTTTTCCCCCAAATTCTGTTTTTTTGGACTTAATCTTAAGAACTAGAGAATATGAGAGATGAGGCCATTGTTTTAAAACACACAGAATTGACACGAACTTTGCCTAGTTGACTCAACTTGCTAGTTTTTCACTTTAGTGAAAACTCGGTCTATTGCTAGCTCAGTTGAGTCAAAATCAACTTGATGAATTTAATTGCATAGTCTGAAGTTGTGTCGAATCATTGGGCTACTCTATTTGGCAAACTCTTGAGTCAAGTTAAGATGTCAAGGTCTCAAACTATCGATGAGATGATTTTCCTAGGCATTTTTTGAGCTATGAGAATCGGGTCCAAAAGTTGAAAATTTGCGGGCAATTAGAGCCATTCTCTAGGGAAAAAATGATTGATTATTTCAGTTAGGAAAAATAATAGAGTTTTGATATGAAATTAGTGTCTTGAGTATCACTTAGTTGGTGTTTCTTAAATCAAGAGGGCAAATTGGTCAATTTGTCAACGTGATCCAATTGGGAATACAAAAGTCATTCCCAAGCCTGGTAATGTATGTGGATTGAAGGGAGGAAGAAGACTATTCAAGTCTTTGCATGGAGAAGGATTTAGATTCTCTCCATATTTCTGCGGAGAACACCCTGCATCACAAGCCGGGAGTTCCAAGAGAAACATGCACCATGTTTGCTTTATTGGTCATTAACATCTAAAAGATTCCTCTAGTAGCAACCTTGTTAGGAAGCTTCTTTTTGAGCTATAATATGTTGGGTACCAAAAGAAAAGGGCTTTCACACGATCCAAAGCCGGGTGCAACCATCCAAATGTCATGATTGCAAATCCAAATGCATGTGGACAACTGTCATTGAATTTGACAGTTAACTAAACATGCGGGGTGATCTAATTTCTATTTTGTGCTTACCCCATTTTGGAAGCAAGTTGGATTATTTTTCAGTGCATTGTGGTCTTACCAGGTTTTGAAAGCAAGGTGTAATATTTTTTCAGTGCCTTCTGGTCTTATATGGTTTGAGAGCAAGGTGTATTGTGCTTTTTGTCCCATTAACTTCCATTCTCTTCTTCAATCCTCATCTATTAGTATTACCAACATTAAATTAACTAGAAGGTGGCACATGCAGTACTGCATGTAGGAAAGGATAAAAGTCCCTTTCAAAAAAAAATGTTCCTATTTCAAAAAAAAAAAATCTATTTAAAAGAGAGATTTTAGAATAGGTTTGTTTGCCACATCATTGTTGTAGCTACCGGAACAAAGTGGGAAGTTGCAAGAGTTCTATTGTAACTGCACGACCTTTGGCAAAATAGGATAGAATAACGTAAAAGATTTAAATAACTTAAAATTTATTATATCTTTGATTGATTATGAAGATTAATTTTGTAAAGTGTTGGTGCACTTTCCGAGGCAACTTGGTGTTATATGGTTTAAATTAGTTTCATTAAACATCAATTGATATATCAATAAACTAAACGTTATTCTAAGTTAGAACAGAAAAATTAATAGTTTACACTAGGCGACGACTCGGGTCAATTAGGCGACTAGGTGGTCACCTAGTAGTTTAAGCGCTATCCCGGGCACACTCTGCCTAGGCGACTACTGCCTCAGCCTCTAAACAACTCCTAGCTGCTTAGGTGACCTCCTTTAACAACACTGTTCTAAATATCCTCCCAACCCCAGATGCCCCGAGTTCCCAAGCACCATAGAAATTCTAGCTTCATGGTCCCTTTGCTTGGAGGCTTCTGAGCCACTAGATATCTATCACTCATAGGAGAAGATAGAGTAACTGTCATCGATCCTCTAAACACGTTAGACCTTGCAATTCCTCCAAACCCCAGATAAATGCAAATTTATATAGCAACCAATAAAATCACAGAGTTAATTCCCTTAACCCACATTCTCAAAGATCCACATGTTCCAAAGAATGGCAATGAAAAGGGTATAATGCTAATACCCGCCATCATCACCCAGTCCATCCCAATCAGCTGTAGAGAAAAACTCCAGACCTCCATGGCTACCCCGCAATGTAGGAATTAATGGACAATTGTCCCTCCCTGACTCGTACTCATGAAACATACATAGGGAGACAATACTAGCTATTTTCTCTTAGGTGGTCAAGAAGAAACAATTAATGGCCAAGACATATTCTTTTTAGCTCATGCAGTGGCCATGTGGCAGGCTCCATCAGTTGGGGTTGTTAAGGTGAACTTTGACGGTTCATCTCTTGGGAACCCGTGGAACTTAGGTATTGGTGGAGTGTTCAGAGATCATAGTGGTCAGATTTTACATGTTATTTTGGGCCTGTGGGGTTTGGGGATTCTTTGAGGGCCGAGGTGTTAGCCCTTCTCATGAGCTTCAGGGAGGCAGCTAGATTGGGGTACAGGCAGGTGGTGATTGAGGGGTATTCGGCCTCTGTGATTTCCTGGAGCCTTGGAGATTCACCCATATCGTTAGGTTGGTGAGGTACTTGGGTAATCAGATTCAGGCGTCCTTTACGCATACCCCTAGAGATGGTAATGCTACGGCGGATTGTTTGACTAGGGATGGAGTCAATAGGGGGACTTATTCGTGGGCATCCCTTCAGTAGAGATGATTGCGGGAGTCGTTTGATTGCTTGGGCCATCGTTGATGTCCTATTCTTTTTGTGCGCCTGACTATTTGCTTTTTTATTTTTTGTAATTTTTGCTGTTTGCACTTTTTGTCATTTATAAAATGTTGGTTATCTATCAAAAAAAAAAAGAAACAGTTAATGGTATGGAAGAAAACAGAAGTCTTGAAAGGACCAAAAATTGGGCCACAATTGAGGGAGCATTGCCAACGTATTGGATGGTTATAGATTTGTCATGATGGATTAAAGATATGTACTGTCATCCGTGGTTATAGATCTGTCATGATGGATTAGAGAGATATAGATTAGAGAAGGACCAAAAATTGGGCCAAAATTGAGGGATTCAAGCTCTTCAAAGGTTTGAAGCTGCTGTAAAATGAAAACCAACTTCTTGAAAGTGACAATCTCATTGATTGGGTGAGATTTGTGGCCTCCTTGAAGAAATTTTTGAAGGGAGCTGTTGCATACCCTTGTAGGCCCAAAATGACTACAGTAACTAGGCACCAAAATGGGCCAATAATTAGGCTCTAACCATTACTCAAAGCCAGGATTATTTGGGTGTGACTCATTATTTTGCTTCTTTAATTACCATTAAGTTATCAAATGTGTTGTTGGTGAAATTACTAGTAACCTATCTATAAAGTCAGTAGATAGCCTTATCATTAACTAGTAGTGTGTATTTTATTACTTACTAGAAGAGTATGTAAAAGAGCATCTAGGATCAGGGGCTTAAAGACCTACTACGCTATTTAAGCGTAATAATTCACATGTGACTGATTTGTAGTGGACCAAAAACCACCACTAAAATGGCCTTACTTGAGAGAATTACCATACCAAATATCAATATCATTGGATGATTTTTCGTCATTTATCCATAACTCTCACAATTTTTTTTTTCACCATCCAAAAGAATCAATTGAAATAACCTAGAGATCTCTAGAAGTAACCACTTCCATTTACTTGGATTAGTTATCCGTAAAAGGAGGGTTATCCATAAAAGGAGGGTTATATTGCACATAAAAATTAGATCTAGATGGCTCAAGTGAAGAGATACTTCGAGTGTTATGTGATCAGCTTATGAGATGGCTATCAGGCCTGCAATGATATGTGATCAGAATGTCGAACAAATAGAAAGCGCCATATTCATAGGATGAAGAATTTGAGATGGATGTGTTCTGACAAGGAAAGATAAAGAATTCAATGAACGTATTCGAGAGTCTAGGAATAGCTCAACATGAAATAAAATATAGGTTGAGGTGGTTTGTGCATGAAAAAGATGGGAAGGTAAGAAGCTTTTGTGAGGTATTAGATGATACAAGTTGAACGACAAAAACCTGGGTGGAGTTGGTCAGAAATTATTTGCAGACACAAGCTAATTGAAGATATGGTTTTTTGGCTTGGGATTAGGCATTTCTTTGATGTTGATTTTGAGAAGAGTTAATGAAATCAAATGTTTAAGTTGCTTTGATCAAGCTGATTTTAGGTACACTTTATCCCTTTAATCTATCTGATGGCTTATGTTCCTTCACAACAGCAACCCACACATTCAGAATCTGGTGCCCTAGACCGTTATGTGTCCTTAAGCCCCCGGCCTGAAGGGTGCCAACAAGGCAATTACTTCCTATTGATGAGCATGCATTTCTTGATTATCGTTCTCAAACCAAGAAATCATACAAGGATTACCAGCCACTGGAAGTGGCATAGGCACAATGTCAACAACCTTTTATGTCAATGTACTGAGCCTTAGCAACGAGATCCTAGGAATACAAGGCATCTCCCAATGAGCCAGTATAAGGATTTTTCATATATACAACTTCATACTATTCATTTCAACCTTTCCTCAAGCTCTAAGCTTCCACTATTATCACTCTATCAAGGCCAAGGAACCTTTAAAAAGGGAAATTAGCAGAACCAGATTTGGCTTTTAAAATATTTCTTTGTGCCATGTGTGGCTTTGAACAGAATTGAATTATGAAGCAGCCTTTTGTGCAGCCAAAATAAAATAGCTGGGATAAGTGTTGCCGTGTTGGAAGATGGCAATAATGATGATATACCATGTCCATGCAATGAGTCAGTCATGTAGTGAAGAAGAGGTGATTGTCCATAGAGGTTAGGGTTCAGAACCTGTTGCCTCCATCTCATTTTTCTTTTGAGCTCTTATTATCAGATTGGCTGGCCTATTCTCTTATATACCAGTGTTTTAAATTTCGGCAAAATTTTGTTATCTCCCCCCCTCCTTGGAGATAATATCTCCAGGGTAATATCTCTTATTCTGGGGAAATTAGCGAGATTTCGGGCAAAATATCTCCCTATATTTCAATTTCTCCCCAATTTCGGGAAAAAATTGAAATTTTGTGCTTTGTAAAAGGGGGGATATGGTCGACATCGGTGAAGTTCCGCTCGAAATTTCCCCAATTTCGATCAAACCCTATCTCTTTTTTGGGGAAATTAGCGAGATTTTGAGCAAAATATCTCCTCCCCATTTTCGGGAAAAAATTCGAGATTTTGTGCTTTATAAAAGGGGGATATGGTCAACATCGGGGAAATTCTGCTCAAAATTTTCCCAATTTCGACCGAAACCCTATCTCTTCCATTCTAAGCCCTTTTTTTTTTTTTTTACTTTTCTTCAAGATTTGATTTAGAAGATCAAATCTAAAGCCCCCATGATCCAAATCTGATAAGAGTGACAAGGAAGTGGAGGACTAAAGCATCATTTTTGACGATTTGTAAGGTATGTCTAACATCTCATACTATCTTGTTTTAAATTGTTTTCTTTTGTATAAATTTAGTTACATTAAGTTGAAAATGCATGTTAATGCATCAACATGCAGTTAACATAGTTTAACTAATTTATGATGGATGAAAGCCAAAAGAAGTCGGAAACGTGTATTTTTCGATTTTAATCCCTTAAAACTTAATAAAGGGATTCGAAAATATTATATGTGATGTAGATGTGGATGTGATACTATGCAAAGCTATTTATGTACTTGGATATTTGATTCTTAATTGTTTTTTAATTGTTTCAATGTTGTGTTTATGACATTTAGTTGTACTTCGACTTTGTATGGATGGTACTTCACATTTTATATTGACATCTTGGCAGCATGTATGTTACTTAGTTCCCTTGATGTTTGTTCATCATTATGCATAGCTATTTATTGTTATAATTTGAGTTATTTGTGTGTGTTTATATATGTTTAAGTAATCCCTGAAGTTCCGTTAAAAAATTCCAAAATTTTCCTAATTTTCCCCCCATTTCTCTCCATCTGCTATATATTCTGCCAAAACGATAATATCTCCTGAAATTTCCCCCGGGTGCCAGTGACGAAATTTCCAGCAAAAATGATATTTAAAACACTGCTATATACCAATTTTGTTTTCATTTGGGTTACCTCTTCCAAAGTAGGAGACTATGTCATATTCAGAAGGCACATATGCCACAGCATTTGCATTTTCAAAAATTTGTTTAGTGCTGATAATTCTATCCCTCAAGGAAGAAAAGGTTTCTGCTTGGCAATTTGCAGGGAACCTGATGTTCTTCCCAAATCGATTGAGCAGTCACCTTTTAAACTTTTTTAACTGTTCAGAAATATATTAGTTTCCTCCATTAACCAGGGATCAGACAATTGTACCAATTGACACAACTACATATATCAGTTATAAAGATGCATTACATGATAGAAAAAGGGTGTCACTATAAATTGATTAATCACCTTTAGTAAGTACATGGTTGATTAACCTCTGAAACAGTTGGTCGCTTCAATTTAGGGTACAATCGGCTTATATTGAGACATTTTTTTTTTCTCTCGAGGTTCAATTTATTAAGAGTACAATCGGCTTATATTGAGACATTTTTTTTTTCTCTTGAGGTTCAATTTAGAAACAAAATCATATGGTCAGTACTTGCCAGATAAACACAACCACTCGATATTTTGGGATACCAAATGATACACAAAACAGTATGGTAAGTAATTGTCGAATTTAACACATGGGAGAAGTGTCCAATGTGTTTAAGGTAGTTCCCCTTTTTGGTAGTGATCCCCTCTTTCAATTCAAGGTATTAATGTCTCCATTTCACCAATTGAAATATGTAATTGCAGTGAAGTATTTATTGTTTTCCTCCTTTTCTTCTTCCTTAGTATTCCCTTCTTTATTTCCAATTCTTCTTGCATCGCCCTGCTGCATGTTTGGACAAGGATACAGGACTTGGCATGTTTGTGCTGTTTGAGCCGTAATTTCTTCATACTGTAATTATTACCAACAAATGGATACCCACACTTATTGCCATTAGTTGTTCTTCTAATTGAAATGCACAGGAATACTTCTTTTCCTGAATAATATTATATCTTTCTCTTAGATTATTTTCTAGTATTCCTGAATTTCATATGTAGGCATCTGTTAAATTTTTTTTTCTTCTTTTTTTGGATCTTCTGTAGGCTAGTGAATCCATCAGGAAAGAGTACGACCGTAAGTGTGATCAACTCAGACATCAATTTGCCAAGGATCTGAAGCCCCAAGTGATTGACAAAACCCGGGCAGTTATAAAGGACCTGCATTCACGAATAAGAGTGGCGATTCATTCTGTTGACTCAATATCAAAGCGGATTGAGAAATTGAGGGATGAAGAATTGCTTCCACAGCTTGTAGAACTGATACAGGGGTAAGCATTTCAATTTTATTCATTTCAAGGACGAATTCGAGGTTGAATACCTATTCTTTGACAGGCTAAGTTGATCATGTTGGTTTTTTATTAAACCCTTTGCATATCTCAACTAGATATCTATGAGATGTATCTAATTATAGTAAACATCAGATTCATGATCAGTGGGAACTCCGCAGATTGATCCGGATGTGGAAGGCCATGCTTGAATGCCATCATGCACAATACATCACTATCTCATTAGCCTACCATGCAAAGAGCTTGACCGGGACTCCCCAAGGAGATCCCCATAGGCAGGTTTTGGCTCACCTCCAACATGAGATTGAATGCTTTGGCTTAAGCTTTGCAGATTGGGTTAACGCTCACAGATCATATGTCGAAGCCCTCAATGGTTGGCTCCAAAACTGCATCACACAACCCCAAGAGCGATCGAAGGTGAGAAGACCCTTCTCCCCTCGTAGAGCTCTGGCTCCACCAATTTTTGTTCTCTGTCGTGATTGGTCAGCCGGGATCAAAGCTCTACCGTCTGGGGAACTCACCAATGCCATCAAGGACTTCCTTTCTGATCTGCATAATTTGATGGGGCAAGTAATGGAACATCAGAAGAAACAAGGACCCTCAGATTCAGAAAAAAATGGAGAACCAGAAAGCAAAGAGGATGAGAAATACGATAAGTCGTCGTCAAACTTGAGCTGCATACATAAAAGTTTGACGAAGGCGCTTGATCAGCTGACAAAATTTTCCGAGGCTTCACTGAAAATGTATGAAGATATTCGACAGGGAAGTGTAGCAGCTCAAACTGCATATGCAAATTGCAGAATTGGTAGATTCTGAGTCATGATGTAATTAAATTATACAGTTGTTGTAAGTGTGATGGGGAATTGATGCATGTAAATTTGAAGTTGGTGGAAAGAACTTCAGAGAAGGAATAGAATAAATTTTTTGGGTTTTTTCCTTTCAGGGTATTAACTCCAACAAATGAGATTAAGCATGGAAGAAACTATGGTTGTTTCTTAGGGAGCTGTAAGTTCTGTTATTAATAAATTCAAACGGCCTTCAATTGCCTGGATTTCATTTCCCTTCTTCAGCACAGTTAGCAACTGCAATAGCAGTATAGTTTTACTTCTGTGCACACAATGATAGTCGACAACTTCCATTTAAAGAGAGATAATTATGAATAATCTTTAAGAAACAAAATCAACTCTGGGATAATGCAGAGTACTTATTCCAAATAAAATGCAGATTCACTACAACATATACTCCTAAAAAATGGTCTTACAATTTTATTTCAGATTTTACCAATAAAATTCCTTCTCAAGCCTGAGCATGCTCTGGGATTTGACCCATCTTTAGTTCTTCACCCCTCAAATGCTAACTTGCCTGCCTATGCAGATAAATACATTTAACATCATTTTTCCTAATTTTAGCATCTGCAATTGTTCCACCATCCATATCAAGCTGCCTTCTCTCTATTGGGATTCAAACCCAACATGCTGCCTTCTCTCTATTGGGATTCAAACCCAACATATCGTGTGTACTGAGAATAAGCTTCTGACTGCATGGCAATAGGGGCTCGCATAACTTCATCTGGAAGATCAAATGCATCAAGAAGTTCCCTGGCAACAAACCTCACCTGGAAACTCAGGTACTCTGTGAGCTTATGGATGGCCTGCAAGCAAAGAAGGTATAAATATACTTCATAACAGAAACATTTTCAGATAGATTAAAGAAATTGAATCTAAACTATAGAAATCTGTAAATTTTAGAACACAGCATATTGATATTATGTTTCTGCATAAGAAACCATTCAAATGTGGAGAGCATTTTGAATCAAACCAAACTTATTTTTGTTTCTTGTTTTGAACATCGATCTTGATGTTTCATTACCTTAGCTTTGTTGGGAGCAACATAATCTACGTTACGGTAGGTCCCGATGTCATTCCAGATTCTATTCAAGGCATAAAGATCACAAACGAGCTTCAGGGCAGCACGAGTATCTCCTTCTGGGCACCTGGAGCAGAATCCAAGAAATGTTATATTAACCGAAACCATCAACCGAAACAAAAAAGACCACCTAAGACCCAGAATAAGAATAAGTACTTCTGTACGGCTTCAATGAACTTTGCAAGGATGACTGATTCAATATGGGACTCTGCAAGTATCAGAAGATGATTCAAGCATCTATTCCAAGCACCAAAGCCTCCAAGTGTCTTAGAATGCTTGCGAAGGCGTACAGAAACACTTTGAAGCAATCGAGATGTCCGATACTGCACCAAGAAAAATCTCATAAACCTAAAGGGACAAAAAGCCCAAACGTTTGCATGCATGCTATAACAATAAATCACAGGAAATCATAGAAGTGAGTGAATCCTGACCCTGAAGGCATCCAGTTGGAAACTAGGATCTCTTAAATGGTCTTCACCTTCCCATCGAGCAGTTACTGGATTAGGCTGAGACAGATATGTACTCATGGAATCTCGCAAGTAGTTCCATGTGACTGCTAGTGTCCCACCTCGAAATTTCTCCTGGTATTGCTTCAAGAGGTCAGCTGCGACCTGCATGGAAGGTACAACATCACATTTAATATAAAGAAATCTATATCATCCATCATGCGGGCTGTACATCTATATTTATCAACAGCCCGACTGCACTAGGTGGAGGCACATGGAGGGAAGATCCTCTGTTGCAGAACTCAACCTGTTTTGATGGTCATAATCATTTATCCCATCGTATTCTTTTATGATAGAAATAAGGCCATTACAACCATGGTGTAAAGGATCAGCCGATCCCGGTCCGGATCGGCCAATCCAAATTGGGATCAGCTCGGGACGAGTTGCGATCCCAAACCGATCCCTAATTTATTAAAAATTCTCTTAGTCCAAAACCGAATCAGAATGTTCAATCCAAGCGATCTGACTAGGTTTCGGACGAGTCAGATCGGACCATCCAATATGGATCGTCCGACACCCCTAAAAAATTTTCTTTAAAAAAAAAAAATAGGCCATGTTTCCCAATCCGATACCGAGTTGGATTGGTGATCCAACTCGAGATCTGCTGATCCAAAACATGGCCAAATTTTTTTGTTTAAAGAAATTTTTTGATGGGTGACGGACGATCTGACTCATCCGAAACCGAGCCAGATTATCTGGATTGGATGATCTGACTCGATTTAAGATCGAATCAGAATTTTTTTAATAAATTAGGGATTGGCTTGGGATCGCAACTCGTTCCAAGCCGATCCCGAGTTGGATCGGCCGATCTGGACCGGGATCTGCCAATCCTTTACACCACGGTTTAAACACTATGATTGCAACCATCATAGGGTGATCTTTGCATGAATCACCTAGGAGGGAAATATAGTTCTCTTCTCTCTTTTCTCCATCTTTCTCAACTATTACACCACATACTTTATTTAGTCTTAATAGTCTAGGGATGCATTAAACGTTTTCATTGTAAAATTATGAGGGCAGAAGATTATGAATGGATAGGGGAGTTCATTCAAAACCTGTTGCAGAAGCACGGTGTTGTCCCCTTCAAAAGTCTGAAATATGTCGTGGTCATTCCGTAGACTTCCAAATCGGTTGACAGCAGCATACCCATGGCCTCCACAGGCTTCCCTGCAGATGCTCAAGGACTTGGCTGTATAAGATGTTACATAAGCCTTGAGGCCTGCAGAAAGGGAGTGGACATCTGCGACCACTTCTTCATCATGAGACTTCTTCATCTCAGAATATGTCTCCATCAAATATACCGTAGCAAAGTGGAAAGCATAGGTTGAAGCCAGCATTGGCATGAGCTTGTGCTGGTGAGACTGATAATCCAAGATACTGATCTCAGGCTGCTTGGGAGGACCAAACTGCTGCCGGAGTAGAGAATAGCGGACAGCAATCATAACAGAAACCTTGAGAATACCAACTGAAGAATATGCCAAGCCTACCCTCCCCCCTACAAGTTCCCCCAATATGGCAGCAAATCTTTTACCAATGGATGGGAGGCTGCTTGTATATTTCCCTTCTCTGGTGACGTCTCCAAATCGATTTAGCAGATTATCTCGAGGAATCCTCACAGAACAGAATCTCAAAGCTCCATTATCAACTCCGTTAAGGCCAATCTTGTGTCCGCAGTCATGTATCTCAATCCCAGGTAGCGTTTGGTGTGTCTTCATATCCCTTATTGGGACAATGAAGGCATGAACACCCATATCAGAAACCCCTTTTGCGTCATGAGTTGGCAAAATCAGTCTTGCAAAAACTGTTGCAAACTTCCCATGAACTGCAGCATTGCCAATCCACCACT
>JAUPMG010000004.1:7135159-7149327 GCA_031762675.1 Pachysandra terminalis | reverse complement strand
ATTTTTAAAAACTTAATATCATGCTCAAGATTTAATTCTCACTAATGTCTAGAAACCACTTATCGCATAAATGATAATGAGAGCAACTCCTTATGGGACATCTTCCTCTATTATTTATAGGTAATAACTTATCAGTTCATTGTTATCAAACACACTCATAACTTTAAAAAAGCAATTTAATAAGTTACAAGCTTCAATAAACAATCAATTAAGTTGTGCCAAATGCAGCTCAAATGGAGCCATACTGTACTTCTATGGCCTCAGAATGCATTTTCTCAAAGAAACATTATTTGGGTGGCTCAAGCATTTACTAGAAAAAAAAAAAAAAAACACTTACTCTATTTTATATTTATAATTCTTTTTATTCTCCCTCATAATTTAGGTTCTTTCCAATGTACTCAATAATCAAACTTTTTAAATTTCATTATTTTCTCTAAAAAAAAATTGAAGTATATTCTGATATACAATGATCACAAAACTACAAGTACAATGATCACAAAACTACAAGAAGCCATATCACAAGGCTACTAGGGAAAAAATTTGCTTTCTTGAAAAGCAAGGAGATGTTGAAATTAAACTTCATCTTTTTTGATACGATTAGAAGTGCATGAAGTATAACTTAGAATCTGAAATTAAGTTATTGAGCTTCAATTTACACTAAAAGGTGAGCCTTTAATAATAGTTTTCATATACTTATTTATTACGTAGGCTCCACAAAAACATTTGTCAATAATGTTTTATTTTTAAAGTATATTCAAGTGAAAGTGTAAGTGAAATGAGGTTTGTCGAATTATATATAAATCACACGTGGCTGACATAAGGTTAAGATTCCTCCCTCATAGTGAATTTGACCATCCTTAAAGCCTGACTAAATTTTCAAAAGCATCACATCAAGTATGAATAAGATGAACTTTCGGGTAAATTACATTGACACCTCTTAAATTTAGTATTATAACATAAATACCTTCAAACTTTGGCCATCACAAATACCACTAATATAATTTGACTATATATAAGCAAAAAAGTAAATATTGTTACTTTATTGACGGTTACTAAAGGAAAGAGTTTCTTGTAACATACTTTTATATATATATATATTATTAAGGGAAAGGGCGCCTTAGAAAGCATGCCAAGATTGTTTATTCATTAACCAAAAAAATCCTAATAACATAAATTAATTTTAAACTGATTTTGATATTTTAAAAATTTCCCACAACTCAACCATTTAAAAATGACTCCTATTCGTACTTCATTGTTCTTAATTTCAAACTTGCATTTCTTATATTTTTAAATCGCACTAGAATCTCTCCCCCTACAACTCAACAGTTTAAAAACGGTTCATATTCGTGCTTTCATTGTTTTTCCTTTCAAACTTGCTTTAGATTTTAGGGGGCGTTGGTTGAGATTTTGGATTCTAAATTTTGATTCTGATCTTAGATTTTGAAAATCTAGATTCTCATTTTTAGAATTCATAATCCTGTTTGGATAGATTGGGTTCTAGAATATGGTTATCCTAGATTATTGAGACAATTTTTATGTATTATAATATAGATAAAATTAGGGGTGTAAAAGAGCCGAGTCTTGCCAAGCTTTGTCGAGCTCGGCTCAGGCTCGTGAAATCTGGACAAGGCTCGGGCTCGACTCAAGCTCGGTAAAAAATTTCGGGCTCAGGCTCGGCTCATGCTCGCTATTTTTTCAAGGCTCAGGCTCGGCTCGCAAAAGTTCGGCTCGTTAAAAGCATGGAAAAAAAACAGCAGTAATTCTTTTTTTTGTGAATTCAGCACTAATTCAATTAAATTAATTAAAGTTTTTTAATTACTTTGACTTAAGCACGCCACTAATTAATTTTGTATTTAATAATTAATATTATATATATATATATATGATACCTATGATATACAAATTTATATATGATATATAAGACCGAGACGAGCTTTAACTGAGTCGGGCCTACCTAAGCTCAACTCAAGCTCGTTAAAATAATGAGCTTTTTTTGGGGCTCAGGCTCGGCTCGGGAGCCTAAATATTGAGCTCAAGCTCGGCTCGTTGACAGCCCTATGATCAATTATTCCTGTAAGGCATTGTTATCACGAAATCTTCCCAGGTTCCGAGTTAAGAGACCAATTCGAATGTCTTTAGTCTGGACATTAGTAAGAGAAGTGCGTATCTTTCGAAAAGTGCGTGTCTTTCGAAATACTCTTAAGCAAAGTGTACAATTTAGTCATTTGAATCCATAACTGTCACTCGAAAGTGATGTATGGAGAGATAATGACATGACTTCGAAGTACTCCTTTTCTAGGGTACTTCAAAGTCAGTGAAGTCGAATCCATAATTGTCACTTCAAAAGTAATGTCACTTCGAAAGTGATGTATGGAGATGAAATAACATGACTTTGAAGTACTCCTTTTCGAGGATACTTCAAAGTCAGTGAATTCGAATCCATAAATGTGACTCGAAAGTGACGTATGAAGACGAAATAACATGACTTCGAAGTACTCCTTTTCGAGGATACTTCGAAGTCAGTGAACTCGAATCCATAGTTGTCACTCGAAAGTGACGTATGAAGACGAAATAACATGACTTTGAAGTACTTTTTTTTTTAGGATACTTCAAAGTCAGTGAAGTCATCATCTAGAGGTGTTCCTTCAGGATGAGCGAAAAGTGTACTTTGAGAGTTCCATTAATAAGGACTCCTTTGAAGTTGACCAAATGTAAGTCTATTACGGGTGACAAAATCCTCATTTATGTCATTCGAAAGAGATATATCATTTTAGTCATATGAAAATGGTGATTAACCCTCAGTCTATTTAAGGGTTTCTAACCCTTGACGAATTGACCATCTCATGGTGGTTAGGCTTTGGTGAAGTGTACAGTAACCGTCTTTTCCTGTAAAGTATCCTTCGCTACAAGGGGTTAACCTCTGACCAACGGTTTAACCTCAAATTAGGATAGAAATTACCGTTCTTTCATGTAAGGCCAAAAGACCATCAGTACCACTGGCATTTTTTGGTGTTCACACGTGAAAGATAGTGGGAGAAACATATAACTGATTTATTTAAATAATGTAGCATATGTGAGTGTATCTTTTAAGCGTATGTATGTGTTTTAAGATCACGGCACACTTCCAAAGGATTAGTTTAGACCGTTGGATCATCCGTACTAACTACTAAGCTATTTTTTTTTTTTTTGGAGAATCGAAACCTTTACTAGTTGATCGTTTTGCGAGCCGAGCCCGAACCGAATATATTTTAACAAACATAAGCCGAGGTTGAGCCGAATTTTTTTCAACGAGTTCGATCGAGTCCGACCCTCGCCCTAGATTTACGAGCCCAAACCGAATTAGGCAAATCTTGGCGTCTGGCTCGTGAACAGTCCTAAGTATGATCGCTACAGCACCGTTATGGAGTTAATCACGGAAAAAATTACCGTTAATTCCGACTTGAACCTACCCAGAAACGGGCTACAGCCGGCGAATAGTGGACCCCACGGATTCTTTTCTTTCCGAGTAGTGTGGGTCCCGGAAACCTCACTCTCTTCTATAAGTACTATACAGGGAGCCATCATGATTCTTGCTCTCTTCATAAGCTCTCGACAGTTACACACCTTTTGCGTTGTATCTCTTTGCTTTCGATAGTTCTTTTCAAAACGAAAACCTATAAGCAAATCCTTATTTCTTTTTTTCCCCCCTTTAATTTCCATTAACATCCTAATTTTCGATCTTCCTTCTCTTCAGCGAATACTATTTGATATTCTGATCGCGTGATCTGTTATTTGTAGAAGGTTACTGTACAAGCAATTTTTTTGGGAGATTCAGAGGTAATCTATTGTTTTCATTCCTAACTCGTGTTTTGTTACTTTTATTAAAAATTCTGATTAAGATCCAACCCTTGTTTTCTCAATCGGATTTTATTTTTTAATTTTTTTTTATATGTTCTTAGTGATAATTGTTTATTGGTTATAGTACAAGGTTGAATCTTCAAATTCTATATGCAAAACTGTTTTGATTGTATGTGTGTCGTTTTCGTTACTCGATTCTGATTCTAAAACTGTTTTTAATGGACGAAGGATCTTTATTATCTATGATTGAGAAGATACTTCGTTGATGAGAAAAAAGTTTTTCTGCTTAGACAACGTTTGTTGTTGCTTTAATCAATTGAAAAACCAGTAAAACGCACCTACATAGGCAAAGCAAAACACATCCTTAGGTTTTCGGATTGTGTTCTTTCGTCGCATCTGTTTCGAAACATCCACTAAATATTCGTTTTTTAAATCGTGTTTTGGACATTCTTTCAAGTTTGATTCTTGTATTAAATGATTTTGAAACATTGAGAGGATTCGTTGCTGATCAAGTCGGTTTCCAGTGTAGGATTATGGCACTGTATCAGAACGACGATCTAGAATACATGGTTGATGGTTATTATGACATGATTGATTTTGAAGATGATCCTTTTGAAGAAATTCAACAACATAGGAACGATGGAGAATCAGATGTTGAAGATGATTTCGAAATGGTACGTGTGGTAGAGTATTCAGTCGAAGATTTATCTAATTAATTTAACTGTTTTTTTTTTTAATTCTCGATTTTTGATTTTTCTTTTCTAAAGACCAAATCAAAGACAGATACATCAGCTCTTGAAGCTAAGAAGGGGAAAGACATCCAGGGAATCCCTTGGGAGAGGCTGAATTTCACAAGAGATAAGTACCGTGAGACAAGATTGAACCAGTACAAAAATTACGAGAATCTCTCGTGTTCTCGTGAAGAGCTCGAAAAGGTTAGCTTCTTGTATCCCAGTTAACAATTCTTCGTTTTTCACTGTTGCTTTCATCGATTTTTTAATATTTGTGTTGAATTTCCTGATCATGGCTTTCTATTTACATCTTTTCTTTGTTTTGGTGACCTCTGGATTTCTAGTTTTAGGGTTTTAGTGTAGAGAGGAGTTAGAAATTAGAATTGTGGGTTGAATAATATGTTTTAATCACCCATTCCATCTGTCTTACACCCAAGTTTTACTCCTATTTGGTTTTTTCTCCGGTTCCTTGGATTCTTTCGTCTCTATTCTTATATGTTAGAGATCCAAGTTTGGACCCTTCTTCCCCAACGCCCCCCAAATACCAGAATATCTATTACCCATCTTTCAGTGTCCAGGAAACGTGTTATTCTATTAATTTTGTGGCTAAAAAGATTCTCTTGACAGGAATGCAAACAAGTAGAGAAGGGGAGCACCTTCTATGATTTTCAGTTCAATACAAGGCTTGTCAAATCGACAATTGTTCACTTTCAGGTAGAAACCTTATTCAGCTGCTCTTTCCATTCTCTCTTGTTAAAGGAAAACTGGTTCCTATTTTTTTTTTAAAGGTCATGGCACTACTTGCATTTTTAATCGTTCTAATATTTCAAAAATACTAGGTAGCCCTTGTTTTTTGTTTTGAAAGATATAAATTGCTCACTATTTGTTTCTTTTTTCTGGTTAACATTTGCTCATGGTAGCATTCTTCATGCTGGTGATTTTTTTTTTTTTTTGAACAAAGTCCCACTTTAGTCTACCTGCTTCTATTTGTGAATATGCTTCTTGAACTTATTCACTGTAAATGGCCTCCTTTTTCCTGCTTTCCCAATTTTAATGCACTAGTCGTTGGAGGTAGTGAAGTGATCTGCGTGTCAATGGCCTCCTTTTCTAACAGGGCAGTAAGAAATGATCACAATGCATATTTTATCATTTGAAGTTTGTAGTTTAGGATTCATGGATACTTGCTCTTTCTTGATATTGTGCTTGTTCAAATATTGTCTTGTAGTTTTGCAGGTTTTTAATACATGTATTTTACTAAAATACATGTGTTTTAGTATTTTGTACATCTTCTAAGTAAGTAGGTATTTTAACTGAATGAGATCTATTAGTTGTAGGATTATTACCTAGGTGCATGGCTCAACTCTTTTATATTCAAAGCTATTAGTGGCTAAGCTGCAGGTTTGTTTTCTCCCTTATAGCTCTTGCATGATCACTGCATGGCTGCACCTATGTGTGGGGAAGATCCTTGTTTAGTGCATGCTGCCCCTTTGGTATAGAATTTGATGGTGAGAGAGTTGGGCCTGTTTCTTTTCTAGACCTTAATGAGTTGATTTGTAATTTTTTTGTACCCTTTAACCTGTAACTTTGACAATACAGAAAGGCGTGGAAGAATGATTCTGCAAATGTGTACTTGTCTAAAAAATTGATAATAGTATTTTTTTTTAGTCATGCTGTGATCATGGCTTGATTCTTCTTTATTCAGAGCTATACTGTCTAAACTGTAAGTTTGTTGTCTTCCCTTTAGCTCTTGCATAATCACCAAATGGTATTGCCTTTGGCTGCATTCATGTGTGCGGATTCTCTCTTTTCATCTCTGTAAGCTGTTATATAAGAGTTCTCCTCTTAAGCTGCAATTTTGATAGCACAGAAAGAGGTGAAATAGCAATTGTGCCATGAGTGTGAGTACTTGTCTAAATAATTGAGATCATGGTTGTTGGCACAACATCTGATTGATGTAAACTACCTTCCATTCCACTTACTGCCTTCAGTATTTTGTGAAAGCATTTAGTATAATGCATTTTAATTGGAGGTGACATTCTTGGAACTTATGTTGAACACCTCAAGTATAAACAAGTTGAGATCAATGAGAAACCCTTTGCAAACAAATGTAGATGTAAAAGAGACTCGAATTTTCTCTTGGCTCAGTTGAACGGGAAAACCTCTTGAATTATCTGGTGTTAAGTTATTCTTTGAGCAGTCTATATCTTGCAGATGTCCCTCGGTAATTTGTTGTGATTTCACAAAAGTTATTGTTATTGTTAATATAACTAAAGATCGAATCAACTAATCACCAGTAGCTTTGGTATGGATTGAACACTATGTTTTCTATAGCAGCGGGGCTAGTATATCAGGATTGGTCTCCCAGACGTTGTTCTGTATTATTTTCATCTTTTGGATGTTTTAGAACCATTGCTATTTCAGGATACTCTTTTTTATCTATATTACCGAGTGTTTTCTCATAATTGACAATAATTGGCACGTGTAACATGAACTCGAAATTCCAAGATATTCATTTTCTAGGGGTTTACAGTATAAATGACATGGTAGTGCTATTTCAGTGTATATGTGTCGCACTTTATTCATGCATTTGATGTTTCAAGCAGCAATTCTTGAGCATCTGGATGCTGTGTGTCTGTGTTGGTTGGAGATGATGTGCACCCTCTTGCTCACTTTTCAGGACTAATGCTTAGAAATTATGATATTTTTCATTGAATATATAACCGTTTCTGTTTTATGAAAACCGTAAAACGCACCGAGTGTGGACTTTGGGTCCCTGCATGTTCTGGCTTCAAGAAAGAGTGTATCGGTTCAGTAATTTTTCATTATTTGAAGTCTGTGCTAGACGCCATAAGTGACATTACCTTGAGTTTTTCCCCCCTCTGTTTTTTCTTCTGGACTCTTGAGTATGTATGCATATTATTGTTTGTTCCTCTGTTGCATGCAAGTCGAATTTTGTTTGTTACTATCTCTGTGCCAATGCAAATAATCAACTATCTTTGGTATGTGCGATCTGCATCTAACTATAGTTACTGCTGAATGTTTAATGTGGCTTTAACCCTCCTCTATGGCATTTAGGAGGACTGCTTGTTTATCTTTATTTAGCAGGTCCAAGTGCTTTCTGAGAGGCTGGCGCAATAGGGCGACTTTATCTATATGGTATGATAGGAAAATATTTGATCATTTTATATGCCTCTGTATAAATTCACATGCCCAAGTACTATTAATGTGTCATGGGCATGAAGGGGCTAACTAACATTATTGTTCAATGGATGTGTGTTGTGGTGTTACCTTAGTATCAGATGCATCCATAGTTCTTTAGTTTTTATATATCTAAATTGTGAGATGTGAATTTGTAGGATTGATTTGTAGTACTGGATCTTAAGATTTTATTCTTAGATTAACTGTGTAAGGTACATGGATTACTACTTTTATATCTGATTGTAATTTTTTTCTGTTATGAATTGGAAATTTGATGCAATATCTAAATTGTGATATGTGAATTTGTAGGATTGATTACTGGATCTTAAGATTTATTCTTAGATTAACTGTGTAAGTTACATGGATTACTACTTCTATATCTGATGGTAATTTTTTCTGTTGTGAATTGGAAATTTGATGTACTGTTGCAAGTTTGCTTCTGATGACTACGAGGGAATTCGTACGTAATTCTTGATCGTCCTAACATCTCTATCAGTTATCTCACTTGGGCTACAATAGAATAATTGGATTGATATGAACACTGACCATTTTGTGGGTTGAAATTACGAAGCTCCAAATGGTGATTGGTTAGTTGTGCTTCCCTTTTTTTCCAAAAAAAATAAAAAATAATAAAAATAATAAAAAAAAAAAATCCAGGTGTAATAGAGTGAATTTTTTATATCAGTCTTACCTTGAGTAGAACAGATGAACAAAAGAATTGAGTAGAATACAGTGATACACTAATCCTTATCATAAACACTTAAGAGGAGTTCAAATCTGCTTGACTTCTTCTAATTGTTTGGTCATTATGGAGTGATATGGATATTTTAGCATAGAAAAAATGGAGGACCGAGCTGCACTTAATATATTGCATGATGCAATTGGAAAATTGATTTCTGTTGGTCGGTATGCTCAGCTACCTTGGTGACTAGAATTTTCTTAAATGACCAGTGTATGTCCAAAGAAAAAAAAAAATTGATTAATTAATTGTCATTGTGCAACAGAGATATGAATGGCTTGTCAATGCAGCCTTAAATGGAACAGGAAAAGTGTGGCTTCGAAGATTGTTTTGCTTATGTTATTGTTATGCAGAATGAGTCTCCCTATTATCTTTCATAAACTGCTCTACAAGGCATAGTTTACAGCATCCTAGTTACGTTAGGTCTGCCCCTGCATAATAGTTCAGGCACGTGGCATTACAATCAGATCTTGAAATGAACTTGTGCTACATTTTGACTGCTAAACAAGGCTTTTACCTTTGTTGTGAATGGGTTTCCACCGGAACATACTAGGAAGTTGGGTCTTTATATTTGTGTATTTTATGCCTGGTCAACTTTACTTTTGACGATGACAACTTATGTTGGCCTGCCTGTGGAATTGTTGCTTGCCTATGTCCTCGAGTTCTCAATAGTATGAGCAGATGGTGGGTCTGCCTTGATGTTACTCTTTCATTCTTGTTGGATAATGTCATCATAGTTAACATTACCCATTCGAATTGTCTTGTACTCCTATTTGTTAGCTTATGTGCCTGTTCAGTAACTAAAACTCTTAATTTGCGATTTTTCTGATCTTTATATGGGTGCCAAGTTTCCCTTTATCTTCCTTTGATATCTTCCTCAGTTATGTAGTCCCATGGAAACTTGACTTCTATATCTCATTGCATTGCAACATCTTTTTGTGCACATTTTGGGTCCCTTGTCTAGGAAAATCAGAGTATAGGTAGGTTGCATTTATAGATGTTATGAAACTTTATTAAATCCCTTGCATTATTGTGCACAATTGTTTTGATTGTGACCAGCAAGTAGTTAGTCTTCTAAGATCTGATTTGCCATTTGCTTTAGATTTGGAGTAGGTGTAGTCGGTGTTTACAAGATCAATCGATTTAAAATGGTTTACCTACAAATGAAAAACTTGAGCCTCTCAAGAGGAAAAGAAATCATACATCTAAACCCGTGGTTTGTCAGAATAACTTTGTGATGCAAATGAGAATGGTCCAAATAAGAGAGCTTCTATGATCATCCCGAGTTTCGATTGTTTATCTGATTCTAATGGGATGTGCAATGTGATCTATTAGCAGTTAAACAAATATATTACTTTATACAATGGAATGTTAATGATATGGCCATCAACTGGGTGTTTTCTCTCCTTTGACAGCTAAGGAATTTGTTGTGGGCAACATCGAAGCATGATGTATACCTGATGCAGAATTACTCTGTAATGCATTGGTCCTCTATGCTCAGGAGGAGCAAAGAAGTGCTCAACGTAGCTGGGCCAATTGTACCCACCCTGGTATGGACAATATTATCGGTGCTTGGTTTTATTGTTTGGTTATACCTCGTCAGAAAAGGAATTTAAATGTTTTTTTTTTTTTTGTTGTCACAGAAAAGCCCTGGGTCTTTGGCTCAGTCACTGTCAAGAGTACAGATCAGCACTATGGCAGTTAAAGACAATTTGATGGTGGCAGGTGGTTTTCAAGGGGAACTTATTTGTAAGGTACGAGTCTGACAAGTTGAAGACTTGATGAATGTTGTATTTTATACCAACAATACTGTCTTTTTCTTGATGTGTTTTGTTCTTCTTCATAAATTGACTTGATGAATGCTGTATTTTATTCTAAAATATTGAATTTTTCTTGATGTGTTTTGATCTTCTGCTAGTCTGTGAATCGCCCTGGAGTTGCGTTTAGCACAAAAGTAACCACAGATGAGAATGCCATCACAAATGCAGTGGATATCTACTCGAGTTCCAGGTAGAGAAGTCTCTACAATTTTGTGTGATAGGCACTGGTGTCTTCTTATAATTGGCTTAATATAATCAATCTTTCTACAGTGGCTTGGCTAGATTGATGACTGCAAACAATGACGCCCAAGTGAGGGTTTTCGATATGATGAGTTTTGCTTGCCTCAATCGTTTCTCTTTCCCTTGGTCGGTAAATGTGAGTATCTAGTAGTCAGCATCTCCATAGTTCTTCTCGGAATGATCTGAGCATGTTCAATGCTTCTTATGCTTTGGCTTCTTCCTGGTTGTTGTGTGCAGAACACTTCTGTCAGCCCAGATGGAAAGCTATTTGCTGTCCTTGGCGATTGTTCAGATTGCCTGATTGCAGATGTCCAGTCTGGAAAAGTAAGTTGCTTCTTAAGCTGGGACAAACTAAATTAGCAGTATTGAGTTATGCACTTTAATTATATGTATCCTACGATTCGATTCTGCCCTAGGTCGATTCAAATCAATGAAAAAAATCGGTTTATGTTTGAATCTTACGATTTACGATTTAATCGTAAGATTCATACGATTCCAACTCTACAACACTAAAAGAGATGTCCGCTTCTTTTTTTACCGAAAAAATTCTCTTTTTTGGTTTGATCCTTGTTTATATAGAACATAATACTCTAAAATAAATAAATATACATAAAGAAACGTAGTTTACTAATTTTAAACAATAAAAAAATCCCTTTTTTCAAGAGAAATCCTAAAACCTAAATCGCAAACCCTATTTCTTACTATGAATCTTACAATTTGTGATTCAAAATTATGATTTGATTCTAAGTGGGTCCTAAGGATTTTCGCTGTGATTCACAATTTGATTACCTTGGTTATGCATGATATGAACATAATTCTCATATTTGAACTCATGCAGGTGGTTGGGAACCTCAAAGGACACTTGGACTATTCCTTTTCATCAGCTTGGCACCCAGATGGCCACATCTTGGCCACCGGGAACCAAGACACAACATGCAGGTTATGGGATGTGAGGAATCTCTCGGAGTCCCTAACAGTACTCAAGGGGAGGATGGGGGCAATCAGAGCCTTAAAGTTCACTTCAGATGGCCGATTCATGGCTATGGCGGAACCGGCAGACTTTGTTCACATATACGATACACAGTCTGGGTACAGCAAATGCCAGGAGATCGATTTGTTTGGTGAGATTGCAGGAATTTCTTTTAGCCCGGACACAGAGGCTCTCTTTGTTGGGATAGCAGATCGCAGCTACGGCAGCTTATTGGAGTTCAACAGGAGACGATGTAATCGATATCTGGATTCCATCATGTGATGTCCCAGCTCAACGGGTATTTGTTTCAAACCAACCACTTCTAAGTGGATTTATGTATCAAAGGAAACTCGTACCTGATCCTTCTCAAGTGGAAGTGAGAAGATACAAGTTTGATTTTGTAGAGTTTTAGGTTTTGGATTTCTGCATCAGCGGAAACTTTACCTGATCCTTCTCTAGCGAGAGTTGGAAGATATAAAGTTTGATTTTGTAAAGCTTTTAGTAATTGTTTATATTAGAAAGTGTTCCATCTTTTTGTATTTTTTCTTTTTATCATTTCCTTTCTCAAGAGTGTTAGAGGTATTCATCACATGTAAAACAAAAGTCTATTTTTTTTTTTTTTTTATTGTTGATAGTTAATTTGTTGCAAGTGATGGTTAGTCTCTAGATAGGTTACTTTAGTTGGTGTGGTAACTTTATATTTTTGTTAAGAACATAGTAACTATTGATCAAAAACCAGGCAGTGGTTAGCTTAATAAAATCATCCTCAAGTACATGGAAGAACGGGTTTTTTTTTTTTTTTGAGAACCAGCAACAAGATTCTTGATTGATTGTATAATTTGCAAATGAATTTTCTGTTATATTGTTTGTCTATAAATGTGTTTTTTTTAAACTTCGTCAAAGTGAAGCAACATGACTTCGGCTGCGTTTGGCCCGGCTTATATGAATTCTTATTTCAGCCTATAGCTTATTAAAATACTTTTTAAAATTAAAAGTGTGGTAATGGGTAAGTTTATCCATAAGCAGGAAGATTATTCCTAAGGAGCAGTTGCTGAGAGCAGCTTGGCTTATGTGAATGCTTATTTCAGCTTATAGCTTATAAAAATACTTTTTAAAATTAAAAGTGTGTTTGGTAATGGGTAAGTGCTTATGCTTATTTCAGCTTATAGTTTATTGAAATGCTTTTCAAAATTAAAAGTGTGTTTGGTAATGGACAATTGATTAATCATAAGCAGGAAGGCTATTTATAAGAAGTTGCTGAGCGTGGCATCTCTTGTCACCTTTTGCGGGAAGCTAATAATATTTTTGTATTATCTATTTTACCCTCAAACTTTCGCACTTAAATAAATATAATTATCAAATGCTATTTTCTTCAAATAAGCATATGCAATGGATAAGTGTTCCCATCGAACCACTTATTCAATAAGTACTTATCCAAAAGTGTTAACCTTCTTGCAAACAAAAGAATTGACTCAATAACATTTTAACCGAAGGTTGAGTCCATTCAAAGATTACTTAAATTCATTGATAACCAAATAAAATTTGTAATTGTGGCTTGTAAGAATTGACTCAATAACCTCTTAACCGAAGGTTGAGTCCATTCAAAGATTACTTGATTCCTTGATAACCAAATAAAATTTGTAATTGTGGCTTGTAAACCTATCAGTATTAATGTCTCTCTTATTTAAAGCCTCTTTGAATCATTCTAAGAGGTATGTGGTTTAATTGTTTGTACGTTCTAGCGATCTATTTGCATTTATTTATTTTTAATTTTTTAATGTTTTTTTAAGGAAAAGACCCTCTAAGGCAGGAATAGGTCGTAGACACACTCTAATAGTGGGAGGCGGGTTGAGCATAAAACCCGACTTGTATATTAGAAAACTATATAAAATCAAATCTCAAAATAATGTTTACCAACTAATAAAAAACCACCAAATAAATGACCTAAAAATAACGTAAGAATTATCTTCTAAATATATATATTTCGATTTAATCCCTTAAATATATATTTCGATTTAATCTGGTTGTCACTTGAGACGCGTATTCACATTCTTTTGAGGCTACGGTTGAGGCTTCATTTAGATATGAAATAGAAATAGACAAAGTTCATGTAATGGTCACTGGTCAGAGTTAAGACTTAATTTTTTGTGCTATCAATTTAGACTTCAAATCATGCATGGCAACCATAGTTTTTAATTTTGCCGAAATTTCGTGAAATTTCGGTTTCGGTTTACACTACCGAAATGTGAAATATATATATTTCAAAATAAAATATTTCGTCCGAAAAATGATTTATTTTGGCGAAATTTCGCTGAAATAAATTCACTTTGGCCAAAAACTTTCAACTGAAATTGATGTTATTTTGGCCGAAATGCGGCCGAAATTTCGGATATTTCGGCCGAAATAATTCGAAACTCTATTTAAAAGTTTAAAAAATAATAAATTACTTTCACACCTCCTTGAGCTTGGCATAATAGCAACAAGTACCCCTTGAACTTTGGCCATCACAAACACATCCCCTATAATTTGAAAGGGTATTTTATGGACAAAAATACTCTTAGATACCTTATTTAATAATCTTAAAAACAAAATAGATGCTTATATGGAAGAAGAAAGAAGCTTAGTATCAATGA
>JAUPMG010000004.1:7115104-7129289 GCA_031762675.1 Pachysandra terminalis | reverse complement strand
AACGCTTAGATTAGTAATGAATATGCCGTTATAAATTTAATGATATATTACCGTTCTATGTTGATTCAAATCCTTTATTGCTTCAAGATTCGGAGATCTTGATAGGATTTACCTATCTGGTCCTCCATTTCTGAAGGTCTAATGTTTATTTCTCCCTTATGTTTTAAATGATTAACTTCGAGTTACTATTTCGAAAATTTTCATTACTTTACTTATATGACTATCCCTAAAGTTACATGACTTTAAGATAATAACTTATCATTTCGAGATATTATCTCAAAATGTTTGTGTATGTTAAATTACAAGTTTACCCTTTCGAATTGATTAACTTAAAGACACCTTTCATGTTTAGAGAATTCTCTTTCGAAAATAGAAGTCGAGGCTAATGTAGAGTTTCAAGATATATTATAAATTTTGAGATAATTAATCTTAAATGGGCATTTTTCGAAATATACTATTTTATCAAAAATAATCTTTATGTAATTACATAATTGATCTTATTACGTGTCAAAATATAGTTGGATAGAATCAATTTTCAAATTGGCTCATTCATTAATACTGGCCAAACCCGAGTTTAGCTTGAGCCGTTTGACTGCCCTAATTGTAGGCTACCAAACACAGCCTAAGAATTAAGATGTATGGAATCCAAGAAGCGAGTCTCGTAGTAGGTATCTTAGGCGCACGTGTTGTGGGGGATGGAGAACCGTAATCTTGAAGATCACGTGTGAACATAGAGAAGATTCAGTGTTCCAAAAGGAACTCCGTTCTCTTGGACTACTCAAATTCAGATGTGATCGATTGATTCACACAGTCCAGAATTTTGAGTAGAGTGATGTCCACGTTGGAAACGGTGTGAGAGTGCGCGTCAGAAGGACTATTAACTAATTTTCTCTAACCTCCAGTGGGTCCCACATCTAAGAGTCTCTCTCATCACATTTTTCAAAATAAACAAAAAAATAATGTAAACCCCCACCTTCGCTTCCTTCTCACGCAATTTTTACGCGTCCACACCACTCTTGCCTCCGCTTTCTACGTTCTAATATACATGTTATTCTATTTATGCTTAACAATCTCCAAATATTATTGTAATCTTTAAATTCATCAAGGATAACTTTTTTCCTTTTTAAAATCATCTTGCGTTATACTAAAATACCTTATTTTCAAATGTTAAATTTGACTTTTTTTTTTTTTTTTCTTTTTTTGTAAAAGGTAATTACAAATGAGCCATAAAATGGGAGTATTTTCACCCTTTTTTGTAATAATTAATTGTTTTGAAGTATAAAATTTTTAATTAAATTCCTATTTAGTTATCATTTGTTGACCGTCCAAATATTTTTGTAGATAAAATATTTTTTAAGAAATTTGAACTCCACATGCCCCCGCTAATATTGGTATAACTATACAAATGAACACATAATCGAACACATAATCCCACTATGTAACAAATGATTAAGAAAACATGATAGTTGTATAATTGCAATATGAAGTTGGAATATCGATTGGATTATGTGCGGATGCCTCTTATGTGCTTAGTTAATGACACATACTCTTCATATGCAAACTAATAGATGGTCAACTGATAACCAGTTATATATAATTTTAATGTGATGTTTACCTCCAATAAGTTTGAAACTTACTTGCATTTACCTCTTTTTTGTTAGTACACCATCAATTAGGAAAACAAAATAGGTAGGAAAAAAAAGAACATCAAATATGAAAATAAAAATAAAAATTGAAAATAAAAAAACAAGTCCTTTCCAAACCATTAATAAATAATATGACTGTTTATCAATTTATAATTTTATATAACTTTTATTAAAAAAAAAGTAGTTAAATGGGCTGTTTATAAAGATTAAGATTAGGACCTTTTAGATAAGTTGAGTTCATACTCATTATACCATACCGTTGAATGATAAAAACTTCTATTAAAAAAAAAAGTTAATGCACATATTTAGGTTGTATAGAAACCAATTGATATAAACACTCAACCCAAACCATTGTTTTTAATTTTGGGAATTTCAACAATTTTATGGCCTCAAAAGAAATTAAAATTTCTACAATTTTGGATATTTTGACAAAATAACAAAACAAAAAAAAAAAATTATACTTAAAAACTGGATCGAAATGAAGTTATGAAAAAGTGTGAAATTTCGGTTCATTTTGGATTAAAAATTTCAATTTTTTCCACCAAAATAATTTTAAATTTTTTTTATTTTAATATGAATTTAATGTGATATTATCATTGAAATATATACTGTTTATAAATATGAATTTTAAAAAAAATAAAATAGGTTTTTATTAATGATGTGAAATGATATAAAATTTAAAATTAATAAATATAATACAAATATTGTAGCATCCAACAAACACAATGTATATCATTATACAAAAATATTTTGAATACAAATTCTACCATCCAAAAAATATAATGTGATAATATAAAAAGTAAAAATATATTGATTTTTTGTGAAATAACGTAAAATATATGATGAAATTTTGATGATTCTGTTCCAAAATCTTATAAATTATTCTGGATCGAAAAACTAAGATCTTGTTTTCATCCATCCAATCCAAAATCTATATTTCATAAAATTTTATAAAATATCAACGAAATTTAAAACTACAAACCGATAGACTTTTCCAATATTTTTTTTAATTAAATTTATCGTATGCCGTCAGATTATTTAATAGCCTTATTTGTGTTTCAATTATTTAGCTTACTTTCGAACTAAAAAAAAAACGTAATTTACTTATTTTATTTTTTTAATACAAATAATATATTTTTTTTAGTGTTTGCGTAATGAAGCCAAAATGCCCTTTCGCACTTCCTTAGAATCCAAGGCTCTCTCTCTCTCTCTCGTCTGGCGCCGCCGCAATTAATGAAGCGTCGTGTTCCACTCACAGTTCCAAAAGACAGCCCACATGACTTCTGCACTCTTTTTCTTCTTCTCTCTCTTCTTCCGCACTCTCTTCCGTCTCGTGCTTCTCATCATGCTTTTGAAAGATAACTTAAACCAATTATAGTTGATTAAGTAAGTTTTGTATTGAAACTGATTTCATGTGTGGGTCCCACTTGTTTAATAATAAGAATACAATACATCAATTATGCATTCTATGTTAATACTATGTACACATATTATTGGAATTTTCTTTCGACACTGATAGTAGCATTAAGGTAATAAAGTAAGGACTTGTTTGGTTTTCAATCTGGATCAAGAACTAAGTCTAGGAACCAGTTTGATTATCATGTAAAAAAAATGAGTTCTAACCTATTATAGATGATTGTTTAAAATCTATTACATTGAGTTTTTTAATTTTAATTATTTTCATAAAATCCTACAACTAGACATAAGTCTTTGCATAATTATATCCCTTTCAATGTAATATAATAACACTACAAAATAAGTTATCATAGAAAGAGTGTAATTACAAGTTTGACAATATTCTATTTACAAGTGTTAGTCCAAAAATTATATAAAAAAAATTCCTAAAATCTAAAATCAGAATTAGAAATAATTATGTGTGATAAAATATATGTTCTCATTCCCATTCAAGAGATCTCATTGTACCTTTAAACGATTGTTAATTTATGAAAACTCATTCCACCGACCGGAACTCATTCCAAATCCTAAAATGTATTCTTCAAAATGAGAGACAAACGAAGCCTAAATTATTTGATGCTGGTGGCGAGTCAGATTTGTGGGGTTGAAATTCCTCAAGCAACAAGGCTTGTGGTTGAAAAACAGTACATTTAAGAATTAATTAAAGATTAAATGACTAATTAAGCATTTATTGAGAGTAGATGAGGGCGTTGGAAAGTTGGCTCGGAAGACGTTTGAATGATAAATGCGACAATGAAGTCTCTGCATCCTTCCCTTTCTATGTATTGTAGAGAATTCCTCCACGAGCATTTAAGACCGTTGATTACATGATAATCAGCTTGATGTTTTATATTCCTTGATATCGAAGTACTATAACCATGTACAACTTAAACACGGAATCAAAAACAACCTTTGAAATTTCATTACCAAGACCTGCAATAGTAAAAGGACAACAACGCATTAAATTCCAGAGACCCAATATGAAAGCAAAAGTCAACAATTTTGTCATCCAATCGAACTTTAACACGTATAGAACAACCGACACCTGTCCAATTGAAAAGGACAGCTGCCAGCAACCGATTGGGAAATATATGGACGTGTCTTACACTGATCGGTGGAAGCACATTGATTAGAGAGAGTCTTTACATCGCAGAAGTGAACTTGACGAGAGAGCAATAGAGGAATTAATTATTAATTAGTCAAGAATCAAGAGCGAAAGAGAGATTAGAGAGGATATGCGAGATTATGGATGAGATTAAGGGAGAGAAAACCAGTGACTAGATGATTATATAAAGACAAAGGCATAGCCAACCCTTCGCAGAGAGTCATAAAACAGTGAGGTTGAGAGATCTGTAAATTATAGAGAACTTAAGAGTTGAGAGGCTTTTGCTTTTTCTCGTTTCTGCAACTTTGATCGATCGTGTTCTCGTCTTCTTCCCCCCTCTCTCTAACATCCCGCTTCTCTGAATCCCTTTCTGTCATCGTCTGTCTTTCAAGTTCTGTTTTTGGGATTTCAAAAATATGCATCACAAGCAAACTTGAAAAAAAAAAGGGTAATTTGAAAGCCAGGTGTTTCAGAATAGAGATCAGTTTTTTATTTTTTCCGGTTAAATATTTTTCTTTGATCAACTAAGAGGGTTTGTTTTTTTATACCTCTGGTTGAGTTTTTTTTTTCTTTTTAGATCTAGGAAAGATCTTTTTTCTTTTTGTTCATTACTTCTGATTTTTTTTTTCTTCTTGAGTTTTTTAAAACTATTACCTGCTCTTGATTTTGATAAGAAATAGGTTGGTTTTTAGAAGCTTTTTTCTTCACTTTTGTTTTAAGTTACTGTATTTAACATCTTCTTCTTCTTTTACTTTAGTGATAAGGCATGGCAGCAGCTATAGATATCTACAGTAGCAGACCTGCTTTATCAGATCCCTTCAGGGAGGAGCTCATGAAAGCACTGGAACCTTTTATCAAAGGTGCTTCATCAACTTCTCCTTCTTCTTCTCCTCCTCCTCCTCCTCCTCCTTCTTCTTACTCTTTCTCTCCTTCAATCCCATCTCAGCCCAACCTTTACCCGGATCCTTGCTCCACATCGACAACTCATATGTTTTCTCAAGGGTTCTCGAGCCATGAGCAGTTGGGTCTTGAGCAAACGGGTTCGATCGGGCTAAACCAACTCACCCCATCTCAGATTGAACAGATTCAACTCCAGATCCAGCTTCAACAACAACAACAGCAGCAGCAACAAATGGCTGCCATGGCTGCAATGCAGTGGCAGCAGCAGCAACAACAGCAAACCCTAAGTTTCCTAAGCCCGAAAGCAATCCCCATGAAGCATGTGGGTTCTTCTCCTCCAAAGCCCACGAAGCTTTACAGAGGAGTGAGACAACGGCATTGGGGAAAATGGGTTGCTGAGATCCGATTGCCTAAGAACCGGACAAGGCTTTGGCTTGGAACTTTTGATACTGCTGAAGAAGCTGCTTTGGCTTACGACAAGGCTGCTTACAAACTCAGGGGAGACTTTGCGAGGCTGAACTTCCCGAATCTCCGGCACCAAGGTGCTCTTCTTGTCGGAGGGGAATTCGGCGATTACAAGCCTCTCCATTCCTCCGTGGATGCAAAGCTTCAAGCGATTTGTCAAAGCTTGGGTACTTCACAGAAAAAAGAGAACTCAGGGAAGCCCGTTGTCGTCGTCGTCGGTGATTCAAAGAAGACTGATGGGCTTTCGCCGGCATCTTCGATAGTTCCATCTCCACAGCAGGAGCCGTTGATGGTACCGGAGAATTCATCAAAAGGCGAGCTGGGTTATCTGGGATTGTTGGAGGACTGTAAGGTGGAGACGACCTCATCGTCATCGCCAGCGTTTTCGGAGAGCGATGTCTCTGCAGGGTCTTCACCTGAGTCCGTTACCGAGTTCCCGGATCTCACAGAGCCGCCATGGATGGAGTCGGAGAATTTTTTGTTGCAAAAGTATCCTTCCTGGGAGATCGATTGGGAAGCTGTTATGTCTTAATTATTATCTTTTTGTTTTTAATTTCTCTTTTGTGTCTTCAATAGCTACTGCAATTGGGTATTTTGGCAGTTGCAGAGCTGTAGTAGTATGAGATGTTTAATGTTATAATTAGGTTTTAGGGTTTGGGGATTAGCTTGGGGTCATGTTTATGTTTATGTTACTTCTATTGTACATGTTGTAGCTCTTCATCTTGGTCTGCTGGTTTTTCTTGCTTTGACCAGAGAGAGATTATTAGTGTAATTTACTATCTTGTTTGTTAGTGTGGTATATAGTTTATATACAGCAGCAACTGCGTGGTCTAGTGGTTTATATTGGATTATCAATCACAGGTGGTGATGATGCAGTATGTATTGGAGATGGAAAAAAAAAATATAAAGAAAGTCTTGCAAAAGTAAATAAAGATTAGAAAATCAAATCAGTGAATAATCTATTTGATCATAGATTCCATGGTTTAGGAAAAAAATGATAAATTTTTTATTTTTTTATTTTCTTATAATGACTATTTTGCCCTTAAGATTTGTTTCTATGCTAAAAAAATCAGGGGGACATTTTTGGTAGATGTGTAAAATTGAGAAGGGAAAGTGTTTATCAAAAAACCAAAATGGTCAAAGAGAGGAAAACAAGCAAACTGGAAAGTTACCTAAAATTTTGCTTAGCTTGAAAAGGACCCAATGAGACAAGTGGTATTGTTAGTCCACTTGCTTTTCACAAGTGGATGTAAATCAAATATGCGTTATGATGTAAATCAAATATACGTTATGCATCTCTCTCCTGGCCTGGCCTGGCCAGAGATAAGGAATTTGCAAGTCACCACTCTCTCTACCAATCTCTTTATTCTGATTCTTTCTTCTAAACTTGTAAAGACAAGTTCACACGGCCATACAAGAAATAACAGTGACTCTGAAAAGCCTTTCTTCAGCTATCAAGAATCCTTCCTTACAAAGCCGAGATTTTTATTTTTTATTTTTTGGTTTGTGATCTATATAGTAACTTTAATTATCATTTGTTCCTCTTTTCTTTTCTTTTAATAATGAAATAATGTTTTTCTCTTGCTTTGAGTTTTGTCCAAGGAACCTACCTAACTTAATTAGAGGATAAAAGAGGTGTGAACTCATGAAAAATTCTTTGGCATGCGAGAGCTTTGGGTTCTAATTTGAGCTAAGAATTTCAACTTTCCTCAATGATTAATGTCTAGCTTTTCTATAGAGAGAAAAGAGAGAGAGAGAGAGCGTAATTATTTTGTCACCCATGCGACCAATTTACAAAACAGGGAAAAGACCAAAGCAAAGGTAAAAAAAAAATTGTGCCTTACACGAACAACACACGACATCCACATCGGATACGGGACGTTACTTACCAAAAAAACGATATGGGACGTTCAAACAATACCAACCAACCACCTCTATCTATCCTTTATCTTTGTTTGTCTTTCACTCCTTGGATAGTAAGAATTTTACCAAAAGTAATACAAGGTGGTTGGTTGGTTGCTGGGGAAGCTGTGGACACCTACTCCACTAATTGCCAAAGCTTGATTCACGGAAATTAATGATTCATGTCTATCATGAAAAAAAAAAAAATGATTTGACTATGTATTGATCAATAATTTCGTTACCCGGCATCAAGGTGGAACAAACCTTAACTTGTAGCTATGAACCAATAAAGTATGTGGGACTATGAAGGAATAGAATTCCACTAATCTAATGTTCTCATAACATATCGTTTGAGATTTCCAAATTATAAACTTTGTAATCCTACTCGCATGACAAATTAGGAATATTTGAATTGATTCTAAACTTGTGTGTTGAGTTTTTTCCAAAATTTGTTTTTCATGATTTTTGTTTTTTTTTGCCTAAACTAATCTTTAGATTTGAGTATTTTGTATAACAATGAGCCTAATCTTTGGCTTGTCTTTATGTAAGGTTTTATCTTCTGGGCATGCGATCTTTGTTCAAAACATGTTCTGAATCATATGTAGAGCTGGCAATTTTTAACTCGACTTGTCAACCCGTCCGAACCCGTCCGTAATTTAGCGGGTTTGGGTTTATCTTTTTGATCCACGGGTTAGGTGTGGGTCAAGAATCTTTAACCCACAAATAAACGGGTCGAGTGAGTGTTGACCCGTCTGACCGTCGGGTTATAGCTATATACAAATAAAAATTTATTTGTTAGCTGTTTGGATTATATTATTAATTGTTAAACTTTATCACTTTATTTTGAATATAATTTGTTTGTTTTTTAGTTTTTATACACTATGATGAATTAGAAATTAAGTAATTATTAAAAGCAATGTTTATTTTTTTGGTTATTAAAAGCAATGTTCACAAAGTGTTTTAATCTTGCATTCAATTCAACTTAAAATTTAGTTCAAAACTAAGCATGATATTGTTATTTTATAAGTAAATATATGAGATGTTAGAATCTTATAGGAAAAGTTTTTGTACTAAAAATAGTAATATTTAGGATACAAGGGTCTAGGAGGAATTATTTAAAATTTTAAAAAAAAAAATTGGGCGGGTAAGACGGGTTATAGCGGAGGTACGGGTTGAGTATTCTCAACCCGTTTAATAAACGGGCGGGTTCGGGTTTAGGGTCAAGTCATTAATACCTATGTCAACCCGACCCAAACCCGCCCGATTGCCAACTCTAATCAGATATAGCCGTGCTTCAACATGCCCCACTATTAGCAAAACTCTGATTTTTTTTTTTAAATAAAAATAAAAAAAACACGTTTTGATGCTTAAACATTTTAAACTTCGTTTAAAATTTTATGTAACGAAAAAAACACGTATTTTTCAAAAAAATATATTAAACACGTATTTTATATTTTACGTTTAAAACTTTTCAAAAAAATTATCGTCTTTCCTTTTTAGATATGAAAAATAAAACGTTTATTCTTTTCTTTGATTTAAGTATTTTATTGAATCTTTTATTAGTTTTTATTTATTGATGTATTATTCGAGGTTTAAATAGTTTTTTTTTTGTTAACCTTTTTTTATATGTTGCTATTGTGATTCAAAGTCTACCAATTCTCTACACGTAAGAACTATGGAACAAGGTTTTAAAGACCAGAACCGATCGCCGGACCGGTCCCGTCCGGTTTCGGTACGGTCGCCGGACTGCCGGACCAGCAGTACCGGATGCCAGACTATCAGAAGCGATCACAGATCGGCAGAACCGGTCACCGGACCGCCGGTCCATAACCCGACGATACAAAAGCTTGTATCGTGGGTTGGAACTGGACCGGTCCTATCCGGTCCCAATCCGGACCGACCGGTACGGACTGGTATCGGCTGATCCTTGAAACTATGCTATAGAATAATCTTCGATAAATAAAAACTAAAGAAAAATAATAAAAAGCTTTTAATAAAGAGATGAAAAGAGAAATGAACTTTAATTAATATTTTATATTTGATTCTATTATTGAATTTAAAAATTAAAATCTTTAATACTACATTATATTTTCATAAAAAAATGAATATTGATAATATTAAAATTTCTTATAGTAGTGAATGTAAATTATTTAGAATTATAAATTAATTTTTTTTAGACTAATACTATAATATTTTCTAAATTTTATTGATAATTAAATGATAGTTTTACTTATATGTTTACGTTATTTATTTATTATTTTGTTTTTTGGGATCTCTACTGTATTAAGCTCAAACAATTTAATCAAAGTGTTTTTGATGTTTTCGTTTTTATTGACTTTGTCTTTTTGAATACAGACGGTGTTAAACTTGATATTCTACCGTATCGTTTTTTTTGCCGTATTACGTTTTGCTAACAATGGTCTGTCCAAGATTGGCTGGGCTGTGCTCATGCTATGCAATGAATAATCATAATTTATGAGTTTATTTGTAACTTTTTCAGGTTTGGGTTGTACTAGGTTGCCCAAGGCCTTAAACCTCGACCAACCCAATCCTGAGTAGGGTTGGAAAGTTACAACCCAGGCCACCCAATTCTAAGCTCAGAACTTCAGTTAAGCCCACATTTATGTCCAGTTTGGCACTTAGCCCGTCTAAGTTGCGAGTGGCGATCTTCTGTGAATTGGTGCACAGGTGCACACAAATAACCTCGAGGGCAACTTAGACGGGCTAAGTCCCAAACTGGACATAAATGTGGGCTTAACTGAAGTTCTGAGCTTAGAGTTGGTCGGCCTGGGTTGTAACATTCCAGCCTTACTCGGGGTTGGGTTGGTCTAGATTCATGTCAACTCAAAAATATTGACATGAATTTTGGCCTTGAAGTTATTTGTGTGCACAGGAAGAAGATCTCCTGTGCACCAGTTAACATCACAGAAGATCCTCACCCCTAAGTTGCAGCCTTACGTGGTTCAATTTATGAACATGTCGAGGAACAATTAGTATTTTTGCTTATAGATCTAAGCCCACCACAAGCAAGTGGATCAATCCAGAGAAACAAAAAAAAATGTGGACAAAAGAAAAGGATAAATTACATGGATACCCCCTAGGTTTGACATAATGACAACATATACCTCTCAAACCCTAGTCATTACAACTAATATCTTTATTGGACCAAACTATAGGGAACAATCTGTAACCGAAGCTGATAATTTGATCATAATACCCTTCTATCAATATCCTATAATTATAAGAGATATTTGGGGTTTTCACAGTTTTCAAAGTTATTAAGCTTCTTTCTTCTTCTATATAAGAAAAAAAACAAATATTCCGCTACTTTATTAATTGTTATTAACGGAAGGGGTTTGTTGTAACATACTTTCAAACTCTAGGAGAGGTGTTTGTGATGAGCAAGGTTTGAGGGTAATTATTGTCATTATGTCATAAATTACCATTATACCCTTATTATTAAAAGAATTGTTTATTTATGATTTTCGAGTTCTTACAATTTACCTTCCGTAAATGAATTTTGTCCTCGAAATTAGAATACAACAGGTGATCTAAATTAATTATATTCACAAACACATACATCTATACTACTATTAAAGTAAATTATATTTTTTACCAAAAAATAAAATAAAATTGTTATTGGTTGTTGAAAGCTAGACTATATGCATGACCATTTTATCCTAATTGGATTTTTCATTCTTATTTGAAAAGTCTAGTAAGCAATGTTCAAAAGTCCATGAAGCCTACTTGGGCCATGTGCGCCCTTTGCTAACTCGCTAGCAATGAATCAAAACTTTCATATTGCTTGGACGTTTTGTAGAATGAATGGTCCAAGAGTCAGGCCCATATAATTGGGAAGTCTTACGCATACAGAAAGATATAACACCATCCTCGTATCCAAGCTTTGATGTTGATTCTGTTAGATTCTCATTTATATGGTTTGATCGGTTCCAATTACATGAACCAAATCAAGCAACTTTTATAGCTAGTTGACACTCAATGGAAGAATATCTCAACCTACTTTCAGGAATCAAGGGGTTGAAAACTTAATGTGTATGCATGCGCTCTTCTATCCGGAATTATTCCAATAAAAAGAAAAGATGAAGTACTTATATTCTAGCTTAAACTAATCAGGTTCTTTATTTTTACCAAGACTTTGAAGAGTGAGACTTTCAACAAAATGAAGAAGGAACTTGGTATAGTGGTTGTCTAGCTTAAGGGATACTGTCAGAAATTTAAGCTAGACACTTTTTTGGGTGCATTACCTTTGGATATATTTACTATGGTTTAGAAGCTAGTCTTTAGTGGTAGTAGTTAGCTAGTATTAGTTGTCATTTGGAGAATGTAATAGTTAGTTATTTTCTTTATGTTTGAATGCTTAAGTATTTGGGTTTATGGCTTTGGAATGTGTAGATTAGTTAACATGTTAGACTTCTATTATTGAGTTTCCTAGCATCAAGAA
This sequence comes from Pachysandra terminalis, assembly GCA_031762675.1. Lineage (NCBI taxonomy): Eukaryota > Viridiplantae > Streptophyta > Magnoliopsida > Buxales > Buxaceae > Pachysandra > Pachysandra terminalis. The sequence goes on along the minus strand of JAUPMG010000004.1, from coordinate 7,117,354 downwards.
CACACTTTTTCGGTCCTGATCCCTCTAACCATAGTATTCTTGCTCATGGATCGCGATCAAAACTTAGAATAAGCCCACAAACAAGTGGATCAATCCAGGAAAAAAAAAACCTTCTTATATATAGGTTGTTGAAAGCTACTCTCATGCCTGACCATTTTAACCTCTTTTGCTAACTCGCTAGCAATGAATCAAAAATTCCATATTTTCACGCATTGTTTGGACTCTTTGCAGATGGGTCAAGGAGTCAAACCCATATAATTATCAAGCCTTTATCCATAACCTCAAGCCCAGATATAGATCAGCATGTGATTCACTTGTTAGTTGGAAGTCGTGATCAAAATCTGGGGCCGAGCCACATAACCTCAATTTTTTATAATTTGAATTATGCTTATCATTTTTATAATATATCACAATTTGTCTCTTCTCAAAATTTTTTTTGCCCCCTAAATTTTTTCTTTATCCTACAAAAAAATAATAAAATATTTAATAATTATATGTTGGTCTCCCCAAAACTCACGGTTTTTTTTTAAATTTTAATAATTATTTATATATATATATATATAAAATTATAATTTTTACCCATTTATTTATATATATAGTAATTTTAACTTTTTAAAATTATATTCTTACACATATTTTCTTGTAATTAGCCTTATACCTACTCATAGGGTTGTCAACAAGCCGAACCTGAGCTTTATAATTAGACTCACAGGTTGAGCCTGAGCCAAAAAAATGCTCTTTAACTTAATGTGTTTGAGTTGAGCTTGGGTAGACTTTCCCGATTGGATTAAAGTTAGACTCGGTTTGTTTATGAAATATACATGTATATTCATATATCTTTATTATATATTTTGAAAAAAATATAATGCAAGATATGATAATAATCATCAACTATAATATTAATGTATTAGGACTAAGCTATAGTTTTTCGCAAGCCGAGCTTTTCGCGAGTCGAACTTGAGCCTAAAATATTTTTACCAGCCTGAGCCGAGTCTGATCCCAAAATCTTTTAATGTCCTTAGTCGAGCTTGAACCTTGCTCAAGGTTCACGAGCCCGAGCTGAGCTGGTCAAAGCTCAGGTCGTCTCAACTCATTTACAACCTTACTAATTATTAATACATGTTAAGGTTTTAAATTTCATTGAAAATTTTCATTTTCGTTTGGGTAGGAAAAATAAAAATCCTAAAATTTTTCTCTAAAAGATTTCAGACAATTTTGTCAAAAAAGTTTGAAATTTTTTGAAATAAGTAATTTTGATTAAAATAATAACTTAAAAAATAAAATTATTTTATTGAAATCATCAAAATTTTATAGTGAATTTCCTCTAATTGCGATGAAAATTTTCTATTTATTTTATATAAAGAAAAATAGAATAGAAAAGTTTTCTATTGAAATTTCATTTCAGTTCTCCATGTCGAAATCATCGAGCAATGATTAGTGAAACACATTAGAACTTTTTTCTATCGTTTGTAATTTAATTTGGCCTCCCAAGAAAATTTTTCTAGTTCCGCCCCTATATGTATGTATGTATTTTTGTGTATATGTATTTATTTAATATATAAAATAACATTAATTTTATCAAATTGAATCAAACTGAATCTGTTTTGGTTTAGTTCGATTTAGGTCACCATAGTTTGGTTGGTTCGATTGTGGTTTAGTTTTTGATTTTGTTCATTGTATTTTGGTTTGATTTGGTTCGGCCACTAAACTGAACCAAACTGACCAGTCACACCCCTAACTATCATGACCAGAGTATTAATACACCTTGGATACACACATATAAAGTGGACAATTGTAAAAATATCATTTTTGATCTTATTTTTATCAATGAAAAGAACATTTTTTTTTTAAATTTGTACTCAATGATTTGTATTTCTTTTTTCTTGTTTATGGACTTGAGAACCACATAACCAATAAAATCTTGACCCCCCCCCCCCCCCCCCCCCGATCAACATGAACAGTAATATTAAGCCCCCAAGCTATTTTATTTCTCGCATCTCTAAGAATATATAAAATCCTTTTTTTTTTTTTTTCTTAAGAGAGAGAATATATAGTCTTAATCACCTTGAATTATCCAATATACCAACAAACAGAAAATACAAGAAAAAATTATAGTACGAAAATAACAGATTAACCTGATGTTATAATATCACCAAGTGGACCTCGGCCTTATCTATATATCTGCCAGGGTCCTAATCCATTTTCTTGTGTCCTTCTAAGTTCTAATAAGGTAACCCAAGCCGGCTTTTA
>JAUPMG010000004.1:7078169-7104009 GCA_031762675.1 Pachysandra terminalis | reverse complement strand
ATATTTGCTCTATTACTCCCCCTCAAACTTATGGGGATTTGAAAAAAATCCACGTGAGTTTGATATTGATAAATAGAGCATGCGGTGGTGCTTGTCAGATGCCATTGTCTTCGATCATGTACCTTTGTTGATGTGTTATACTAAGAGAGAGAGAAAGAGAAAGAGAGAGAGAGAGAGAGAGAACAATACTGAGGCTAGACCTCAATGGGTCAATATAATTGACATCTTTGTGCCAATGACTCCATGAACTTGCCTATGATCATTCTCAAAGGGGACACGGGCCTTAAAATCGGATCATCGTGATCTTGCGTGTGGTCTCGCCAAAAGGGATCATAAGTCATAAAGTGGGCCTATATATATATATATATATATATATATATCTATATACATCACACTTTTCTTTTCTCTCTTCACCCTATCAATATGATAACAAGAGAGTGGTGGGCGCCCTTAGATAAGCTATGAAATATATCAACAAAAAAATAAGCAAAAAAAAAAAAGAAATGCCATATGCATTGATAAATGGATTCCGACACCTCCGATCTTCATTGAATGATAGCCACAAAGATTTCAATGATGGATTTGAGACTTGAAAAACATTTCTAAATATCTTAAATCAAATCCGGTGGATGACAATAGAGATTGTGGTTACAAAGATTTGATCGAAAAACATTACTTAAAATGAATCACTCATCGAAAAACATTACTTAAAAAAAAAATAGAGAACGACAAAAAGTAATGTTGGATGGCCAGGCGAATGACAATGGTGCTGTCCGCTGGAAAAAAAACTTGGAGCAGAAAAAAAAAAAGAAAAAAATGAAAGAAGATTCCAACCTGGCGAGGGATTGTGTTCGGTGGACGACAATAGTGTCGCCTGCAGGAAAGAGTGATCAAGTATTGAGACAATCAGCACAGGCCAATCGTCTGCTTTGATACCATGAAGAGAAATATAATTTATTGATAAATCTAAGGTGATTACAAAGAGACTCCATTGGAGATTGAAATAAAAATAAGACACAAAGATAAATATAGAAATTAGCTAATCCTAATCTCTTATTAAGAAATAAAATCAAAACATTTGTAAATATCTTAAATCAAATCTTTGTAATCACAATCTTCTTCTTGAATCACTATTTGGATCAAATCTTCATTCTCGTCACTGCTTGAGTTGATAAAATACTCCACCACTCACCGTATTACCATGCTCCCATATATTTGCTCTATTAGGAACACGCCAAATCATATACTATATAGCCCTTTTGACAACTTTAATAGATTAGGGCTCAAAACTCTTGACATATAAATTATTTTTCTTTATATTAGCGGGTGATACGTGTAGTATTGTATGTTAATAAATATCTAGAGTGAATTAATTATTTTTTTATCAGGTTATTATTTTATAAAAATAAAATGATTAGAATGATTATTTTGAAAACTTAACTGTCGTCTCTAAAATAAAATCAAAAAATAATATTATTTTTAATTATATTAAATATTTTATCATACAAAAGATTATTTTTTATTATATTAAATATTTTATCATATTAAATATTTTTTTTATAAATTTAAATAAAAAAATATCATACTTTACAAATAGGCCTTTTTTTTCTTTATGGTAGATATATCAAGGTAACACGCACACGCCGTCACAGTTCCGTCGTTAATAGGGCCTTGATGATGCTCTATTTAAGAAATAAAAACAATAATATGGATTTTCTCATCTCTGTTGTCTTTCCCTCAAAATCCTTTATTTCTACAAACGACCTGAGCTGCCGTGAAAAGGAGGGCGTGTGGGTCCCGTGACAATAATACACGTGGCGGAGAATGTGGATCCAGACATTTTAAAAGCCTTTTATGAGTGGGACTTTCACGCGGGAGCTCCTTCTTGTCAAATTGTGCTCGAAAGTCGGTCATATATGGAATAAAGTTTTGAACTCCCCTAGAAAAGTATTCGAAGGGAAAAAAAAAAAAAAAAGTGTTTGTATTATCAATTTGACGTGGAGATAGTAAATTGGGTTTGGCAGTAGAAAAGATATCCTAGAAAGAAACACGTCTTCACCAAGAGATCCAAAATAACAAGAAAAAAAGTAGCACGTGTCAAGCGGCCTTGAAATCTTATACGGGGACCAACAATAATAGGTGTATTGTGACTTGTGAGAGACTGTAAGTTAGCCACGTGGCCTACGTGATAGGAGTATCGTGTATTTAACTTGTTCATTCATTCAGGTACTTCACACAAAGCTTTTTGTGTGAAGTACTACTATACGCAGATCATTCGTCTTCATGCTAAACCTGACTTTCTTTCTTTTCTGGGCAAACAAACAGAACATTTGTTACAGAAGTTTTTGAAAAAGAAATCAAAACCATGTAAATATGTAACTAGTCCAGAGTAGACCAACCAATAATGAAGAAGGTTTAGCAGACAAAGCACCGAAATAAAATGAATCCCATTAGAGATTTGAATCTGTGTTTGGTAGGATTTTGAGTCCTTGAAGAAAGAATGAGATTCCTTAATTAATGGTGGTCATGTTCAATGTTTAACATGCTGCAAGTATCTCTTAAGCTATTAATTGGGTTGGGGTTCCTTTTATTTGGAATTTTTTCTTACTTTTTCAAGTAAAAAGTCAAATCCGGAGGCCATGGAATTGCTTCAGAAGGACTGGTTTTTGATATTGAGCAACGTAGAAGATGGAACCCAACTATAGCTGGAAACTGAAAAAGCAGGAGATAAAATATTTCTTAATCTGAAAGTGATTCTGTTTTTTTCTCCAAAATCAACGCTTTCGTCTCTCTAATCATTCTTTTTATTCGCCTAACTCTTTTTGCCAAACTTTTTCAGCTTTTCATCACTTCTTTTGAAATTTGAGCACCTCTCTCTCCTTCTCTCCCTTCTTAATAAATAATGTATTTGCTAGCTGGCTACTGGCGAGAGCATTTCGTCTCAAATATTTGCTTGTACCTTACAAAATATTGCAACGCAGGGTACAAGTATTTCAGGCTTTTTAGACCAGACGAAATGCTCTCGCTATTGGCTACCCAACAAGAAACATCACGAATCCCAATTCCTCAAATTGCCACGTGTACCACACGTGCCTCTGATAGGTGCCACGTATGCATAATTCGAGCAATAGACAATAATTGAGAAAACAAATTGTCTTGAACGTGAAAGAAAGCTAAAATAACATCAACTGACAAGCACGTACTCTTCGTGTACAAAAACCAATAGACAAAGAATGCATCAGCGCACACACACTACACACTTCTTTCAATGCACCATATGATACGCTCGCAAGAAAAACAAAAGCCACGAGGGTCGGCGGATTCCACAAGTACACATGCTACGTGTGGGGGTTATTCTAACTCCGTTCTTGGCCTCACTTGTCAAGAATGCACCAATAGACCGCACCTGATTCCAAATCTATGGTTATGCTCATACCCCATATATTGATTTATATTTATATTTTTATTGGGATATCACGCCGATGGTCATTATAAGGAAGACGAGAATCAAATCCTAGACCCTACCCACCCATTCCTCTTTCAAGAGGATGTCCTACCAATATTCCAAAGGACGGTTTACTTTCGTGCTCATACAAACTTCTTTCTCAGGTGCAAAGGTGACATGCTTACTCCAAAATTCTAAGTTATTTTTTAAATTTTTTTTTAAGTAGGGAGACTAGGGCTGTGAACGAGCCGAGCTTGGGTTTGGGCTCGACTTGTTTGAGCAGAGCTTTAACTCTAAAATTAGGCTCGCGAGCCGAGCTTGAGCCCGAAAAAAAGTTTATTATTTTAACGAGCTTGGGTAGGCTCGGCTCAATTTGTATATGTGATTATACGTTCATATTCTTATATCTTATATTATGTATTAATATTAAATACACATGTTAACATATTATATTACATATAATAACAGATATTAACTATAATGTTAATATATTTGTATTAATCTAAGTTTTTTTACGATGTCGATTTTTTATAAGCCGATTTTTTTGCGAGCCGAGCTGGACAAAGCTCTGCTCGACTTAGAGCCTAAAAACTTTTAACGAGCCTGAGCTTTGTTAGAGATTTAGGAGCCTGAGCTGAGCTGGGCAAAGCTCGGCTCGGCTCGGCTCGGCTCGGCTCGTTTACAGCCCTAAGTGAGACAGGCTGGGTTCGACCCGATTATAAGGTTTTTTTAAAAAGAAATATTTTTTAATTAAATTTTTTATTTTTTAAATATATTTATTTTTAAAATATAAATATTTATATATAAAATATATATTTAAAACATAAGTGAATGACAACAAAACGGGTTAAGTCAAACCCTAATCTACAAGTTATTAAACCTTAACCATTAGGGACAAGGCCGAGTGGATTACCCATTTAACTTGCCCCATTGCCATCCCTATTAGAATGAATTAGTTTTCGTTTGTGAAAATATCTTTGGAGTTAATAGGTTTTCGTGAAAAAAGCATGTAGGCATTAGGAATATCACCGATGTAACTATCTCATCATCACACCACTCCTAGATATTTATAGATACAAAAGCATTCACATCCCAACTAAGATATTTATGTGTTAGTTTAGAACCTCTTTTAGATTATTTCAAGTACGCAAGTTTAGCATAATATAAAAATGTTTTATTTATATATAGCTAGTATTAATTATGTGTGTTTCTTATCCTGACGGGAATATCTAGGTTTGGTAAGAATGGACGTTATGCTTTGAAACTTGATCTTAGAAAGGCTTATGATCGCATAGATTGACATTTTCTTAAGCATACAATATTGAAATTGGGTTTATTCTTATTACGAGACGTGTAAAAACGACATCTTATAGCTTATTGATTAATGGTGCCTCTCTTGGTAACATTATCATTGGGAGAGGGATTACGCATGGGACCCGCGCTCCCCCTACCTTTTTGTTATCTGTCAACAAGGCTTGTCTCTGACTCTCCTTAATGTTGGACAAAAATATGATGTTCATGGTATTAAGGTTAGCGGGCAGTGTGAGCCAATTTTGCACTTAATGCATTCCGACGACATACTGGTCTTCGACATAACTTCCAGTAAAAACCATCTAGTGACCTGGTAAATCATTAAACAATTCTGTGACAAGTCCGGACAAGAATTAAACTCAGATAAATCGTCTATTCTTTTGAGTCAAAATATTTGAAGCAAAGACAAACACTTAATCTTGAAATGGATTCCTGTAAAGAGGACTATTGACCACAAGTGCTACCTCGGTGTTCCTTTGTGTTACAGATCAAAATGATCCTAGATAGAGTCCAAAGCATGTTGGGCTCTATCCTCCATGTATTGTGTTTCTCTCCAAGAGAACACAATTGATTCTCATATTATTTTGGATCTACAACTCAGCACTTAAGATTGTGGCTCTGAGTTTTTTGAATTCTATGTTAGATTACGGCTGTAGCAACGATTTGAATATGTGTCATTGCCCACAAATCATTTGGCATCCATTGCACACCTCAGTGTGCAAGGATGCACACTCCAATGTGCCACCATTGCACCACCACCACCAACCATCCACCCACTAAATGTGCGTCCTTTCTCACAAACCATGGATGCGCACCCAATTTCGTATGGAAAGAGAAAAAGAGAAAGAGGGAAGGATAGCAAGTACGGGAGACATAACTGACACTTCCTCTGTCATGTGACAGAGGATTGTATTGCAAATAGTATAGTATAAAGATATCGCATCAGTAAATAATTTTGGTCAATATATTTTTGGACAATAAATCTCCTAAAGTATGAGATTTTCGTAATTTTCCCATCATTTTTCTCGTCTACCGAATTTCTTCAATGGTAGAAGGATAATTCCTTCAATGGGACTTCGAGTCTTGAAAATTTTTACTACAGCGTGTCTTTTCCTTCCTACAACAGATATATTTATTTACTTCCTTTTTCCCTCTTCATTTCTTTAGAAGTTCTATTGTTCCAAGAGGCAAGCGTAAGTTTTTTTCCTTTTATTTTTTATCTAATTTATTTTTGATTCTGTTTACTTCATCATTGTTGTCTCCATTTTCTTTACCATGTCATTTTTCTTGGTAGTAGATACAAAATGCCTTCATTTGTATTAGTCTCTCAGTCCTTATATTGTAAAAGCTATTTGCTTTGTTAGTTTTGTTATGCTTTGTTAGTCTTTGTTATTTGTAACTGATGTTGCATTTTGTTGTAATATGGGTTTAATTTTGTGATTTGATTTCCTGGTATTTGGTATTTTAATGTTCTTGGTATTTTCTATTCAATGTTCTCATGATTTAGGACTTTAGAAGTTTCAAGGTTAGTAATGATGTGTATAACTTGTTTGTTAAAGTATTTTTTTTTAAGTTTAAATTGCTTATTTGTTGATTTTGTATGTAGTTTTTAAAAGAAATTCTATGAAGTAAAATAGATTTATCATGTGTTAGATAAGTGATAGGATTTTTTAGGCTTTGAATGTGCCTCACTTAAATCTAGTTATATTAGTTCTTAGTTCCAATCTTTTGTTTTTGCTACGTGTTTGTCAAAATGCCTATAAATGGTTGGTGGACTAACAATTAGCTTCTTCCACTTGTGTACTACTTATTTGGTAAATTATCTGCGCTTGTTTTCGCTTTATTTTGATTTTCACAATGTCTATATGTTGATTTCTCAATTCATTTCAAAATTAATTCTACAGAGCAAAATAGATTTGCCATGTGTTAGTTAATTGATAGGGTTTTCAAAGCATTTCAAAAGAAATTCTACAAAGAAAAATAGTTAGTCATATATTAGGTAGTTGATAGGGTTATTTAGGATTTGAATGTGCCTCACTTAAATTTGGAGTTGGGTGTTCGACTAACAGTCACCTTTTTGAATTTGTAGTTAGGCAAATGAAAAATTAGTTATTATGGTGAACATGTACTTGGTTATAATAAACATTGGAAACTATTTTTAGTGAGGCTTCGTCTTGTTATATAGTCTTGGTTTATGAATGCTTAATTGATTATTTCTATCTCTATTTTAGTGAGATAAAAAAAAATCTTAGCAACAACTAATGTAATAATGCGTTCTCTTGATGCGTGTCAAGGTGTTGCTTGCGAAGATAAACTTTTGCGTCAGTTTGTTTAGTCCTGATTTTGAGGATAATGTAAGTTCTTTTACATGATATAAACTTAGTTATATTTTCGTGACATTATGTGTTTCATATGTGTCAATGACACATCTGATAGCACAAAATCACATTGGAAACAAATGCACCAATATAGCATTTCTTGTAGTAACTGAAGGCAATCTTGTTGAACTTTGAGTTAGATTATCTAAATTGTAAGTAATGGTTTTGCATCCTATACATTTGCATATGGGATATACATTCGAGTATATGCCAATTACCTATAATATATATGTTAGTTACGTAACTTTGTGGCACTGCTAATCATTCTCCTTAGTCATACATGATATATGAGTGATTATTTCCTGCATTAGCTTTAAATACACAATGCAACAACATCTGTGAAATGTCCAGTCATCTTGGTTTCACTTTAGTACCGAATGTATCATCAAGATAAAATACTTATGTCGAATGTTCACATGCAGAACTGTAAAAAGTTTCAGATCATTTGTTTTAATATCTGAATCTGATTTGTTATATTAGCCAAATCACTTATAAAATTGGTATTAGTTATTTGAAACAAGTAATGTGATTAATGCTATCATTGGTCAAATGACAATAGAATAGAGAAAGCTCTGGGGCTTCCGAAACAGGATTTGGTCAAACTATTTTATGCTCCACTGTATGCTAAGATTTTTAATTGTTCTCTAGTATTGATTTTTCATTTAGTTTATTCTCTTAGTTTGATTTCTGCTAATTCTTTGTTCGTTTAGACGAATTTGATCTCCCTTGATGAGGCTGTAAGGATATTTCTTGAAAACGATTACAATTCATAAATGATGAGAAGTAACTAATATTCTGTCAATATTCTGAATAAAAAATAAAGAATAAGCAAATATAATGAGAAGACCCTTTTCATAAGATAACTCTGTAGCAGAAATTAGACTATTATATGATATTGCAAATATGTTCTCTTCCTTGAATTTAATTGAGAAGGTAAAATAAGCAAATATGTTCTCTTCCTACAGGACATAAACTCTAAATATTTGAATTAATTTTCAAATATTGTTTATTTTTGAAGCCTTCAACAAGAATAGCTCCTATAACACCAATCTATAAACATGTCCTGCACGTGCAGATTCCCATCTAGGCGTTACCAGTTGAGGGGTCCCTCCTCGCAATTTCTAGGGAAGCTTATTAGCTTACAGCTGGCAAATCCCATTAAATAAATCTCACATTTGTCATAGTTTTGCCACCTGTACAGACGTATATGTGAGCTAACGCGGTAACACGTGCGAAGAAACGCCAGCTGTCCGATACAGTTATTGTGACGGCGGAACAATCCAATATAAGCAGAACAAATGGGCCTACGTGGCACCTTGTGATTTCGGGGGCAGGAAGTTTGTGTAGGGCCCGTTTGGGTTCGAGGGAACGTTTCGTCCGTTGGTGTCCGGAAACTGCTATAAATTGACTACACGAGCCTCTGTCTTTCACTCAGTTTCCTACACACTCTCTCTCTCTCTTCCTCTTCCTCTTTCTCTTTCTCTTTCTCGAGCTCTAATTTTCTCTTCTTCATCTAAGCGTGTGTTTGATTTGCGTGGCTTTCTTTTAATTTCTGTACCTATTGGTTGTTTCTCTAATAGAGTTCAGACCCAGAAGCTACCGAGTAGAAACAGAGTTCATTTCTTTTCTCTGTATCTTTTCATTCTTTCCCATCTCCTTGGCTTGTTGATCTCCAATCTGTCAAGCAAAGTTTTCTGAAACTTGAGGTATTAGTTTAAAATGTTGATATTTGATATGGGTTTTTGTTTATTTTCGATTTAATTATGTTGTTTGAACGAATCACTTCCAAATTTGATCCCGGCTCTGTTCTGGAGTTGGGTTTTCTAAAATTGATTTCGGCTGTTATTTTATTCTTTTCCTTCTTTTTAACTGAAGAAAGAAGAGATGACGAAGCAGAATGTGCTTATTGCCGATGCGATTACAGTCGCTGTGCCGAATTCGCCTCTCTTTCCTCTTCCGGCACATAAGCCGCCGACGGCAAACGGTGGGTACATCACCATTTCCCCAAAAAAGTTCCTGAAGAGGCTTGAAACAGGAGGAGGAGGAAGAATTAATGCCTGGGTTGATTCAATGAAAGCTTTATCTCCTACCCATATCAAATCCACGACATCTCTGATCCCATCTGAAGATCATGGTTCTTGGATCGTGAGTATTAATTAGTCTCTATATGGGTATTTCAAGATCAAGCTCTTTGTTGTCTTTTTATTCGGTAATAACGATTTGATTCACGTACAGCTTCATCACCCTTCGGCGTTGAGCATGTTTGAACAGATAACTAATGCTTCAAAGGGAAAGCAAATAGTGATGTTCTTGGACTACGATGGTACTCTCTCACCGATAGTTGAAGATCCAGATCGAGCTTTCATGTCCAAAAAGGTCTGTTAATTAAATATTTTCTCGTTTTCTGTTTATAAGCTTTTGTTCATCGATCTCTACTTCTGTAACTCAGATGAGAGCAGCGGTGAGGAACGTGGCTACATATTTCCCTACAGCCATAGTAAGCGGAAGGTGCAGAGACAAGGTACATTTCACCTAAAAAATCTTTGATTTTGGTTGTGTTTCGTCGAAAATCTTTTGTTACTTGACTTTTTGGTTTTAAAATTATAGTCCAAATAGGTATCTAGCCCTCTAACGAAAATGACGGTTAGGTCTCTTGCCCTTGATCTGAAGGTATATAGGTTCGTACGGTTAGCAGAGTTGTACTATGCAGGCAGCCATGGCATGGACATTAAAGGACCAGCCAAAGGTCCCAAATACAACAAGGTGAGTTTCTGTACTGGAGATGATGGTATCTAAATGAGTCTTTCACTAAAAAGAAAGTTTTTTTTTTCCCTTACTTTCAGGGTAATGAAACAGTTCTCTTCCAACCTGCGACTGCAAGTGAATTTCTACCAATGATTGATGAGGTTGGTTTTCTCCAAGCTTAAATTAATTTGTTTGAGGAAAACGTTTAATTAGAACAACAATATTCACTGATTAATTCTTCTGAAAAATACCAATTTTCAGGTTTACAAAGCATTGTTAGAGAAGACCGAATCCATTCAAGGATCTAAGGTGGAGAACAACAAGTTCTGCGTCTCTGTACACTTTCGTTGTGTTGAAGAAAAGGTAGAAATCAACATTTCCTATATTCGTTTTTTCCATCTATGTATATATACGTGTCAGGATCTGATTAGAGCGTGGATCTACAGAGATGGTCTACACTCGCCGAGAAGGTTAGATCAGTACTCAGGGAATACCCAAAGCTTCGACTGACTCAAGGAAGGAAGGTTAGATCATTATTTTATTTCTCGTCTATATATATATATATATATATATATATGACTTAAGAGAGAGAGAGAGAGAGATGTCTCACATTCTTTGGTCTTTGCTTAATACAGGTATTAGAGATCCGTCCTACAATAAAGTGGGACAAAGGGAAGGCCCTTGAATTTTTGTTAGAATCACTTGGTGAGTACTTTTCAATTAAAAAACTCTCTTTTAACAAAATTAATATCTGTTTGCTACTTGGATTTGTCTATAAATACATAAACATAATCAAGACTTTGGGAAACAAAGTTAAAAGAAAGCAACACCCCCCATATTTTTTTTTCTTCTTTTATTAGTTTCACTTAAAATAATACTACTAGTCATCTGGGATATTTTTTTAAACTAATTATTTTACTGATCTTCTTCCTCTAGGATTCGCCGATTGCAACGATGTTCTCCCAGTTTACATTGGAGATGATCGTACTGACGAAGACGCGTTCAAGGTATCTAATTCTGATGTTTATTGCTAAATCAAATCCATATCTAATTTTTTTTTTCCATTTAATTTCTGAACTTAATATAATAACAATATTAAATAATTTTGTAATGTGATTAGGTATTACGTGAGAGAGGACAAGGATTTGGAATTCTTGTCTCTAAAATTCCAAAGGATACAAATGCTTCTTATTCTCTTCAGGAACCATCCGAGGCAAGAACCTTAACTCAACTTGCAATTCATGTATTTTTATTTTCTTGGTAGCTTTATTTATTTATTTGTTCTTTTAATAGGTTATGGATTTTTTGCACCGTTTGGTGGAGTGGAAACGGCTGCCTCTACAAGGGCACTCGAGGGTGTAAATGAATATAAAAAAATGAAATTGTATCCACCCTGTACAAACAAAAAGATACTAGGGGTGGAATGAAAATATGTATTTTCCTTATGAAAAACAAAAAAAAATGAGGAGTCTGTTTCCTTCTTATTTTTCGGTGAAGGAGGCTTTTCCTTAGACTTGGAAATCCTATCCTATGTATAAGGAGGAGAAATGAAATTATAATTTTCGGAAAATGTATAATTAATGATTTCAATGGAGAAATAGCTTTATCACGTCGCTCTCTCCATTTATTAGAAGAATATTCTTGTATTCTCGTTTTTTTTTATTTATTTTTTTATTTTTTATATTTCAGCTAAAATGAATCTTCCCTTTAGTTTTGTATGGTTCAGCATCTTTTACCAATGGCTGTTAGGCATGTGAGATTACAACAGTGCCCTCGTTGTACAGAGTTAAAAACTGTACTGGACATAATCATCCCTAGCAGATAGATAACCTTCAGGTCTTCAAAAACTTATATACAAGAGTCCCAATAAGAGAACCAAAAAAAATATATATAAATACAAGTGTTAGAAACATCCCCTTTAACTCCTTATAGAATCTGACAAAAAAATAATAATTTAACCTCTTAATTGAATGGACCCAAAGGTTTTGCTCTTAGGTTCACTACCATAAATGGTGCTCAAATCTGGAGTCTTTAATTAGTGGTAGAGGTGATTGCGGATGCTTACTTGAAAGCATTAGATCAAAATAAGATGTATTGTGTGCACTGTGACTTCAAACAGGTATAATTTGGATTTCGGTGTTGGAATTAGGCTCATAATAATATATCGTTGGAAAGCTAACGATAAGAACTACAAGACTCACAATGACGCCATTATGTGAGACATTTTGAAGTCTTTTCCCCATTTTAGGAGCTTGTGCTCATTTATTTCTTTTAGGATTACTTTTAGCAGCCTAAGATTTATTTTGCGACGAGATTTTCTTATAAATAAGGAAGAGATTATTATTAAATGTTTTATGGCTTCTATTCCTAGTGTTCAAACCCTAACAATTTTATAAGGTTGTGTGTACGACGACCGGATTCACAACTCCTTTCTTCTTCACCCTACATCAGGTACCCAGCTTTGCTTTCACAATTAGAGAGAGAGAGAGAGAGAGAGAGGAATTTGGATTGCACACAGACATATATAGATAAATTCTATCCTTCTTAAAACTCTAATAAGGGTAAAACTTCATCCTACATCAGGTACCCAGCTTCGCTTTCACACCATACTATATACTAACTTAAAGAGAGAGACGAATTTGGATTGCACACAGACATATACAGATAAATTCTATCCTTTTTAAAACTATAATAAGGGTAAAACTTTGAAAGAATCTTCGTGAATTGATCAAGCTAACAGTTTTTCCAATTTTGGAGCTTAATGGATGAGTTTTCCAGTACTAGAAAAACAACCAGAATGTACATTAACCAATTACAGAAAGCAAGAGCGAGTCTCTATCTATCGATCGAAATTCACATGCAAACCCATCCTTTTTATTGTTTGTATGTACTGAAGTGGTCGTTATACTACTTACGATTGGATATTAGGAGATGTATAGCTAGATAATGTAAGGGTCCCCTATTGCTGATTATGACACTATTTGATGGGCATCACCCCTCTTTATTCTTGTTTGTCTTTCATGTTGAACCAATTCGATTAATCCTTGAGCAGATTTTCAAGGGTTCGAAGCATCCTATGATGTAAAGCCAAATTCAAAAGGGGGGACCAACACACTTGTATTGATATTGATATGTATTGGTTTTTCTTTTCTCATCTTGTAAATCCATGTAGTGAATCATGCTTTCTTGAGGTTGCTTCACCTTTTCCCATATCTTTTATCTATAATCTAAACTAGCAATTTGAGCAGAAATAGATGCAGCCATCGGCTATATTTAGAGTAATAAATGGCTTAGAGAAGAATCTATGTTAAGAAAGAAAGATAAACAAGAAGAAGAATAAATCAAGCACACACAAGACATAGATTTACGTAATTCGGCAAATATTATCAACGTCCACGGATACACATCAAGTTCGATTCTTCTCCATGGGTCAGAAAAGAAATGTTACTAAGAGCAGCCTGTAGTTAGGGCCAAACATAACGATAAGTGAAATTATTATTATAGTATCCTTTGACCTCTAGAAGATTCGGACACCCAGAATCGATGACTGGATCATCAGTATTTCCTGAATGACTCACTAGCATCAGTCTCTACATAACAACAATCTGAACATCTCATATACGTGCAAGCTAACCTATATATAACATCAATGTGGTTTTGTCTTCTTTCAATATTAATTAGAATATGAGTTGGTGCCATTATAGGGCACAAATGATATATTATATATATATATATGACTTGAGTAGGTATTTTGTACAACTAAAAAGCTACAATCTATGCTCTTCAGCCAGGAAACACATAAAGATGAACTGCATTGAATGACAAATGATGATCCTAAAAAAAACCCAAAAACAAGAGAAGGAGATGTATAAATTTAAGTTATATATTTAGATACTCTTATGATGGAACACACTGCCATTGCTCACAATCAGAATAAGAGATTTAACACTATTGGACATTTGGATTTGTGGGGAATATTCTTTCTTTTCATACGGATTTTCTAAGGTATTATATTCTACTTTTTTAATAAGTTTATATTTTTCATTTGAGAGGGACTTGGGGGAAATAAATATCCTTACTGGTTAGGATGTGAAAGGGAAACCCACCACTAAGTGAAGGAGGAATCTATGGTTGAAAGAGGAGTTGTACTCCACTGAGGGAAATGTTTGATGTGAAGAAGAACACACATGGATTTGAATAGAGACACTAACATGAATCCAACCTCGGCTCTTTCAGACGTGAAAAGATGGAGTCCACTAGGTTCCACCACATCATTGGTGCCTTCAACTGAAAAATAAAAACTAAGTCTCTCTGCAAGCTCCAATTATTGGTGGGAAAGTGGATCTTCTCCCAAGGCGAACCAACTCACACTCTTTACCAAACATTAAAGGCATCTTAACAACAACCCCCTGTTTCTTCTTTCAATCATTCATGACTTGGGGTTCAAAACAAATCTATTTAGATATATATTCTTAATTAATTTGTTGGCTTCAATCTAATAAATAATGGTGTGTTCGAGGCAGTCTAGATATGGTCTTAGTTCAAGCCTTCCTGTTCCCACCAAACCAGACTTGCCTTTGCCATTCATTATTCATTAACACACACACACATATATATATATATAGATATATATGTATGTATGTGACCCAGCATGTGAATATATATATATATAGTGTATATACACGTGTATCGTTCTGGTTGAGATGAGTCCTGCATTGCATAAAGGGTTGGACCACACAATAGGTGGTGGCTTGCTGTGGCATTCTACATAAATTAATCTCTGTAATGGTGTCGGGTGTGCCCTGAACAGTACTACTGGTCACATGCATGTCGATAGGACCCAGATGCCCTTGTAATGGTAACAAATGAATGATGTTATGTGTACTTGTGTCATTGATCTGCAGATTAGCCAGCAAGTACTGGTCTAGCTAAGTATACTATCTTTTAGAAATTATTTTGTTTTTAAATGATGAAGAAGGAAGAGGCCTGTTTCTAAAGCTCCCTTCCTTGTCCTGTAATGGGTTGCAGTCTTTTAAATTTCCCTTCCTTTATTACAATTAGTTCTTTTTCTTATATGAATTTGCATTTTATACAATTATTGTCCTGATTTATTCCACCCCTTACAGATTTTAAGGCAATAAACTAAGTCAGGACAGAGCCTGAGATGAAGCCAAACTCACCATTGGATTGTAGCTAGGAACCCGTCTTACAAGCTGTCCTGCTATGTGGGTGGGTCTTTCCAGTATAGATTAGGTTTCATTGGGCCATGTATGGGCTTCAGAAATTAGCCAGCCCAGGCCTTTTAACCCTCCTGATGCTTACCTAGTCATGGGACTAGCAATGTATAGAAAGACTGCCTCCTATGATTACTGAGCTAAAATTGAAACATTTACATGAATAGAGGAAACACTAGATTTTATAGTAGGGAGGGCTTGGATCAAATTTTCGAAGGACATATTTATAATATTTTTAGATGATATTTGTCTTTGAAAGATGGAGTCCTAGTGACAGTGAGAGCAATTTCACTTTCTATTATATTTAGTCCTAATTAGAGGGTATTTATCATACTTTCCATGGCTGCTTTAACGCTTTCTTTTTGAGCTTTGGAGAATATAGAATATGGCGTGTATCCGTAGACAAAGGCACTATAACCACGTAAATCTGTGTCTTGTGTGTGCTTGATTTCTTCTTAATAATATCAATATATATATATATATATATATAGATATATCTTACTTACTGATCAGAGTGTTAGCCAATTCACACAAATAAAATGTAAACAGAAAAAGAAATGGAAAAAAAAAAAAAGGAAAGGAGATTCCATGGAAGAAACCTCTCAAATATACAATATGTCTGGAGAAGAAATTATGCATTATCCCAAGAGAAAAAAAAAAAAAAGAAAAGAAAAAGGAAGAAGAAAAGAAAATTCTACAATGCCCTGAATTATAAAACTAAGAAAAACAAAATGGAATTAAGAAACCAAAACCACAGTATTCTTGCTATATTGAAGCCACCACACCCGAGAAAACAAAGAAAAATATGATGAAAACATAATAAAACAGCCATACCTTCCATTTTCATGCATCAATCATAATTTAAATATGAAAAATATAACGAGAAATGGTACTGAAAGGAAAATAGAGCCAAAGATCTTAGTATGAGCGCCATGATCACCACCACCATTATCGCCCTCTTTGGTAGAAAATACCAATTTTCTTGTTTGGAATTTTGGCTTTCAAAGTGACATGATACTCCGAGTTCCGATGATGATGACGGGAATAGGAGTTCTTGACGTGGACTTGATGATCGACGTGTAATTGATCAGGACTTTGGGGCTGCACCACCATAAGGCATATGAGTCCAATAAAAATGGCGACGATGACTGCAATGATGACGATGAGGATGCAGATCCAGAAAAAGCAAGAACAACAAGATGACTTATGGTTACGATGGCGTTCAGGAATGAGAGCATTCTCAGGGGGTGGAACTCGATATATTTGATCCTTGGGGACCTGGAGTACGACGTAAGTACCTAGCGGCGCTGACTGGTTTTGTGGCAGTGAGTCATCGTTAGCGTCGCCAGCAGCTGGGACCCGCTCCTCCATGGTGTTGCAGAGGAGAGGAGGGAAGGTGGTAAGGGAAACGGAGGACAAATACAGCTTGCATGGGAAGAGAGGTGGTGGGATGAACGACAATGGAAGAGGTGTCGCTGGGAAGAGAAAAGAAGTTACAAGTGACAACTCATGTTGAGAGTCAATGGTCAATTACTTCTCCGGGAGTCTTGCAATCAACGGATCAGAACCTATTGTTAGATCGTTTACTCGGTCAACGGATCGAATATGTATAAAATATTCCACTCTCGTCTTGGTTCAACTTGCAAACCGGATAGGTAAAACTAAGGTTCAGCCCATTAGATTGCTCGAATATGTTTGGTTTTAAATGGGTTCCGGCTGATGATTTCATTGCCAACTTGAAACATATTGGAATAACATTTGGTTCGGATCAGGTAGATGGTCTTATAATCTCAGGCCTGTCAACTCAACGGGTCGTACTCAGATTAAATTCTGCTATATCTTAATCCGATCTGATAACAAAATTCGAATATCCAATTTGATTAAGAATTCGAATATCAAAATTTGAGTTTGATTAAGAACTCGAATATCCAAATTCGATAAATTTTATATTGTACCCATTTTTTTTATTCGATTTTAAATATTTGTATTTTACTTATTTAATAGTTTTTAAATAATTAAAAAATATGTGCATTCAAGACTTCATAATTTATGTCATGTATGCTTTATATTTAAATACTTAAATAAGTAATAATTTAATAACAATGATATAATACTTAAGCAATAAATACTTAAACAATTAATTATTTAAAAACTATTAAATAAGTAAAATATAAATATTTAAATCGAATACTTAAATTATTGCTTAAGTATTATATTATTGTTATACTTTTAGGTCTTTAAATACTTAAATAAGTAATACTTTTTTTTATTATTTTTAGGTTTCTAAATAATTAAACAATTAATTGTTATTATATTTAGTTGAAAAATAGGATTTTGAATAATGAAAAATAATATCTTTTAAATTTTAGGTTTTAGCACTTTAGCTTTTTATATTTTTTTAGATTTTGAATATATATATATATATAAGAAAACGATTTTAAGGAATGAGGGCTCTTAAGCTTTCCCTCCCCCAATGCTGAATTTTCAGAATTTTAGATTTTTTTTAAATAAAACTATTTTTTAACCAATCAAAATCTTAGATTCAATTTTTTAAAAAATTTATAATAAATTGTTTAATGAGATTCATTTTTAATAGAGTCTATTCTATCTCCTTAACTAATTAGAACCTTTCTTAAAAAGTCCAAATTCTTTACTAAATCAAAGATTATCCAAATTCTTTACTATCTAATTTGTACGGTCCTATTTAAACTCTTTCTCTCTCACAATGATTTTCTTATTATATTTTAATTTAGAAAGATTATAAATGCACCTTTCCTTTTTACTAAACTTATTATTCATGCCGATGGTTTTGACGAGGAGGACGAGGGTGTTGTTGTTGGGTGGAATTTCTTATAATATCTGCTACCCTTTTCATTTAATTGATTTGGTTTCATTTGAAAAGCTCGAATAGTTATATTTATTAAATGTTTTAGTGATTTTTAAGCATTGAATGACGTAGCAGTAGCAACTCAACCGGATTTATGATTTATGCCAGACTATATCAATTGAGGTTTCCCGATTATGAATGGAATACAATATTAACCACTTTTCTCTTCTTGGAGCTTCAATTTCAGATCTCTAAGCTGCAACACAAACAACAAAGCTATAAAATTATTCCGGAGATGGTTGATAGGGGAAAAGGGACCATTCTCTTCACCAGTCGGATACTCTGAAGTCTGAACTAAGTGAATTTCATTGTGTAATTTTAATTTGTTTATTTATTTTGGTCCTTCTTTAAATATTTCCTAAAGAAGAAAAAAATTAATACAAAACGGAGCGCAGGTTGTGGGAAATTTGCCTTGAGAGATCTCTCCCAATGTTTGACGAGGGAATTCCAACCATTGGGTATTCATGTTGCTCACTTTATCACCGACGGTGTCATCGGTACACCAAGGTTCCTTCATATTTTTTTCTCTTTTTTTCTTTTCTTTTCTTTTATTTTCAAGAGATAGAAACAATGATAGGATTGAGAGCAATAGACCGGACTCGCTGGTTTAGACTTACTGGCATTTGCACCGCATGGACCCAGCATATCGGCCTTCGCTCCTTCAATCAGAGATACTTCTAGCTCCTAGCCCCGACCTTTGAAACTTCCATGCTAATCGTTTTATTATTATTTTTTTCATTAAAGTAGTTCTATGTTTTGGGAAAGAGAAATAAAAATAAACAGTAAAGTAGAGCGAGTTGGATTAATTTCCTTATTTAAAATAAATTTAACTATTATCACAAATCTAGATTTCTAAATTTGTACTTACTTGATTAATTTTTATATTAATAAAAATAGAAGATTGTGATATTTTTATTGAGTTTTGGTGATCAGGCAGGCTAAATAAACTCCACTTTACACGTGACACTTTCTTAGAAGTGTGTGTACACGTTTTGGGTATAGCCGCATACACTGAATCATTCATTAAAGCTGTAACGGCTTTACAACCGTCTCTTTCACGTGCCAGCTTTCAGCAGCTGTGTACGGCAATTAAACCGTTTGGTGGAAAGGTGAAATTTGAAACGGCTCAGAGATATCTGACCGTTCTTATCACCAAAATAGCTTCTCGGAGAAGCAACCTTCTTGAATTCCAGCTTGTGGGAGAATGCCACGTGTCCGAAACCCAAAAACATGCTCTTTCTTTTCCTTTTGAAATATTCAAAAGACTAAGGACTTATACTCTCACGACATACTGCCTTCTTGGCACTCGAGGGAATGAGAATCTTATTCTTCCCTCGATGAGCCTCATTTTACTCGAATGAAGTATTTAGGGGCATGCTACCCCTAATAGACCCCTCAAATAGTTAAGGTTTTGGCAGATCCCCGAAGTCACATCTATTTTCTCTCTAGAATAGACTTCAAATGATTTTATTACATACATTTACGCTCTAAAAGTATTTTTACTCAAAGAAAGATCCTCGAGAGAACTTTCTGTACCTTCTAACGCAGGAGTCATTCTTAGATCACATTCATAGACTTCGAAGGGCCACTTTTATGCTTTGTCTTAAAGGATCACAAGGCAGGTATATCCCTTCTCGTTGAAGAAACTTCGAAGGAAAAATCCGAAGAATGACCTCGAGGGACAAATCTGAGGGAATACTTCGACAGACAAATCCGATGGACAACTTCAAAGGACAATTCCAAAGGAAGTCTTTTCAAGCTAACCACCTCCAGATGATGAATTCGAAGGAGGTATGTTCCCTCCTGCCAAAAGCAAATTCAAGGGAGGAATATTCCTTCCTCCTGTAGGCGAATTCGAGGCTAATCACCTTGAGATGGTCAATTCGTTTGAGGGCATGTCACCCTCAAAAAGACTGAGGACTTTGTCCTCCTCGAAGGACGCAGACTTGGATTTACCCCCTCGAATGCAGTCTTTTATGCATCCAAATTACAAATTGGGACTCGAAGTCACTTTTATTCATTCTTATAAATTGATTTCAAGTCGTATCTTGGGAACTTCACTTCTAGAAGCAAACCCCGTGTGGAAAAGTGCTTTAGAAGTCGAAGGCATACCATCTCCAGAAGTTTTTCCTGAAGATAGGTTTCCCACGGACTTTGAGAACGTCCTCTCACTTCACTTTGAAGGAATTCACATGTTTACTTCTGATTTCATTCAAGTAGAAGGCACTCGGATTGGACACTATAGCTATGAACCTTAAGGGATTTCAAAACAACCTCCTCTTTATAGGGACAATTGATCATAAAAACGAATTCCCTGATGAGACACTCAACCTCGAGTTCTATATATGTGTAATTCGAGAATACATTGATCACCCTGTAAGTATATAGTTGTTCTTGATTTTCTTTGAAGAAAGATAGCCGCCAAAGGGAGTCCTCCTTTGAAATACTCGAATTCAGTAAAGTACCTTATACATTGAATTGTCCCCTGAAAAGTGATTGAGACGGATTCTCATAATGGAAAGCACGTGGTAAAAATCTCACTGACTTATAATATCTGCTTTCAAACTTATCTAAAGGGGGTTTCGTCTTTTCTGGAATGGCGGCAGGAATGGTGACGTTGCTCTTGGGATTTGTATGAAAGTAACACGAGTCTCCTGATCCGTGTTGCTCAAGTTCCAAAGCAACCTTTGGCAGAACAGGTTTTTAAGGTTTGAAATGATTTGGTATCTTTCTCTGGAAGTAAATTAGGCGTGTTGGAGAACACGTGTCATCATGAATACATTTCAGGACCACGTGTCACTCAGGATGTGCTAATCACATGAGGGTCCCTCTCTAAACGCTTAGCCGAGTAACACTTGTCCTATTTAGACTGGATAGACTCTCTACAAATAGCAGAGCCCATCCTCCATTAAAAAGGACCTGGAGATCTGAATTCAAACTAGAAAACTCAGAAATCTAAAACAACAGTGAGAAAAAGGCACTAAAAGAGAAAGAGAAGAGTCTTCAATTGTGAGGTTTTACTGCTCTGAGATTGCATTCTAACTGCCTTCTCAGTTATTGCAATATTCCCTTCTTTCTTGTCCCTCCTCTTTGTCTTATCTACAAGTCAAAGTTGACAAGAAACGCTCTTAACAGAACGGCTGCGCAACGATTTAGGCTGTCTTGAGACAGACTTCCCTACCTTCTCTCTGGTAAAGCGGTTGTAACTGGTTCTCATATGTATTAGCTGTCATTCTGTTCTAATACATTTAGCCTTTTACAAATCCGTCAACACCATTTTGGCGACTTCACTGGGGACTCTGTAGTCGTATCCTTTCATCTCCAACCTGTTTACTGTGTTCATCCTATCTTTACCTCATGGATCCATCCATGTCCAACACTACCTCTTTTGTGGAAGATATTTTAGAACATAATCCTCCTCAAGATCATGTTCCTCTTTAAGACCCTGAAGAGATGGCTAAATCTCTTAGGACAACGAGTTTGGCTCTACAGGCTCAGCTGGATGCTTTACCCGGCAAACCTG
Organism: Pachysandra terminalis; assembly: GCA_031762675.1. Taxonomy (NCBI): domain Eukaryota; kingdom Viridiplantae; phylum Streptophyta; class Magnoliopsida; order Buxales; family Buxaceae; genus Pachysandra; species Pachysandra terminalis. The sequence goes on along the minus strand of JAUPMG010000004.1, from coordinate 7,082,486 downwards.
TTCCTAGTTCTTCAGCAAACCCTTCTGCCAGAACCCCTCCCACAGTAAACTCTTCTCCATACACTTCCACACCTCCATCTGTCCCAAACCAAGCTTTGTTACCATTGAGGATGTCCAGGCTCTCCTACAGAAATCCCAGTCCAAAGATACAGATTGGATCAGCAGTGACTTCTGTCCTCCATATCCAGAGACACTCCTTAGCTTGCCTTACCCCAAGGATTATGAAACTTCTGTCTTTTCCCAGTTCTCAGGGCAGAACGGGAACGTGCGGGAGCATGTTAATCACTTTATAGAAGCGCTCGGGGCTTATGCCGTCAACAAGGAGCTCCGTCTATGGGAGTTCTTAAAGTAACTCTCTAAACGAGCTTATACCTGGTACAATAGGTTAGAGCCTGGCTCTGTGCATGAATGGGAGGCCATGGTGTCGTTGTTCCACCACAAGTTCTTCATTAATGAAGAAAAGGCTCACCATCATTGACCTCAGCCGGGAGAGGCAGAAACAGGAGGAAGGTCTGGTCCAGTATGTCAAGCGTTTCAGGGACCTGGTGATTACCTGCATAGAGGCAGCTTATGAGGAGAAGTTTGTCAGAATTTGTATCAACGGCTTTCTTCTGCCATACCGTATTCATCTTGAGAATCATGAGATCAAGAGCTTTACTAAGTTGTACGAGTATGCCAAGAGGACAAATGCCTCTATTCCTGCCCCCGAGAAAAGGATAGAGATGAAGCGTGCTCTGGTTGTCACTACTGGCAAGAAAGAAGAATCTATTCCCAAAAGGAAAGGCAAGCCTAGCAGTAGCAACAACACCAACAACAACAACAACCAAGAGAGACGCACGCCGCCTCCAGAAGCAACCTGCTCACTTGCCCAGTTGGATGCCCTACTGCAAGAATGGATCAAGGACGATCGCGTCTTACTACCACCTATTAAGAAAGAACCCTCAGAGGCTGACAAATGGTCCCCTCGATATTGAAAATTCCATCGACATACTCGCCAATCCAAATTCGACTGCTGGGCCCTGAGGAAAATCCCCCATGCTAGATTGGCAGCTGGAGAAATTGATGTCCCAGATGCAAAGGTGCACACTGATCCTCTTCCCCGGCACAAAGGGAAAGGAAGAGAAGTTGTGCTGATGATGTCCATCTTCACCACCAGGCAGAGGTCAGATCCCCAATCCAACGAGGATGTGCGCAATACCACTAAATTCTAGATGTTCTTTGAGGACATGCAGTTCACCTCCGAGATGCGGACGGAGGCCACTCACACATTGCTGGGAATCATGGAGAAATACCATTTCCAGTGCTTCAACTGCCAGGATGCTCCTGCGTGTTACCCTCAACGACTCAGCAAACATGCCATAACTTTCACGGAGGAAGACATGATGGCGTCTTCGGAGGACCACAACAAACCCCTGTATGTGAATGCCACCTTACAGGGTGTGGAGGTTCGAAGGGCATGGTGGATGGTGTCTTTGCGGTCAACCTCATTCCTTTGAAGATTCTGGAGGCAGTAGAAGTTTCCAGCAAGTGCATTGTCCCCAGCCAGATCCAGATTCTGGGTTTTGATACCAAGTGGCAACAGACGTTGAGAAGCATTTCCCTCAATCTTCGAGTTGGGTCTTTCAAGTTCCCCACTACATTTCACGTCATTGATGATAGAGCGGTGTTTCATTTGCTATTGGGAAGGCCATGGATACATCGAGCGAAGGTGGTACCCTCCACTTATCATCAATGTTTGAAGGGCATCTGGAATGGAAAGATTGTCAGGGTAGTGACAAAACCATTTCCCTTTGATGAATCAGAAACCCACTACGCGGAGGCGAACTATTATGATGGGTTCGCTCCAGAGGGAGAATGCCGCGTTGCCAAGCCTCAAGGAACCCTTTTGCCCTTGTGGAATACTCTAGAACCAGCTGCTCGTCCAACACCATCTTCTTCAGCATCATCTTCAGTACCATCTTCATCTGCAGCACCACATCTTCAGAGGGTCCTCGACCAACGAAGGCCCGTTGCGCGAGATTAGACCTTGCTGATGGAAGGTATGTCTACCGATTATGACAATCACAGGGAGATCTATCCGCTGACATCCCGCAGTGCGTCCCTAGTGAAGAAATGCCAAAAGCTCTCGAATCCAAAGTTGAACCAGCCCCGGAACACTTACAAGATGGTATTCAAGCTGGTCAGGAAAAGTTGACCACAGTTGACCTTGGTGAGGATTCAACCGATAACAAGCCTGTACAAATCTCTTCCTCCCTCAAGCCGTATCAGAAGGAAGCCTTCATAACCTTGCTCTCCCAGTACAATGATGTTTTCGCCTGGAGCTATGAAGACATGCCAGGTCTTGATCCCGGATTGGTAACTTACAGGCTCCATCCCTCCCCTGAAATGTGTCCCATCAAGCAAGCTTCAAGGACATTCAGGCCAGATATTGAGCTACAGATCAAGGTGGAAGTTGAGAAGTATTTACAAACAGGCTTTCTCAAGCCTATCTAACATCACTCTTGGTTGTCTAATATTGTCCCTGTAAGGAAGAAAAATGGACAGATCAGATGTTGTGTAGATTTCAGAGATCTTAATAAAGCTTGTCCAAAGGACGATTTCCCTTTGCCTAAGATGGATATACTGATTGATGCCGTAGCAGGGAATGAAATGTTTTCCTTCATAGACGGATTTTCATAATATAACCAGATCCTTATGGAGGGATGCTGAAAAAACCGCTTTCAGAACTCCCATAGGGAACTTCTATTATACAGTCATGCCCTTTGGTTTCAAGAATGCTGGTGCGACTTACGAAAGGGCCATGACTGCTATAATCCATGACATGATGAATGGGGAAGTTGAAGACTATGTAGATGATTTGGTTATCAAGTCAGCCAAGAGTGGAGATCACCTCATTATTTTGGAAAAGGGTATTCCAAAGATGCCAGATGTATAAACTCAATATGAATCCCATGAAGTGTGCTTTCGGGGTTTCCTCTAGAAAGTTCCTTGGGTTTATAGTCCATAGGCATAGGATAGACTTGGACCCCACGAAGGCTAAGGCTGTTGTGATCACCCCCGGGTCGGGTGGACCCTATGCTGATCGGGTTATTTTGGATTCGCCACCATTCATAGAGTTTGGGTGTGAATGATCACCCGGGTTTATTGATTAATTAAGAAATTAAACCAAAATCAGCGGTTTAGGGTGGTCTAACCAGAAATCATGGAAAGGGGGTTTATTTGAGAGATGGGAAGGTGTTAGGCACCCATCTACTCCCGGTTCAACCGGTTACCCGATTCAAGATTATTTGGCCAATTAAAGAAAAATTTCAAAACAAACTAAATAAACTAAAGCTCTAGGAAAATCCTAAAAATGGTTTAAAATGATAAAATATTAGAAATAATCCTAAAATTATAAAAAGATGAAATAAAAAAAAATTGCATATAAACACCCATTAAAAATTTATTCAATTAAAAACATGGGTTGATTAAATTCACCAAAAAGGTCATTCATAACATGTTTTGAACACTAATAATCATCATGCTAAAAATAAAAACAAAAAAAATGGTAAAAGAAAATATACATGTAGCAGCTAAAGATGTGTACTCCTCTGCTTTGAGCTCCTTTGATGAGCTCGGCTTGAGAGGTGGCTGCTTTGGAGACTAAAACCCTTTTTCCTATTCTTCCAAATAGGGCCTAAGGACCAATTTTTTGTTATTTTGCTTTTTTGAGGGTTTGTTTGGATTCGGTTCAGGGGTTCATTGGTTTGGATTGGGTTTAGGTTGGTTTGATTCGGTTTAGCTTGGTTGGGTTTGGTTCAAGGGGATTTTGGTTCGGTTTGGGTTTGATTTGGTCCGGTCTGGGTAGGGGTAGTGGTTTAGGTTGAGTGGTTCGGGTCAAGTTGGGTTGGGTTAGATCTTTTGTCGAACAGGTGGAGGGCACGAGACAAGGCAGCCAGGGCCCGGGCGCAGCAGGCAGGGGTAGGGCACGAGGCGCGCACGACAGGTGCGCAACACAGGGTATGGGGCTGGTTGGTTGGGATGTTTTGTTGAACAGGTAGCAGGCAGGCAGGGCACAGGACAAGGTAGCAAGGGAGCGGGAGCAGCGGGCATGGGCAAGGCACGAGGTGCACAACACAGGGTATGGGGTTGGTTGGTTGTGGTGTTTTGTCGAACAGGTAGCAGGCAGGCAGGGCGCAGGCGCGCTGCAACAAGGGCCTGGCATAGGCGTACAGCAAGGAAGGGACGCGGGCAGGTGGGCAGGGCATGAGGCTCGCGCTCCAGGTGTGCAACACAGGGTATGGGGCTGGTTGGTTAGGGTGTTTTGTCGAATAGGTA
>JAUPMG010000004.1:7065424-7078069 GCA_031762675.1 Pachysandra terminalis | reverse complement strand
TCTCTCTTTGTATCTTTGAAAACCTTTCATTGGAACGGTCTTTATTGATTTAGGCCAGTGAAAGCAAGTATTCGAATTCACTGATTGTACAAACCAATTGATTAATTGACATTTTAAATTATTTACCGGTTTGTGCATCACCAATACCTACTCAAAGAGCTCGTCTAAATTACATTTGTAAGAAGCTTGCTGATATAATAATTTGAACCAAATAATCCATTTAGAGCGATCCATATAACCAATCAGTCTATCCAGCTAGAGCTATCCATGTAACCATACACTCATTGGCCTGTACATCCGCTCGGGTTTTGCTTGCTATTTCCTTGCAACGAAGACAAGAAAGGGTCTTAATGTCTTATTTCCCCCTTTTCTCGAAGCTGGTAGACAATGAGCTTAGCACTCCTGCAAGGCTACTCATCCGCAGAAGAAGAGGAAGAAGAAGAGCGATTTCAAGACCAGAACTCTTCAGATGACGACGAATACGCCATTGGCCGTTCTAATGGACAAAATTCCTTGTTCAATCTTCCTAAACCATCCGGAGAGTCGTTGCTCCCATCCGCATTTGATGCGTTCTCCGAGGTACTTCTGCCCTAATTTGCACGTTTTTGCTTTGTCTTTCAGTGACTTTTCCGATCTAATCTGATCTATTCTTTGCCCTTTTGTTTTTCCCTTTCCTTTTGGTTATTGGAGATTGCAGGACCGCCGGAATTTCTCAACAATTGCGTGGCCGAACAGGTATCCGCAAGCGATATCGACCGGAAAGGGAGGCGAGGAGGTAGAAAATCTCGGAGAGAGAAGAAAGATCTACCGGCCGGTAAACCTTCGAGAATGATTCTATCGCTTTTGCTTTCTTGAACCCTAGACTATGTTCTGCAAATGATTTATGCTTGTCTTTGAGATGGTGGTGAAATTCGCTCAAACACTAGTACAGTGGACAATGGTTTCATGAAAATTGGATAAAAAAAGCATGCAATTTGGGGTAATTTCCTGTTTTGCATCTTTTACCAGGGTTACGCCTTATATGTGATTAACGAGAATGAGCATATACAGATCAATTTACACGCTATAGTTTTTCGAACAGTTGATTGAGCATACCAAAATTAGGCATAAAATTAGAATTTAGCTTAATTTCTCAACAACAAGTGGGATGAAATGAACTAAGATAAGTTCATCAGCAGTAAGCCTCTTTAAGATTCAGTAAAGTACAAAACATGGTGGTTAAGCATCCCCAGAAACATGCATAAACCAAACAACAAAACTGTGGTGCATCTTCTTCCCTTGGCCGAAGGTATATCAGTAAATCAGTTGGTACATATAAGTTCCATCCCACAAAGATTGATAACTCAATCTAGAGGCCATGATAAGCTGTGATTGCTATAGATTTTACATCTAAGAATAACCCATTTGGAGCTTCTTTTTGATTGTCATAGGTGATGCAGATGGCATTTGCTGAAGTTCATAGGATATCCTTATAGTGTGCATGGACAGACGGAATAATTTTAACAGGCACTGCTTTCACATCTATCTATGTCCCAAATGAATTTGTTTCGGTGTTGTTTAAAATTTTTCCCAGTTATATATCTAATAAAGTTGGACATGATTTAAATACTATATGGTCAAAATATTGAAAAGTGAAGATCCATTGTGGGAGTGTTATTCTGTGTACTACTGAACATTGGACAGGTTGGACAGGAAATCAAGTCAAAAAGGTTCTAGTGAAATCAAATTACATCTTGATTAAAACATCACACTGTTCTTTGGTTGCTGGAAAGGGAAGGAAGAAGATTGGATTGCTGATTCTCATTTCTTTGGCGTTTGGAGCTCAGTCATTGCAGTGACACATAACAGTTCTTTATTGTTTTACCACACTTTCTAATCAGCATACGCTTGAGTTATGCTAGGGTTTTTGATCACATGAACAAAACAATCTATATAGTGCCAACAATGAATCTTTCACTGATTTCCTTTTCTATCCGCTATTAGAGTATTTTTCAAATAGAGCTGCTGCAACTTCAAATTCGAAAATGAGATCTTCACTTGGCTACATGGAATTCAAATCTCTGATATTGTGAACTTATTTCAAGGTCAATCTCTTTTCCATAACAATTGATGATAAACACTCTCTATCAAGATTTATGAATAGAGAGTCCATAGTGTTAGATATCCATTGTACGTAGACTTTATTGAAAAATTCCAGACCTGACATTTGTGATCCTCTGCATGTCATTAAATTGGATATTTATGTTGATTATGGAGAATTGTGAAAAGAAGTTTACTTTATTGTTCGCACATTAGGTTTTTGTCTTGTAGTTGGTGGAGAAGATTGACAATGTGGGCGAAACAATGGTAAGAGTAGAGAGCCAAGAGATTCCCAAAAGTAACCACTTTCCCTATCTTGCATTAATTGTCCATAAAGAAAGAGGTACATGGAGGAGAATGTCGTATAATATTAGAGCTAGATAGCTTAAGTGGAGAGGTGTTTCTGTAGTGTTATGTAATCGATGTAATCCACTCAAGCTAAAAGGAAAATTTTATAAGGCAACTAACTATTAGGCCTGCTATGATGTATGGATGGGAATTTTTAGATTATATGTATCACCAAAAAGGCCAAAAAAATAGTGTTCCTTCAGATCAAAGAACAAAACATATGAGAGAGGGGAAAGTCGATGCAGATGGCGAAGGATGGGGAGAGATCAAAGAGTCTCGCTCTTCCGAGAAGGACACTAGACTGCATGATCCTTGTCAAGAGAACAATTGTGGTATCGGTTTTCATGATGGATGTGGGGAAAAACATGCTCATCTAAGAAGAAAAATCTCTGGCAAGGTGGTCGGAAACGACAAGTATCACCATCCATTCAAAAGCTATGTAGGCTTTCTTGCCAAATTAGATACTCTCTCTTCTTGGCTTAAACCTACAACGGATGACAAGTTTGGTACTATTTCCAACCAGTCAATGGTCCAAGATGGTCAACAGGTTCTTGATTGCACGTATTAGTTTCTAATATATGTAGAGATTGGACATCCATTGCCTTGTCATCTGATGGCTAATTTTGATGATTGCCTACTATAGATTTAGATGTATATAGGTGCTGTTTAGGTGTGATTTATGGGGTAGCTTAATTTTGTAATATCTCTGGCTCACTATCTTGTTTATCCTTGGACATTCTATCTATAATCTATAAAATTTCTTAACTTTGATAAAAAAAAATGTATTCTGTACAACTGTTTTGTGTAGGAGACAAATGGTCAAATTGCACTTATCTTCAATTGACCAAAATTTGGGTCAGCATAGCTAAGGGGAGTTTGCCGCACTTGTTTTTTTACTGCCTTTGGAATGTTCTACTCATATTAATGAGATAAAGATGACTAGGCAGAACACTATTTTTCTCATATGCTCGTCTAGCCTAGTGGTTTTTAGCCTTGGAATTTTGCTTGGCCTTGAACTGGATATGGCTAAACTGTCACAAGTTCTATCTTCTTTTACCTCATGGCTTGACCATCTAGCAATTGAGACTGGACAGAGTAAGGTAACAGATTTTGTGTTTCATTGATTCTATGAAGTTTCCTTGTGCTCTATGGCAAATTGGTGTGGCGCATATTGGACAGCATCAAGACATTAGACAAAGGACAACGGAGCCTCCAATTACTTTAAGATTCTTGTTGAAGATCGATCGCTGGAGTAAAGTCTCTCCAGAAGAGAGAGGAAGGGAGGAACCTGGAAGAACAAGAGTCGTGTTGCCAGCGAAAGCTTGCTGCAACCTGGAAGAACAAGAATCATGTTGCTAGCAAAAATTTGCTTCATCTTTCCATTGCTTGCTGGTGTTCAAGAAAGAAAGCAAGAGAGAAACAATTGCTAGTGTTGCTTCTTGAAATTTGGATGTTGTTCCAAAGACTTTGATGTTTGTACATTAATGACTACAAGGGGTTTAAAAATTAAAGATATTTTTTTTGAACAATTAAAGATTTATCTGTTTTCATCTTTAACTTATCTAAAATGTTCTCTATAACCAATAGACAATAGCATACCCCACCAAACACACTTACACAGGCGAACACCAAAAAAGAGATGAAGAGATTTGTTGTTTATATGCTAATGACTGTGAGGGCTTTAACAATTAAGTTTTGTTTTTGTTTTCATCTTTGATATCTCTAAGCTTTTCTAAGTGTGCAGCAGCCTTCCCCTTCTGACATGCAGCCACAAACAGGCAGACATACCAGTAAACATCAATACGAGATTTGTTGTTAAAATCTTATGATGTAACTCAATCAAATTTAACCTAGGATACCAAAGGTGGAGTTATGATGTAATTCAATCCAATTCAATCTAAAATATCATTGGTGGAGTTATGATGTGATTCAATCAAGTTTGAGTTAGAAATATTGAGTTCTGCTGATGGTGCTACATGATCTGCTTGCATGTTTGGCATGTACAAGACAAGTAGGGAGGGTGATGGACTCATCCAATCCTGACTTAAATTTTCATTATTTTGCTGAGTGATGTTGCTTTAGGAGGTAGAAAGGTAACTATAATGGAGGGAAGAACAAAAAGAAAAGAAGGCGTAACCATTAATGTTTTGACTTAATCATGAGTTAGTTTCTGGGAATTTTGTTTCTTAGATTTCTAATGCAAGGTTGCTAGTACTTGTTCTGTTTTTGGAATTCTGAGATTCATCATAGATGTGACGTTTATATGCTTTCTTCTTTCGTCAATGTTTTTTCGTTGAATGTGAAAACATAATAGAGAAATTCGATGTTACATTGCTTGTAGGTGTTGTAGTGGCGGCCAAAGCTCAACTAGTTGGAATCCGTGATCATGTAAGAAGTGATATTGAAGGCAATGCTGCTCTTGCAACACCACCTCAAAAAGGTTCTTTGAGCACTAGACCTGGGGAAGGGAAGCGGGTGGCCTCTGCAACTAATCCTGATGCAAAAGATGCTGCAGAACTTCTCAGGTATGCCTCTGTGTTCTTACATGTTTCTTAGCTGGTCAATATTTGCAGTCATTATGCAGAATATTAAGTTTCATTTGCACCTACATGTTTTGTGAGCAGTCACATGTGCATAGGGTTCGCAATCTGGGATATATGCTAGATGTTATGGTCCCATCTCTTTGTTCTAGTGCATTTTCTTTGGATGGTACTGAAAATTATAAGTTCCTTAGTTTCATCTAGGTGAGAGCCAGGAATAGCTCCTTCTCAGCTTGTACATGTGTTTCATATACAGCATTGGTTGGGCATGATGGTTGTTGGATGGTCTTAAGTGTTTGTTTTATGTATTGTTTATTTCCTTCGTCTTTAATGTCTTTGTATTTTAGTCTGAATTAAGATAAATTCTGTTTCAGGATGTGCTTGCAATGTGGAATACCGAAGACATACTCTAATGTGCGTGGAATGGTCTGCCCAGTGTGTGGTGATCGCCCTCCCGTGAATGCGAACACAGAGTTGGAAAAGAAGAAAGGGTCCACGATCAAGGACAAAGAGAAGAGCAAGAGGATGAAGGGCCAATCTTCTCATTCTAGTTGGAAGAGTGAAACGGAGATGCAGCTTCGACAACAATTCGATTAGCAGGTTAGCACAAGCATCAGAGTTTAACTGACCTATGCAACATGTTTGACTTTTGCATGCAATTACTTGAAAAAACTAGGTTCAGCTGCTTAGAGGATGATGATGGTGATGATAATAGTAATAAGTATTATAATAATAATAATAATAATAATAATAATAATAATAATAATAATAATAATTGTAATAGTAATAGTAATATTAATAGAGATTGAGAATAGGAACACAGTTTTGTTGATAAAATTGAACTTACTGTGAAATGATAAGAGCTGTGAAAGCATGTGCTAGGATCTAGAAGTTAGGATAGGAATCTGGATTCTGGTTTTCTTGTTCACTTGGTGTAATGAATTTTAGGCATTGGGGTTGAGATACTTGTTACATGATGGGCCTGAACTGTACCATTTTGCATGAAAGGCTGTATGGATCTTGTAATCGGTGTTTTAAATGTTGCTTTCGCTGGAAATTTTGCCGTCGGAACCTGGGGGAAATTTTGCCAAAATATTGGGAGAGATTTTCGATTTGGCGGAATATTTTGCCATATGAAGAGAAATGGGGGGAAATTAGGAAAAACTTGGATTTTTTTAATGAAACTCTAGGGATCACTAAAAGATACATAAACACAAACAAATACCTCGAAATTTAACAATAAACAACTACGCATTCTGATGAACAAACATTGAGGGATCTAAGTAATATACGTGCTTGTCAGCCTGTAAATATGAATTGCTATATGAAATGTGAACTATCATCCACATAAGAGTCAAAATACATCAAAATGTCAAAAACAACACTGAAACACCTAAAAATGCAACATCCAAATTACATGATCAAATTTACGACAACAATAAGTATCACATCCACATAGAATGTTCACCTGTCTTTAATAGATACATCAACATGCATTTTCAACCTAATGGAACTAGAGTTATGAAAAAATACAACTTAAAACAAACCATATGAGGATGTTAGATATACCTCACAAATCCCCAAAGTTGATGCTTCAATATGCAAGGTGATTTTTGTTAGATCTTAGTAATTGAGTCTTTATACTTGATTGTGTAACTCAAATCTCGAAGAAAATGCAAAATAAATAAATAATAAAATTTGGTCACCTTGCTAAGAAAAGGAGGCTTCGGTGAAATTGAGGGATATTTCGATCAAAATTTCCCTTGTATCAACTGTGTTGACCCGTTTTATTAAAGAAAAAAATTCAAGATATCGCTGATATTGGCGATATATCGATAAATTGGCAGTATATCGCTCGATATATCGCCAATTTTGGTAAAATAGGGACATTCCCAAGAGATATTATCTCCAAGGGGGGACATAAAGAAATTTCGGAGAAATTTTACCAAATTTCGCCGAAATTTAAAAACACTGCTTGTAAAAACACCCTAATATCTATGAGCTACCATTCATGGATCAAGCTGATTTTAAGCGCGGGGTTCGCAAAAGTGGTAGGCGAATCATCCATTTGTTATTGGGTCAAGAATTGTGTTACACCACGAGAGCATCTTCTTATGTCATAACACCATGCTAGAGCAATGACCACAAAACCCTGTTTATAAGAGGTTTTTTTTGATATTTTGAGTAGATGGGGGTAGAACAAAACTGTAACTTCTTTCAGAAACAAGTTCGATTGCTTAGTTGGTAAGGGCAAATAGGGGATTGTGTGGGTTAGGCGCACGGTCTCAAGTTCGATTCCCCAGCTGAGCAGGTTCGGATTTAAGGGGAGGTCGTGGCGGTGGGTTGCTGCGCAAGCCTCCTACTTGGGATTAGTCGGGCCTAAGGCCCGGACACCGAAGTAATCAAAAAAAAAAAAAACTTATTTCAGAAACAAGATCAAAAATCACGGAAACTAACTGGTTCCTTTTATTATGAGACCACTTATTACTAGATTCTCTTACACATCTATTTTCTTTTTGAAACTATAAGATCTTATTTATTTATTTATTTTTTTTTGGTAATGACTATCAGATCATATTTGCATGATACTGTTGATGTGGAAATTGTGCTACTTGACCTGCTTTAAGCCGCTAATCGGGATTGAGCTGCTTAAATGGGCGTAAATAGCGTAAGCACATGACGACGTCGTGTGTCGGTTGTTTCCGTACTGCCCGGAGTTGGATAAGGTCTTATATGGGCACGTGGGACATCCCAACCATCCGCCTAAACCGTCGTGCGGCCGTTCAGACGGCTCTACGCTTATGCTCGACAAACGTATGTAAAAAGAAAAGAGAAGAGGGGGAAGAGCCAATATAGAATTACACAGAATTTCTTACTTTTGGCAATATGCTTAGTCCACGGGGGTCGCCTTATAGAGGTCTTTTCTACTATTTAGAAGTATATGGAATACAATTACAGCCCCAATCATATGGGGATAAAGAAAGAGATAAAAAAAAAGAAGGGAGGGAGAGCTCCTCCTTCTGTTGTTTTTGTTCTGAAATAATCCTTTATATAGACTTGTCCTTCTTGGCCTGGAAGCATCTTAGCTCCTAAGAAAACTTAGACCTCAAGTATACTTGGCCTGGAAGTATCTTAGCCTGTAAGTGACTTAGTCTTGAAGAAATAAAAATATCTGATGCATGTAAATCTTATAATACTCGTTTTCCTTTTTGATCACGTCATTCTCACTCGAGACCTATGGAATTGTAATTACAACACTGTTATCTTCTCTTCTTAAGGTCACCTACTTTGAGTTCTTAGTCTCTCTTTTGAGGACATCAATAACAATTTCTTTTTCGAGAATTATGGTCATGGAACCAATATTGTCCGACCCTGGTATTATAAGATTTACATATATCAGATATTTTTATTTCTTCAGGGCTAAGTCACTGACTAAGATACTTCCAGGCAAAGTATACTTGAGGTCTAAGTTTTCTTAGGAGTTAAGATACTTCCAGGCCAAGAAAGACAAGTCTATATAAAGGGTTATTTCAGAACAAAAACAACAGAAGGAGGAGCTCTCCTTCCTTTTTTTTTTTTTTTTTTTTTTTTTTTTTTATCTCTTTCTTTATCCCCATATGATTGGGGTTGTAATTGTATTCCCTATACTTCTAAATAGTGGAAAAGACCTCTATGAGGCGACCCCCGTGGACTAGACATATTGCCGAACAATGTAAAAAATTCTGTGTACTTCTATATTGGCTCTTCCTCCTCTTCTCTTTTCTTTTTTACATACGTTTGTTGAGCATAGGTGTAGCGTCGTTTGAACGGTCGCGCGACGGTTTAGGCGGATGGTTGGGATGTCCCACGTGCCCAAATAAGACCTTATCCAACTCCGGGCAGTACAGAAACAACCGACACACGACGTCGTCACGTGTTACGCGATTTACGCCCCTTTAAGCAACTCAATCCCGATTAGCGGCTTAAAGCAGGTCAAGTAGTACAATTTCCGCATCAACAATACTAGTGAAACATAAATTATCAAAAGTAATATACCAAATGTAGTTAGAAAAGTAATATACCAAATGCAGTTAACTAACATTTAGCTTTTATATATCAGCCTGTAACTAGAAAGAGTATAGATCTACCAATGAAAATTCCCAAAAAAAAAAAAAAAAAAGAAGGATCAACAAAAACACTCAGCTAACTGCTATACACTAAAGCTGTATGTTTGTTCTTATTCAGACATTGTAGCATCATTCATTGTTGATGTTTTCTTTTGAAGTCAGCTTCTCAACCATACCACCCCAGCCATTTAAATAGACTCACTTTTGAGGACTCCGGAGAAGCATTTACTCTCAGGGAGTTGTCCGTCTCCAGGAAAACCCATTCAGTTTCTGTAGAAGCAGCCTCTTTTACCAATGCTGATGATACCTCTATCTCACTGTAACTTTTCTGCAATGGAACTACAAATGTAGAATGCATTGGTGATGAAGCATTACCTTCCTTCTCTGTCAAAGTTAGCACATGAACTGTTGTCTCTCTATTGTTGATGTTGTCCTCTCCTACATCTTCTTGAGTACTATCTATCTGGCCCGATCTCAAGTATTCCTCGTCATTATTCATCGAAACTTTGTCTGTGTACTTTCTAATTATGTTGCAATTTTCATTCTGTTGTTGGTTGCCTTCCTTGCAATGTTCAAAGCAAACTCTATCTTCAAGCATCTCATTAAAAGACTTGTGATTGCCACCGTTCCCATCATCTTCACAATCACTGGTGTTATACCTGTCATAAATGGGTCCCGAGTTGTTCCCACTTCCATTGCCATCTTCGATATGTTGGCTGCTTTCCTTCATATTCTTACACTGAACTCCATTTTTCTGAGTAGAGGATGCATCATCGTCTGAGACACTACTATCACCTTCACTGTCACTGGATGTGGATGCTTTATGTCTCCTACTTCCGCTATCATCTTGGATGTCTTCGACTTTGCCATCAGTAACACCGTCATCACAATCTCTGTAGTTCTTACCACCTCCGTCTCTTACAGAGTTGCACACAGGTCCTCCTGTGTCAAGCATACGTATATTGTCATCTTTTATCTGTTGGTTATCTTCTTCAGACTCGACTGGATTGTCAGATGACTCGCTTTCATCAGCCACACTACCATCATCAACATTGTTTTTGGACTGAACTCCATCCTCAGAGGACTCGTGGCTATTATCATCATCTCCCTCTTTTTTAGCCTGAACTCCAGTATCCAAGTAATCATCATTATCATCTTGTTGATCATTGTCATTGCTCATCTCATTTTTTTCATCATCATCATCATCATCATCACTATCACTAGTGCTTGCATCATCGTCACTGAAATAAGCAATTAAGGTAAAGTTAATATTTAAACTTCTTTCTCTTACCTCCATAGCATCATCATCATTATCACTAGAGCTTGCCTCATCGTCGTCATCAGCATCGTCGCTGAAATAAGCAACCAAGGTAACCTTAATATCTAGACATCTTTCTCTTACCTCCATAGTCCCATCATCATCATCATCATCATCACTAGTGTTGGCCTCATCGTCATTGAAATAGGCAATTAAGGTAACGTTTATATCTAAACTTCTTTCTCTTGTCTCCATACCTTCATCATCATCATCACTATTACTAGTGCTTGCATCATCATAATCGTCATCGTCATTGAAGTAAGCAACCAAGGTAAGTTAATATCTAAACTTCTTTCTCTTACCTCCATAGCCTTCTCTCTCTGATTCAAGTGCTTCATAAAGTAAGCAACTAAGGTAAAGCCCACTCCTGAATATTCCTTTGGAAACCATGCAAACAATAATGATAATAACGTTGCCCAGGAACGAGAAGCTTGCAATCACGTCCTTGCGACATTCCCTATGAGGCAAGAAAATAATGGAGGACAACAGTAGAAGAAGAGCATAGAGAAAAGGCATATAATAGAGTGAGGTAAAGAATAGAGCTGTGTAGACGATGACTGCATCGCAGAAAAGGAAGGGGTTCATGGTGGGTAATTCAGAGTAGAAGATTGAGAAGGGCGGAGCCATTGCTTGAGTTTCTATAAGAAGGGATGCTTCTCTTCTATATATTAAACTGATAGAAACGGAGAGGTAATTTGACTTTGATTAGGAGTCCTAATTCGTGTATGACAAATTGACAATAACAACTTCAACTACAAGTCTTTTGAGTTTCTTTAAAACTCGTTGATTTCTAAAATTGTGATAAAATTGCTACCCGGGGTAGTGGGTCCACGTTTGTATTTGTACACGACCCGTCATCGGACCGTTTTAGGCCTGCTTGGTCAAACTGCCAAGAAAAGGAGCATCTGAGCTATTTATCAGAGCTTTCTTCAACACGGAAACCATGTAATGAGCTTTGCTCCATATCGCGGATCGATCAAGGATTCTAGTAGTTCTTCAATGGAGCCGTCAACGCCATTAGAGCAAGCTAGGGCTGTCAACGAGCCGAGCTTGAGCTTTATAATTAGGCTTGTGAGAAAAAGCTCATTATCTTAACGAGTTTGAGCCGAGCTTGTGTATAGGTTCGGTTAGGCTTGCATAGGAGATTATATCATCATTTTCTTATATCTTACGTTATGTATTAATATTAAATACACATGTTAACATATTATATTATATATAATAATAATTATCAATTAAAATATTATTGCATTTATACTAATCATTACCAAAAAAAAATTTATACTAATCTAAGTTTTTTTTTATGAGTAGTTACAAGCCGAACTTTTTGCAAGCTGAGCTGGGCGGAGCTCAGCTTGGTTCGGGGACTAAATTTTTTTAATGAACCTGAGCCAGCTCGGGTCGGCTCGCATATAGCCATAGTGCTAGCCTTCAATCTAGGTCTGTAGGAAGGGTTGGGCCGTGTTCTAGGCATTGTGGGTTCATTTCAATTTAAAATTAGTTGACCCAAACTCAGTCCAACCTGAACTATAGTTCGAACCTAACCCAAATATTATTAGGAGTTCAGGCTGGGTTTCGGGCAGCACAAACTAAATATATCTTTAAATCATCGATTTATTTTATTTTTTTTTATTAAATTATTAGTGCAAAGCTTCCGCTTTTTCATTTATAAACACCTCATACTTATAAGTAACTACTCAAATTATATATAATATTTATTTTATATACTTGGTTAAGTTGGTCCATTCTAGCTTTTGTGCTGTATTGACTAGGGGTGCAAATTGGGTCGGGCTAACCCGAACCCAAACCAACCCAACCTGACTTTGGGTTGGTTTGGGTTGGGTTTTATAGTACATTGGATTGGTTTTGGGTTGGAAAAAGGTAACCCGATGTAATTTGGTTCGGTTTTGGGTAACCCGACCCAATTTGAAACCCAAACCGATTATCCTGATATTTAAAATACCTATATATATATATATATTAAAACCTCTAAACTTTTGTTGGGTTGGGTTTTATAGTACATTGGATTGGTTTTGGGTTGGAAAAAGGTAACCTGATGTAATTTTGGTTTGGTTTTGGGTAACCCGATCCAATCCGAAACCCAAACCGAATTATCCTGATATTTAAAATACCTATATATATATATATATATATATATATATTAAAAACCTCTCTAAACTTTTGTAATTTTTAAATAAACCTCTTAGTATATCATAAACATGAAAAAGAAGAGGGGTGCGAAATTAGTGTTTTC
>JAUPMG010000004.1:7045262-7056328 GCA_031762675.1 Pachysandra terminalis | reverse complement strand
AAAAAAAGAAAAAAAAATAGAGGTAGATCGAGAGAGAGAGAGAGAGAGAGAGAGAGAGAGAGAGAGAGAGCTTTGCTGTGTACAGAATAACAAAAAAAAAAAAACAGGGCCTGAACGCAGTTGTGCGCAGAAAAAAAGAAAAAAAGAAACAGATGAAAGAAGAGAGAGAGAAAGAGAGAGAGAGAGAGAGAGAGAGAGAGAGAGAGAGAAAATACATACCTGGTCGTGCTCGAGCTGAACGAAAGAGAGAAGAGGGCTTTTAGGGTTTGATGAACTTTAGGTCTGTCTTCCAAGTCCTTTTTTTTTTTTTTTTGAGAAGTTCTTTAACCTTTTAATGATATTGCTAAAAACCAAATATAAATAAACCTTAATTAGAATAAGAAAAATTAAAAATATAATTATAATAAGTCAATTTAACAACCGGGCAACCACCCGGGAAAATTAGTCACCTAGGCGGTCGCCTAGTGGCCTAGGCGGTCGCCCAGGCGTAATCAGCCTAGGCGGGCATCGCCTGGACTCCTTGAATAACGCCCAGTCGCCTAGGCGGCTGCCTAGGCGACTGCCTTTAATAATTATGCTCCTACAAGAAATTTATTCTTTTCAATTTCAATGACCTTAAAACGTGTTCATCATCATGTATAATAAGTTTTTATGATTGGGGATTGATAGTTCACCAAAAATCTTCCTAACCTTTACAGAATTTTCAGTTGCTAAGCGGGATAGCTCTAATTACCTATGCTTTAAACTCCTGAAGACATGCATTCAAAATTCTTGTGAGACTCATTGACCAAGTTGAAAAACCTGTACAGTTCTTAAGGTTTTGAGAGAAAAGAAGAATGGATCCAAGAGAAGAGTTTGCGTGTAGGAACTTTCTTCCCTCTCCTATATAGATACCCTTCATTAAATATGAAGATAACTAGGACTATTATGTCTTGAGAACATTATTAAAGGAGAGGAATAGGACTCTTAACATTCCCTTTCAAGTTGGATTATATATGTTTGTCATGCCTAACTTGCATAATATCTTTGATAACCAAACTTTTGCCAACTCCCTTAGGATATTCATCAGTTATTGTTTTGTTGTAACATGAATGCGAATCTGACTAGTCTTCAACTTCTTTCTAATAAAATGACAGTCTAACTCGATATGCTTTGTTCTATTGTGCTTGATTAGATTATAAGAACAATAATAGAAGATTTATTGGCGCAATAAAGACTCGTAGGAGCATGGTTGTTAAACCCCCAACTCTGATGACTATTTGCGCCACAAAAGTTCATACACATTACATGCCATAGACCTGCACTTTGCCTTTGCACTTGATGTAGGAACAACAGGTTGTTTCTTACTTTGCCAAGTCATGAACACTGTTAGCAAAACTTGGTTTTCTTCAACCCCCCCTCCCCCCTCCAAAAAAAAGAAATAAAAAATAAAATAACACGTTATGGTGTTTTAAACTTCGTTTAAAACTTTATGCAACACAAAAAAATGGTCTTTTTCTTACAAAGATATGAAAAATTATTTTTTTATTCTTTTCTTTGATTTTCTTTAATTTGTTCATGTAAATGCATGTTTTCTTGTTCATTTCATTAGATTTACGTATTTAGGGTTATGCCAACTTCTTCTTCAGTCCATTCTCTGACCATTACTAGTATTGGGAGCTATAGCTAGTAGGTTCCACATTTGTTTCACTTATAGATGTATCTTACTTTTTTTGTGTGAACGTTTTAGCCTCTCAGGACACTTTTTATTTAGTGTTTGGTTATTTTAAGCTTCTTAAATACTATTTAACGTTTGTTGACCATAAGGTTGCATATTATTTATGCTTTATTTTGTTTCAATGTTCAGTTTCATCATTTATTAATGAAAACAACAATCTGCAAATTTTAGATTTATTTTTATTTTTATTTATTTTTATTTTAGAGTTATCTTGGGTCCTATCGTTCGATTGAACTCGGTGATTTTTATTGGGCCAATACCTGATAAGAAACCCATACCTAAAACGTTGGGCACACATGTAGACTCTGATACGTTCATTCCTTACCTTATCTTTCCTAGTCGTCCTACACATCCATATCAACATCCTCATCTCAGTAATGCTCATTCTTTGCATATATTACTTCTTTGTTGCCCAACATTCTGATCCATACATAGTAGCAGGACTAATGCCCCTGAAATTTTTGCATGACGGAAAGACCAAAATATCCTCAAATTTGAATTATTTCGTCATCAAGCACTGCATCAAAGATGCACTCTTGGAAATTTATTGTCATTTCATTGAGGCAGTGCCTCGTAGAGTAGTCTTATTCCTAAACGTACAAAATGTAAAGCTGATCATATGTCTGTACTGTGTTTTTTTTTGATGAATCATGTCTGCTTGCAGTTATGTTTTTCAAAACTGAGTACCATTTGTTTGAAATATCATGCTTACCGTTACCGGTCTGTATGGTCTTCATATTAGTTGCCAGATTCATCAATGGTATATGACGTTCTTGCTCTTAAAACGCGGATTTACGCGTTAAGGATGAACTCTCGTATAAAACGCTCTCTGTTATTTAAAATTCGAGAATTGACAATGAGTTGAATAAAAAGTTAAAAAATACTTGACCATTGTCATACCAAAAATACTTTCATTAAATGCATTGTTTGCATGGAGAGAGAGAGAAAGAGAGAGAGAGAGAGAGAGAGAGAGAGAGAGAGAGAGAGAGAAGAGAGAGAGAGAGAGAGAGAGAGAGAGAGACGCTCTGAACTATAGGTTATTTTTGAAGTTGGCGCGTGAGAGAGAGAGAGAGAGAGAGACGCTCTGAACTATAGGTTATTTTTGAAGTTGGCGCTTTCACGCTCTCGCTTTCGCTCTCCGCTCTGGTAACTAAGGTCTTCATCTGAGGACTTTGTACCAGATTTATGTTTGACTGTCCAAAACAATGCCATAGATCAATGGATTTTGTTGACACTTTGAAGACCACTTAGTTCAGTCTATTGAATGGTGGGTCCTGACCCATATGTCCCGATATTCTGTTTCTGTTACTGCACAGGTAATGGTTTCAGACAACAGATATTCCTATCTTTATATATTTAATTTAAAATCTATAAATTTATTATGAATTAATACTGTATTCAATTGCAAAATATGAATAACACTTTTCCTTTTCCCTTTCTGATTTATATCTTTATAGTCATTCATATTGATCATTCTTCTGAGCAGGATTCCATTAGTATCATTTCTCTATGAGCGTGGATGGCGTCAAAGTTTTTCTACTTGGTTTAGTGCTCCAGGTCCAGAGAAAGAGGTAAGGTGATGTTTAATTATTTTGTTAAAACATTGTTCCACCAAAAGATGGTATTAAATAGTTTTTTCTGCAAATTATATTTATTTTATTCAATTTGGATAAGTTTCAGAAACCTTCTTGAGCGCCATGAAACAGATATTTTTATTTTTATTTTTTCTTTATACACATACTAAATGAATTTCACCACTGCTTATGTTTATCAATAAGATTGGTGTTTTGTGTGATTTTGTTAAAAATTTAAAAAGTCTATAGTTATTTTGAAATCAACATCAGCAATGTTTAATTCAAGTGTCTAATAATTCGACTGCAGTATGAAATGGTGAAAGAATACCTTAAGCCTGTGTCTTGGGTGGAAATATTATCGATGCCAGCTGTGGAAGTGGGTTATTTTCGAGACTTTTTGCCAAGAGTGGACTGTTTTCTCTGAGAACATGCTCCATGAGTGCTATTGCTTCATAAATCAGGAGGAAGGCTTCCCTAAAGAGTATCATCTTGACTTTTAATTCAGAGCTCAAAAATATATATATATATATATTTTGGGATGTGGGGGATGATGTTGCTATTATTTGCTATGGGTTGCCACTTTTCAGAAAGGCCTAAGAAAAAAGAAAAGAAAATTCCATTTTTTAAGATTGAACTTGAACTTGTTTTCTTCTAGGAACATGATTCTGGTCAGAGCAGATATCTGTAGACTTCCTTTTGTTTCGGGTTCTGTTGATGCTTTGCATGCAGGTGCTGCATTGCATTGTTGGCCTTCACCATCATCGGCTGTAAGCATTTCTTTCTATTTGTTAATACTTTCACTTGCTTATGGCATCCATAGGCACACAAATTGATACTGATAATGATACTGGAAGCTAAGAGCTAAGAGCTAAGAGCTAAGAGCAATTATATTTTAAATATTACTAAGTGGGAGAAAACTAAAGAGTGGAGAGGAAATTTATGGCATACCAAGATGAGTTATGATAGAATTTTGTGTTTATTCCATGTTAAAGAGAATGTGGAAATTTATGGCATAGCAAGATGGGTTATGATAGAATTTTGTGAGCTCAGTAATTCTAAAAGATATATTGATAACAAGATCAGCATTGTTACATTTTAAGTTCTTTTTCTTTTTTGTTGGTAATCAACATTGTAAGAACAATTAAACCACCAGCATACAAAATTATAGTTTCAGCATCATGGACCTTTGGATTCAAGACTTAGACAAAGCCTTCACAATCTGATTTTGGAGGGGAAAAAAAACTAGGTTCAATGGTCAGATTAAGCTTTTCTTTTCTTTTTTCTTTTTTTTTTTTTCCCAATATTTTTCTTGGTTCAATGAAGAGAAACGACTTGGCTATAAACCAGCCTCTGTTTGTTGGAGTAATTATTCTCCTAAGCTTGAGAATTCAACTGATGGGATTCATGGGAAAGCAAGGTCTTCACATCGTCTTCGTCAAGGTTGAGACTGTCTCTTTCTCCATGATCCATTTCAATAATGCTTCTTTCCTTTCCATGTTCTATTTCAGAGAACTGAACTTGAGAATATTCACCTCCTGCAGGAGGATTATCTGACTCTATTTGTTGCATCTCTGATTCAATTAGTGCAACCATGCGTGCCCTGTCCCTATCACTTGGATAGGTGCAGTAGAGGAAGGAATATATGGAACAACAGAGAACCATTGGAATTCCTATAGCTGTGTAAAGAGCCTTGGCCAGTGCTGCGGCATTCTTTGTATCTGTTGCAATCTTTGTTGATTGGTTGGAAACTTTAGGAAGTGGTTTATAACCATAAACATGCTGAGCCAGAATCCCAACTACAGGGGGAGCAAATGATGATAATATGGACTCAAAAGATCGATCGAGCGCGTAGATGGTTGTTCGTGATTTTGCAGGTACAATCTCTGCAAATATGGGACTGTGTACACCAAATGTGTAAATAATTAATAAGTGAATAAACAGATATACTTGTAAAATTTCATCATCTCATGTAAGATTATTGGGTCATAAATTTGGCCAACACTATAAACTGCAGTTCTTTCATCCATGTTAGACGTTTGTTGACATGACATGACATGAAACTCGTGTTGATCCATATCGAGACATTAATTTGGACACTTGTAAGCATGGCTACCTTTATTTACGTTTATAGTATGTACTGTGTAGAAACATGTATACATTAAGCATTGTTATTGTGTGAAAAGTATTGATGTTTATCACTATTTGGTTTTTTGACAATGTATGATGGTCAATGACACATTTGTTATACTGCTTATTAGGGGTGCAACTCGGTTCGGTTTGGGTTGGGTTGACCTCAACCCAACCCCTAATCGACCTCCTTGAAGGTCAACCCAAACCCAACCCAACCCGATTTGAAACCCAAACACCAAACCACCGATTTTATTTTATAAACCCTAAACCCAACCCAAACCACAATTTCGGGTTGGTTTGGGTCGGGTTAATTCAGGTTGATAAGCACAATCAGAGCTTGGGTCATATATTTGAACTTGAACCAACCTGAATAATGTGCAAATACTTAAAAAATCAACTCTTAGTCACCCAACACATTCAACTGCAACAAGGCATATTGCAATTAACCAATGTTATCAAACCATAAACTTGAGGTTGGCTAGATTAGTTATTAAACCATAAACACTATTGTGATTCAGGCATCTAGCAAAAATATTAAGAGATGTTTTCCGTTTCAGAAGTTTAGAGGGGTTTTTATAAACCCCTAAATTCTAAAATTTATAAATATTATATGTATATTATTAACCGGGTTAATTCGGTTTGGGTTTCGAGTTGGGTCGGGTTACCCGATGCCCTAATCCAAAACTGAACCGAACTAATTCGGGTTGGCTTTTTCCAACCCTAAACCGACCCAAAGTGATATAAAACCCAACCCAAACCAATTCAACGTCGGGTTGGGTCGGTTTGAGTTTGGGTTAGACCGACCCAAGTTGCACCCCTATTGCTTATATTGTGGCCAATATACTATGACTTCATTATCTTTCCATGAAAACTCTCCAGGTTTATATGATTTTATTTTTTATTTTATTTTTTACACATCCACATGTAAATATACATACATTAAATTCTTGTGCTTATATATTTAGGAGTTGCCATGTCTGACACTCTAGAATCCGTATCACAATGAGACTCTCGTGTCTATATCTACAAATCTTAGTGAAAGATTGCATTTGACTGAGAGCTCTGGCACCAAGTATGCATAATGGTACTACAATGCAGTGGTTATTGGTAAAACTATACTTATGGTGTAATCTCCCCTTTTCTTTTTCCTCAGAACCCAGCCGTTAAGTCATCGATTGAAAGGGAAAAAGTAACAGAAAAGATTGGATCTAGAGGCTTACTTGTTTGTAGCTGGAGCATTCCAGGACATGCACAAACCCATGATGAAGAAGACCAAACCATGCATGAATGCAGTGGAGGGATCATCTGGTAAAACCAGAAGCAGTACTGCTGCTAGAGGGATAGCTGACCCCGAGCTTATCTGCGACAGGATTATCCTGCCCGAATTTGGCAAACGCTTGGCTAGGATATCCCCCATTTTTCCTCCAAATAGTCCACCTAACGATCTGGCAACTACAAACATGGAAATGAGTAATGCCGTTGTTCCATGGGAAAAGCCGATAAGCTCTAACCACATGGGTGCAAATGACAAAGCTGACCAGGGGAACGATCCAGTGATACCCTGAGCTACAATTATCTGGAAGGAAGGAATTCTCATAACAGATTTTGCTTCCTGAAGAAGGTCCTTTAGTTCTGATGATATGGGCTTTTGTTGATTTTGATCTCGAGCTTTAGTGTCACAATCTGAAAAGTGTGGATCCTTGGCAAATAGGCGGACCAAAATACCAACTGCGACACTCACTAGTCCAACTAGATGAAAGGATATTCTCCAACCAGGGATCCCGAAGAATGATGTTTGAGCTATCAATACTGAGCAGAGGTTACCGATGATTGAGCCAATGTTTCCTGTTAGCTGCAGCCATCCAAAAGCTATCCCACGGTTGCTTTCATCAGTGGAGTCGGCAACAAGAGACTGAATGGCCGGTGTAACTATGGCAAGCCCAATACCATTTAAAGCCCTGGATACCGCTACCTGAACAAAAGAAGCAAGACAACTAAAGTTTCGAACAAAAAAAGAACGGTTAGTACTTAGTAGTGTAATGGACAATACTGCTTCTCTGTTACATTGTTCAATTTAGTAGATTCAAAGCTTCACATGCATAAATTTCTAAGTATGGAGGACACTTGTCTCTAAAGAGTGTTTTAGAAACTTGTCAACATGAAACTTGTGTCAATCTGTGCTGACATCAGTTTGTTCACTTGCAAATGTGTTTACCTGTACTTGATCCTTCAATGTAAAGAAACATGTGTACTTTATGCATTGTTATTTTGTGATGTTGTTTATATTGTGAATGATTTCTTATTGACTATCTTTCCGACGCAGTTCTATAGGGTTCTTGCAAATGTTATGTAATTGCCCTGTTTGACATTCAGAATAAGCGACGCTCAAAGTCTGTCTACAAATCATAGATAAATTTAAAAGAACTTTGCACTTTTCTGTTATATGTTTTCCCCTTTGAGTTTCATGTAAATTGATCTTGCAGAAGTTCCATGTCACCACAGGAACCATATTTATTCACTAAGGAATCCTTATGTGTTCGTGAATCTCGTAAATTTCCAACTCCCCATTTGGATATGTCAGTGTTCTTTTCCTCAGATAGATTCGAGCTTTCACTTCCCACTTTTTAAACAAGACATCTACAAATCTAGACACCAACTTAAGTAATTTTTTGTTTTTTGGTTAGCCCTATTAGTTTCAGACATATTTGATTATTGAATCTTAAAGCATGCCTCTTTTGTAGGGTTCTACACTAACATTTATTCATCATATGAAGTATTCTTGCTTTGGCTTCTAAATCTCAATTTTTTTATTCCAATGCTAATTGTTTGATTATTGTGGAGTCATTCATTAGTGTCAGCAATCCCATCCCTTCTAAGTTTTCTCCAAATCAAGTCTTCACATTGATTATTTGGCATTCCCTTCTTAATCTGTCTCCAACTTACAATCACAAGTTGGGATTTCAGAGTTACAATCAGAACTGGATATACTAGCTTAAAGCAAGCAACAACTAGAAAGGTAAGTTCCAATTTCTTTTCTTTTACGAGTATTCTTGTTTAAATCCAAATTGTAATGACTCAGTTTCCCATTTGATTTTGTACTTAAAATCTGAAGTAACCCAATTTGGCCTTGACGACATTGGATCTGCTCAAGTAGAATACATAATAACATAGTTGGATCTATAGAGTTTTAACCTTTCATCTTTAAATTCAATCAAAACCCAGAAAGAAAAGAAGACGAGAAAAGAAGGAAAGTGAGAATTGGACCTGAAAGAAGGTGGAGGAGAAAGCGACAAGGAAGGTAGCGGCTGCCCAAAGGAAGGCACCAAGGGCAATGACATGGGTGCGGTTGTGGCGGACAGCCAAATAGGCGGCGAGAGGATAGCAAGAGGATTGCACTATGGATCGGAAGAGAGTGAGTGAGCCGAGTCCCGTGGGGTCGGTGTGGAGTGCAGCCCCGACTTCCTTGTACACTCCAGGAAGCAGAGACTCGTCAGCTCTCTCCATGATCGCCGCCAAGTTCACCAGTACCAATGTCAACGTCTCTGATTTCATCTCCTTCAACTTTATCCTCATCTTCCTCTTCGTCTATTCTGCTCTGCTCTCAGAGAGAGAGAGATGTTCAATCGGGAATGGTTGACTTGAGCTGGGGGAGGAGTGGACAAAAATGTGCCAGAGGTGAACCCAGCTTAGATTACTGGGCACGTGTTTTGCTGAGATCTCATCGTAGGTGTAAAGCGCATCTGGGGAAAAGACAGTTTGTTTGCTTTGTCTTGTTTGATTATAAATCACGTGAGGAATGGTACCGTACATTTAGTATTCCTTGAACAAAAGGTTTTGCCGTGCTGGCAGCCTGTATGCACATAGGGTGGTGAACAAAAGGCCTTGCCGTGCTGGCCAGGCACGGTTAGTTTTTGTGCTGTATTGTGTCAAAACTTTGGCACCCAGGTTTGGTCTGGCACTCTGTGCTTCAACCTCTCCTTGACTGGCTACACCGCGACTGTAACTATACTGGGAATTCTAGGCATGGCACGGATCGGCTCATAAAATGTACGGATGCGGATCTTATGTGATCTGGATCACAGGAAACCTGTTGTGAACCTCACAGGAGGTCGACATGTGTCCACAGGTAGGTCCCATTAAAAAGGGTGACCTATAATTTTTAAAATCCTAAAAAAAGGTGAACTTGGGCTTCTACAGATTAAAGTGGTGGGCTCACTTAGGACACGTGTCGACTCTTGTAAGGTTCATAGGAGGTTTCCTATGATCCAGATCACAAAGGATCCTCCTTCAAGTTGTGTTGTACGCCTGCATGCAACTTGACTCATTGTAGACTCCTATGTTCTCATACATCATGCGTTCACAGCCACATGTCCAGACGTCTAGAGCAAGTGATGCTTTAGCATGTAATGTTGTGTGTGATGTTATTTTCAACTGGCTTGTTGTTCTCCAAAGTTTACCTCAGCTATTTTTGGCATTTCTTGAATAAGTGTTTTGTACTGGCTTTTTAGTTAATTGAGTGCTTTCTTCCTGTGAAAATAGAATAATGGCGTGTTTGTCGGTGTTCCTTGGAAGAAGGAGCGATTTCTTTAAAATTGATTCTTACAAAGCATTTCATAAGAACTGTTTCAGGGGAATAAAAGATGTTTGGTAAACACCTATCGAAAAAGCGCTTCCAAGTTAGATTTGTGAAAAGTTTGTGTAGAGTAGGAAATCTATATTCAGTAGGAGTTTTGTTCGTAAAGATAACATGGGTAAAATAGGTATTTTAAAAGGGCATATAACCAAAAGTATATTTCATTAAAACCTCAAACTGATTCCTGCAAACGTGATTTCAGAAACAAGAAATTATAGCTTCAAAAAAAGTTAATGTTTTGATTAAGCGATTCTTGTGGAATCGCTTTTCACTTGGGTTTACCAAACACTTATTTATTTATTTATTTGAAGCGCTTTTGGACTCAGGAATCACTTCTAGGACCTGAAAAAGCAATGCCAAACACACCCTAAAAAGCAGTAATTAAGAGTTTTAGTCAAACTCAAAAACAAATCCTCAATATATCCTTACCGTACTGTGGGAGACTCCGCCATCTACACCCCCTAACCCCATGGTACTGACCCGCACCATGGGGTATATTTGAGGATATACGTGATTCGACAAAGTCTACGTCCATGTCCATGGGAGAGAATAAGTTTCCACTATATTCCTACCGATATATAAGACAAATCCTCAATATATCCTTACCGTACCGTTGTGGACTCCACCACCCACACCCCCTATCCCCATGGTACCGATCCGCACCTTGGGGTATATTTGGGGATATACCCCATAGGACCTCTCACATCCCTCCCTCTTGTATCTAGAGACTAAGTGAATATCAGCCACTCACTATCTCCAACACTTCCTGAATACCTTCGTAACATCTCATCAATTATGCATTCATGTTATTTACATGTCTTGTTGAATGATGTCTCGGCACAAATAAGCAATCTCAAAGAGGTCCAAAATGGGGAATTCAGGCTCTGTGCAATACTCTTAGTACTGTTCTGATTAGTATGCAATACTTGCACTTGCTAGACTTGTGCTTAATGATTATTAGTCCTTTTTATATGTTTATATTGAAGAATTGATGCACTTTTGTTGGATTTCA
>JAUPMG010000004.1:7025747-7039745 GCA_031762675.1 Pachysandra terminalis | reverse complement strand
TATCTATAAATATAGCCTGTGTATTCCATCTACGACTACTGATAGACATAGATCAGAAGATCCTTCTCAAATACATTGGTCAAGCAAAATGGAAGAGGTTATTCATCAACATAAGAAGAGAATCGTTCCGAGCTTGAGCATCAATGACCGGAGGTATTTATATTTTAAGTTTCCGCTGCTGTTTGCATTTAGCATATCAAGTTAAATCTATCAAATTCAACTTATTTTATTGTCAAATCTTTCATTCTTGCCGATTCCGACTTGGGTTAGGACCCTTAAAATAGGTAAAATGACTAAGCTGTAGGGTTCACCATTTCACCCCTCTCTCTCTCTCTCTCTCTCTCTCTCTCTCTCTCTCTCTCTCATTTTAGGCCTTTAGTGTGGAATTAGTCTATCTAATATCTTGTAGAAAGACAGATGAGAATATTTCTTTTCTTCTCGGCAAAAAGATGGTAGTAGATGTCTCCGGCATAATCATCCTCATAACCACTTACGAACTAGTAAACATTCTTCTCACATCTTAGTAATCAATCATTTCTTTATGGTCCAAACTTGGCCGAAAGCTCTGCTGTTAGGTGGGTAATTGGGTGAGCAAGTTAAACACGGCCGAATTTCGAGTTCAAGTAGGGACTCAAGTTCATGTCTCGAGTTGACTCACCAACCACACCGACTAAGTTTGGGCTTGTTGAGTGGTCCCTTCCTCAAGTTGCACAAACTTGGATTCAAATAAGATTCAACTGGATGGTCAACAACTCGGCTAGGTGGGGTCAAGTTGTCTAGGACGTGTGGTAAACAACTCGTCCTAGTCGGCACCGACACACATTTACTTTGTTTACCCGAGTCATTAACATAATCAAGTCTTGAGATGAAAATAGCCTCGCTTACATAAAAGGAAGGGGACCGTCTCAAGTTACAATCACCTGTTTAGTTGATTTGAAACCAATTATAAGATAACACGTGAAATGAAAATGCTACATCATTATTAATAATAAAATGATTTTTTGTTTAAATATTTTAAATATTTTTTAATTAAGTTTCTATGCCTATATCGTCTTATAATTAGTTTCAAATCAACTTACAGGTAATTCAAACTTGAGAGGATCGGATCCTTTAAAAAAATAGAAGAAGGTAAAAAGCAAGAAAAAAGGCAATTAAATTGTCTAAAGGAATCTTAGCTACAGGTGCCAGTCATAGGTAGGGGCTCAAAGCCCTAAAATAGACCTACGTCATGCGT
The DNA here is from genome assembly GCA_031762675.1 of Pachysandra terminalis. Classification (NCBI taxonomy): domain Eukaryota; kingdom Viridiplantae; phylum Streptophyta; class Magnoliopsida; order Buxales; family Buxaceae; genus Pachysandra; species Pachysandra terminalis. The sequence continues at coordinate 7,038,511 of JAUPMG010000004.1, read as the reverse complement.
GACTGTGGGGCCATTCCTTAAATGCAGAACGTGTTCTGGTCTCAATGGTGTCCGGGTACTATGTAAATACCCTGTCGGGATAATTATTTACCATTCCTCTTAGCTGTAAAAAGAAACCTTCATCCCAAGTCGGGAATGTAATGACTAATGAGTCCCCTGTTTTTGCTAAAACAATCAAGAGAGTAGAGACTCATGCTTCTCCTACGACCGGATCTCCAGTTCTTCTAAATCTGTCCCCACCACACAATCACAACCGCAGGCACAAGGAAGACAAAAGACGAATTAAATTACAATAACAATAAAACTAAATTAATATATCATTCCCTTTTTTTTTCTTTTTCTCTTTTGCTTTTGTCGTTTTCAAAGTTTCTTTCTGGTTCATTCTTTCTCGTCCAATCCGATCTGTTCTCATCTCTCAAGGAGAAGGGGAAGAACGTAAAAATAAAGAAAAGAGAGTTGGTTTCTTGTTAGCCACTCCAGGAAGTGGTCAGATCAGATATGATAACGCACCTTCCTGGGGTAGGCTCCACAACCCCAAGTCTTTTTCGAATCTAAGCATCTCTCCCTCTGTCTTTTTCTTTGGATTTATTATTATTTTGTTATAAGTGGAGGGTTTCTAAGATTTTTTTTTGGGAAGAATCTGTTTTTCTTTATTAGCTATAGGAGTCATCAGATGGTTTGAATTGTTTCTTTTCTATAGAACGTCGTTGTTCAGAGAAGTTAAGACCGACAGAAAAGTCATGACAGAAATGGCAGAGTATTCGCCGGAGAAGAAGTCGGGTTGTGGTTTACTTAGCGGAGTTTTCGGACGCCGGAGCTTTTGGTTCAAAAGATCAACCTCAGTTAACTCGCTTCCTGCAATTAAAGACAATGTCGACAAGACACCGAGCGTTACCTATTCAAAGAGAAGGAGAGGTAACTCCGACGAAGCCACCTTCGTAGAATTCTCCGCTTTAGCTGAGCCTCTGCCAAAAATACCCGACAAACCCTTTAGTTGTAAAGCTACCTTGAATCTTCCCAAGACTACCACACCTCTCCATTATGATCAAAACAATCAAGGGAAGAGATGTTCTGATGTTGGAACGACGACGACGACCAGCTCGAGTTTATCATCTACAGGTTCGAATATGAGACACGTGGCACCAACCCAAGGATTAGGACAAGGAAGGAGGGTAACCAAGGAGGCTATTGGACTCTCCGGCGAGCTTGAAAGCATGATTGCCGATCACCAGCGATCGAAGGTTAGCAACAATCTTGTCCGAGCTTCTTCAAGCAATGTAATGATGTTTGGTCACTTGGGTAATTTAAGGCAATCAGGAAATGGGAATTCAAATTCGAAGGGTTCGACCCAGAACGGAAAATACGGCAACGGCAACATTAACGGAGTAATGGGGAATATAGTAAGGAAGACGAACGAAGAAACCCAGAACGGAAAAGAGCAGACTGGTTCCTTGTGCCGAGCTCTTTCATGTACAATGGATCCCGAGATGCTAAAGATTTTGGGTAACGAGGACTACAAGGCAGGCCGGTTTGCAGATGCGTTAGATTTGTACGATCGAGCAATTTCGATCGACCCCAACAAAGCTTGTTACCGGAGCAATAAGAGCGCGGCGTTAACGGCTTTAGGTCGGATTCTCGAAGCAGTTTTCGAGTGCAGAGAAGCCATTCAGATCGAGCCTTCCTATAACAGAGCTCATCACCGGTTAGCCACATTATATCTCAGGTACTTGAAGATGTGTGTAAAAATACACCATTCAGCGTAAAAGATGCATCATTAAGTGTGCAACGATATATCATATATCATTTAGTGTATTAAGGATGTGCATTGTTACATTGAATGGTGCATTGTTAGATTGAATGGTGCATCCTTGCATACTAGCCCGATCTGTACCGATTGGTCCGTACCAATCAGTTCATATCGAGAGCATTTCGTCTGGAATTTTGTCTGGAATATTTGCTACACCATGCCGTTGCAATGCTTGTACCCTGCATTGCAATGCTTGTACCTTGCATTATAACTGAGGTACAAGTATTGCAACGCAGGGTACAAGCATTGCAACGCATGGTGTAACAAATATTTCAGGCGTTTAGACCTGACGAAATGCTCTCGTTCATATCTTTGAAAACCTTGGAATGAAAGCTTGTACTGCTGCTCTGTGGGAAGCCTAAGTCATTTTTTGACTACGGATGCTTGTTCACACGAGAAATGACGAGGAAAAAAAATAATTCTTAAATCATAACTATTACAGAATATTCTATGACGCATTTATTCTTTTTTTTTTTTTTTTTGGTCATTACAGATTAGGAGAAGCAGAGAAAGCTTTGTATCATTACAAACACTCAGGACCCGAAGCTGACACTACGGACATCCCTCAAGCTCAGACCCTCTTAGGTCATCTTCACAAGTGCACCGACGCCCGGAAGTTACGAGACTGGCAAACCCTGCTAAAGGTAACCGGGTGCGCTATATCCTCCGGTGCGGACTCAGCTCCACAGGTCAGAGTTAACGCATTACGAGAACCCCTTCCGGCTATTATGCGCAGTAGGTTAATATTAATGCGTTTCTCTTTCTTCTCTAAGATCTTCGCCTTGCAAGCCGAGGCTTTACTGAAGTTACGTAGGCACCAAGACGCCGATGATACGTTAACGAAGGGACCGGCGTTCGACGTTGACTTGTGTACAAAGTTCTTTGGCCCAGTGGGTAACGCAAATCTGTTACTTATACGGGCGCAGGTTGACATTGCCGCCGGCAGGTTTGTTCTTACTTAGTGTAGTGGAGATTAATAGAGTAAATATATGAGAGTATTGTAATAAGGTGAGTGGTGTATCCTATCAATATTTGATGCAAATGATTAGTAGAGTGGTTCAAAGAGAAGATTGAGATTATGAAGATTTGATTGAAGAGATTTAGATGATGTTTTAAATTTATTTCTTGATTAGATATTATGATTCACTAATTTTGTGTCTCAGTGTTATCCCATAATTAAATACCGGTGGTGGCAGATTCGAGGAAGCGGTGGCGGTGGCTCAGCGTGCGGCGAGACTGGACTCGAGCAGCAAAGAGGTGAGCGCGGTTGTGAAAACGGCTCGTGCTGTGGCGTCTGCTCGAGCGAGTGGTAACGAGCTCTTCAAGGGTTGCAGGTTCAATGAGGCGCGCATTGCGTACGGAGAGGGACTCGAGCATGACCCGGTCAACTCGGTGTTGCTATGCAACCGAGCCGCTTGCCGATCGAAGCTCGGCCAATTCGAGAAAGCTGTTGAGGATTGCACCAGCGCTCTTAACGTGCGCCCGTCTTACAGCAAGGCTAGATTAAGGAGAGCGAATTGTAACGCCAAGGTAACTAACTTGCGCCTTAAGGTTGTCTGTTCCATCTTAGGAATGAATCGTCTAAACTATTATTGGCAATTTTCCAATTTAGTTGGAACGGTGGGAAGCTTCAATACAAGACTACGAGACGCTGATAAGGGAAACGCCAGGTAGCGAGGAAGTGGGTCGGGCCTTGTTCGAGGCCCAGGTCCAGCTCAAGAAGCAACGAGGAGAAGACGTGACGAACATGACTTTCCGTGCTAACGTGGTCGTCGTCGTCTCCGGTAACGAACGTTTCAGACATTTCGTGACGTCACCCGGTAAGTCCTTACAGAAGTGGTTCCCACGCGGGAGAGTTTATTGACCTTCTGATCTTTAGGAATCATTTCAACAGTTATTTCTTGTAGGATAAACTTTCCAATGTTTTTATCTCGGTTGAGCTGAAACTACGAAAAAAGCCCTCATGTTTTATGGATATGACAGGTATGACCCTGGTGTATTTCTGCAACAAATCTTCCGACAAACAAGCATTGCAGATTCTGGAACAACTCTGTAAGAGATATCCATCGGTCAACTTCCTCAAGGTATGTTTTTATTTTTATATCCGATCATTTTAAATTCGGGTCGGTGAGGATAAATACGACTTTTTGAAACATTTATTTAGAAAAAAGAAACAGGCCCATGGAGGGTCCACTTGGAGTTTGACACAACAGCCATGGAGTTTGATTTTTTTTTTTTTTTTCCGTAATGCCATTGAGTTTGATTCGCTGTAGTGGATTACAGGAAATCTTTATAATCTCAGTGAGACCAATACAGAAGGGAGTGGTCTAATCAATAAAAGTCAATGATCAGACGGTGTCGCCATGGTCTTCTTCTAGCATTACAAAGAGTCACTCCCAACCGGAAGCACTAATATTCGGGTCTTTAAATATGGATAAGGATCATCCGGTACCTATTCCATAGCATCCCATCGGGTGCCCTAACTAACCCCATAGCCATTGTTATCGACCCCAGAGTCTAAATTAGGGGTGTCAAGTGGCAACGGGTCGGGCTATACCAGATTCGGATCGGGTCCAAGTCCAATTTGACCTGAGCTTCAGGCTTAACATTGTTTTGCCTAGGCTTGCTCATTGTATCATTTGTCAAGCCCGAGCTTGTCCATGTTGCCCAAATGAGACAAAAATATTATTACATTATTGCTATTAAGATTTAAAGCCCGTCTACATGGATAGAATGTAGAGTTCTCACTACTAAACCGTAGCCACAAGATGATGATAAGCTTAAGTGAAATTTATATATTATTCAGTAATCCTGTTTTTAGTCTTTACATCTTGGGACATATCGGATCAGACTAATCTAATATAAACTTGAGTCTGGCTCGAAAATTAATTAGACCTTAAATTTCAGCCAGGCTGGCCCTATGGGCTACTAATTCTTGCCCAAGCCCACCCAAGTGTAGGGCTGGACCGATCGGGCGGGGTGGGTCACCCATGCCACCCTTAGATTCTAAATTAGAACAGAATGAAAAAAAAAAATAACCGGAAAGTTATATCACTATTCAGTTGTTTATTGCATTATTTTTGGTTTATTGAACTACATTTGTATACGTAATTTTCAGGTGGAGGTTGAAGATCATCCCTATCTAGTAAAGTCGGAGGGCGTTAGCTTACTGCCAGTCTTCAATATATACAAAAATGGGTCAAGGGTCAAAGAAATTCCAGGTAACAACCATGAGTTACTTGAAAGCTCAGTCAAGTTTTACAGCAGCTAAGCCCTAAAAGAAAGAAAGAGACCAAAGATTTGAAAACAGATCGGAGACTAAGAAGGAATGAAACTGAGAAATTAATTCATGAAGAAAATGAATATTGAGAAGAAAGGAAATGATAATATCGAATCGTAGCAGTATTATAGATTAAATTAAAAAAGAAAGAGAAATCAAAAGGAATTGTTTTAGCGAAGTTAATCTGCTGGGGTTATTTATTCATACGAGGAGTTGGTTGTGTATGTTTTTTTTTTTTTTTTTTTGTTGGAGGATCTGGTATGTAGGAGCTTCTTACAGGACCAAGAAGCACCAAATCTACACACGAGAGGGAATCGTATTCCTTTGTTCTCTCAACAACCCCATTTGTTTCTTAATTACAAACTTGCAAGGAAGCCTCTTCCATGTATCTTGTTTTTAAGATTTGGGGTAACCAGGTTATGTGGGGTTAGAGCATCTCCAATCCTTCTCTAAATTTCTCCCTATATTTAAATTTGAGGAAATTTTTTTTAAAAATGATCTCCAATCATCCTTATACTTTTCCCTATAAATTTTCTCCAAATTTGAGGAAAATTTTAGGAACCCCCAAACTTTTCTCTATAACTCCAACGGTTTCCTCTCCATCCCTTCAAAACCAGCAACTCACCCCTTCATCAGTGTTCCTTCATCCTTTCTATGTTTTTCTCCTCCTCTAGCAATGGCTTCTGCAACTCTCTCCATAGCTTTGGATCTCCATTTCACAATTTCATATTAAATGGGTCAAAAGTGAGCTCTCTCTCTCTCTCTCTCTCTCTCTCCCTCTCTCTCTCTCTCTCTCTCGGAAATGGCTTCTGCAACTCTCTCCATAGCTTTGGATCTCCATTTCACAATTTCATCTGAAATGGGTCAAAAGTGAGCTCTCTCTCTCTCTCTCTCTCTCTCTCTCTCTCTCTCTCTCTCTCTCTCTCTCTATTTTTGTCTTATGATGGTATTGGCTTCTGTGTAATTTTTATACAGAATGCATACTTGTAATTCTTTTGGAGTATCTTTAAATTTTTAGCATTCGTAAACTATCGGTAAGTTCGTCGGTACATCGACCAGTCTACCGATGAATTGATTTCATTGACCTAAGTTGATCAGTAGGTTCGTCGGTACACCGACCACCTTACCGAAGGAAACATTACATATAGACCAAATTGGTCGGTAGACGTCAATACACCGACTACTCTACCGACAGGGAACCACTGTCTCATGTCAGTAGGCCGCCGACCACCCTACCGACAGTGAGTTGATTTATTATTCGAATTTGTCGGTAGGCGTCACTGCACCGACCAGCCTACCGACGGATTATATCTTTCAAAAATTTATTTGATTGGTAGGCGTCGGTACACCGACCAGCCTATCGATGGATTTGATTTGAACATGAATGATGAATGACTGTTTTGAATGAAATTTCTAAAGTGAACGAAATGTACTTTTTCTTTCTTTGCCATTTGCGTTGGAGTATGTGGTTCTCCAATTCTTTTGGGGGTTAGTGTTTTATTGGTTTGCATAAAGGCCATATTATCCTTCTAGCTTGCTTTATTAGTTGGAAAATCTGCCGGTAGACGTCTTTTTTTGGTTTATTTTAATGTTTATTAGAATGTAAATCTTTATGTGGATTAGTTTTTCCTCATATATCTTATTTTCCAACAATTCTTGAACTTGCACGGTTGTTGTTGATGCAGATAGATAAGGTAAGAGAAAGAAGGAATATTTAAGGCATAATTGATAAGGAGTTTTTGCCAAAGTTTTTATCATCAAAAATGGATAATGATAAAAATTTTGAGAATTATTATAACTTAAAAGAAAGTCACGGAGTACAAATTATTAGCCAAAATAATCGTACTCCACGTGGTAAGTCGTTCAGTATGTCGAAAGATGAAGCATTATGTAGATCTTGGTTGGCAGTCTCTCAAGATCCAGTTATAGAAAATAATCAACATGTGACAGTGTTTTGGGATCGTGTTCGTTGTAATTTCTATTCCCAATCAAATGTTAAGTTAGGGAGAAATAATAATTCTTTATCTTATCATTTGGTTCTTATTCAAAAGTCAGTCAATAAATGTTGGATCTGGCATGCCTTTATCCCCAAAAAGGCATGCCAAATCCATAAGTCATAAGAGGCTACGGCTTCAAGAATTATAGTTGGTTTTTTGACATGCCCGCTATACTGACCTTGCCACGCTGTTGGGCAATTCTTCCACTCCCAGTGAGAGCAATCCAAGCTTCCCAACATTTTGGGAAATTCACGAGCCTCCCCAGCAACCAGTAATCTAGCAATATCATCTTCCGTTGGAGATCTGAGGTACTCAACTCCGAAAATTTCGATAATTGATCGACAAAAATGTTTTATACTTGAGATTGCGGTACTTTCCCCAATTCGCACATAATCATCCACTATATTTGCCGTCATTCCGTACACAAGCATTCTACTTGATGATGTCATCTTTTGAATGGGGGATAATCCAAGAACCTGATATGCATCCATTTTTTGAAAAACAATAAGGATCATGTGCTTCAATAGCATTAAGAATACGCATAAATAAATCATGCGTCATTCGAAAGCATCTCTGAAACATTGAAAGCGGATAACTGGATCTTCAGAAAAATAATCAGCAAACAATCGATCGTGACCCTTTCTTCTTTCGCGACGGATGTATCTACGTGCTGGAATAAAACCACCGGATGCCTCTTCTCTTAAGATTTCCAACATTGCAATATGATTCATCTGATAAAGAGCCACACCTGATGCTATATCTTCATCATCATCTGAAGAAGAAGAAGAAGAAGAAGATGGTGATAAAAGAAAAGTAACCAAAGCCAATTCTAAAGGCTTCATTTCAGGCCGATGGTGATACACAGGTGAGGACGAAGGTGATTGTGGGTAATGGTGGAGTTGCAAGCCGATGAGGTATTGGTTTGATTTACAGGAAGACTGAACAGAAAATAGGGTTTAGGTGATGGTTTAGACTTGGGGTTGATGGGTTCAGGTGAGTAAGGGATTGATGGGGCTTTAAGAGGGTACATATATGGGAAGTGGTTTGAAGGAAGTAGATGAAGTGTAGAAGAAGAAGAAGAATGGGTAGTGATGAATGATATATGGGAACGCTCAATTTATAGGAAAAAAGTAGAGGGAAAAAATTTTAGAAGGGAAAAATTTTTTGGAGGGAAAAAAGTAGTTGGGAAAAAAATTTGAAAGGAAAAAAGTAGTGGGAATAAAATTAGGAGGGAATAATTCAATAAAAGGGACTTTTGGGTTGAAATTGGAAATTTTAAAAAATGTTTGAGGAAAAATATGGGGAGATGATTGGAGAGCTCTTCCCCAAATTTGAGTTTTAATCAAAATTTTCCCTATAATAGGAAAACTTTTAGGGAAATGATTGGAGATGCTCTTACCCTTATATAGTTTATCTCCTCATCAATGATCTAAGAAATTAAGAAGCAAGGAAATCCGATTACGTTTGCAACTGGTTTCCTTCTCAAATTTATCAGTATTTAAGTATTTTATTTTTGGCATCCAAGAGTTATCAAATTATGGTGGCCAGTGTCTAGGAAGCGGACCCTCGGTAGCACCAAAAGCCTATAGCTCTTTGTAACATTTTTTCCTGAAAAGAAAAAGTGTCACATCGCCACTTAAAAAAAATACTTAACTTTAGTAAAACTCAAGTTAGCTAACTATTTTTATTTTTCTTTATTTCTTTTTACACTTTTAAATTAATCAATTATTTTCTCTCTCTCTCTCTCTCTCTCTCTCTCTCTCTCTCTCTCTCTTAACAAACATGTGGGGTCTAGTTCTGGGCTGGTGTCTCGTGGGCGGGCCCAAGTGGCTGGCAGGCTACGGGTACTAGTAGGCTGGGGTGCCACACAAGAGTCCCACATCGGTAGCGAACGAGTCCACGATTCAGTATATAAGGGGGGGGGGGCTGCTTGGCATTTCATTGTATGGCGCGCTTTTGGGATCAAACCCAAGAGACAAAGCCATGAGGTCTTTCAACCAAAGTGGAAAATACTGTACAATGGGTGTGGGTCGTCACAAATGGTATCAGAGCTGAGGACAATTTTGACAATTGGTGGGGGAGATTGTGGGCCAATTCTTGGCGGGTGTCTTGTGGTCGGGACCAAGTGGCTGGTAGCTACGGAAGCTGGGAGGATACAGATACTGGCAGACTGAGGTGGCACACAAAGTCTCACATTGGTAGCGGACAGGTCCAAGATTCAGTATATAATTAAGAGGGGGATTGGCATTTCATTGTATGACGAGCTTTTGGGGTCAAACCTAAGAGACAAAGCCATGAGGTCTTCAAACCAAAGTGAATTATTCTATGTCTTCTTCTACGAACCCTTCAATGACGTCAGACCGACGTGAAAAGACGGACAATTGTCAGAGAAATAGGTAACAAGATAAGTTTTTTTTTTTTTTTTTTTCATATAGTTCTTATATGTATAGAGTTTAGATTTTAGGGTTGAGAGTTTTAGGTCATAGGGTTTCATGCATTTTGTGAAAGAGTCACCAACGGTAGGATTCCTGATCGACGGAAGCCTAAATCAACAAATGACCGTTCCCCGTCTTTAGAAGAATTAAAAGAAGTAAGACTAAGTGACCGTTAGCACGAGTTAGACCAGGTTAGAGGAAATAATGAGTCTAACACATTAAAATCCTTCGTCCTCTCTTTTAATTAAGATTGTGACTGAACCTTTTGCAGATTGCCTACGTATAAAAATAGGGATCAGACGTAGTTCAAGGCCACTGGATTTTGTGAACTCCCTCTACCCCTTTCTCATCCTCTATTTCAAGGAAAGTGTGCCGCTATTTATAGCATTTTGGAGAAAGATAACGGAAGTTAGTGTTCCGTTAAACCATTTCTAACAGTGTTAAAACATTAACTGGAGATAACTTGTGTTAATTACCCCGATAAGTTGCATGTCACACTTATGACGCCAAATTATGGGCGTTGGCGATTGATATGTATAAGTAATAATGAAAGTTCTTTAGCCTTGGCGTCGTCGAGATTGTCTAGTCTTGGCGTCATCGAGGCTATTTGGTCTTTGTGCTATCGAGGTTGTCGAACCTTAGCACTTTTGAGACTGCTAGTCTTAGTACTTTCTAGGTTTTCGAACCTTAGCACTTTCGAGACTACTTAATCTTCTACGTCGTCAAGGTTCCCTCTAGTTGGAGGTGTGTATTGACTTTCTACGTCGTCGAGGTTCCCTCTTGACTGAGGTGTATGTAACCTTCTACGTCGTCGAGGTTCCCTCTAGACGGAGGTGTGTATCGGCATCCCTCTGTGGATTTCGACATCTCGTCGTGGAGTATCGACGTCTTACACCGTTCAGGGCTGTGACCTTCTACGTCGTCGAGGTTCCCTCTAGACGAAGGTGTGTATCAGCATCCCGCGGTGGAGTTCGGCATTCTGCCTTGGAGTATCGACATCTTGCACTGTCCAGGACTGTCTCTCCCTTTAGATGCAAGAGCAAATTGACGTGTTCACTGAGACGCATCTCTTTGGTGAGTATCGGCATCCCGCCGTGGAGTACGCATTCACCGAGACTCGTCTCGTTGGTGAACATAATCTTTTGATAGTATATAAGTATCCTTTGTTCATAGAGAGAATGAACATTAAGAATTGTGTATTCATGTGAGCTTTTTTGAGTGATTATTACCAGTGTGGCAGTCACTTAATAACTTGCATAATGTAGAGAGTCATTGTGGTAGCACACTACCTTTCTTTATATCAATGCCGCAGCCTCGTGTTCCTTGGACCAGCTGATGTCGTTATTCCTCCTATTCCCAAGGGCCTCGCCCGTGGATATCATTTGTGATCTTGCTACATATTGGTCATAGTCCTGGCACGTGTCAATCATTAGGATATTTGTCCATACAATTTTTCATATTTACAGTAGGTTCATTTAAAATCAAGTGAGGCGGCACAAATTTCCTTCTGGAAGTTCCTTATGTGTATTAATTACGCATAAACATTGGATGTGCTCTTTACATGAAGATATTTTCATACATCTATTTGGACATGGTTTTGATTGATACCTGTTCTGGTCAAGAGAGAATATTTTAGAATGTTTTCTCTATAAAAAGCAGAGCGTGCCCTCAAATCAGAGGTGGTGATTCTTGTTGTTAAGACTTGTTGGATCCAATCCTCAAATAGTGTATGTGATAACTCATAGATGCATGAAATAGATAAAATGTGATAACTCATCATCTTACTCATTGAGAAATAATGAAAGACTCATGTCCCTTGAACACTGTACTGGGGTTCCCCTGCTATGAAATATGCATTCTTATTGGCATACATAAGGTTATGAATTCCTCCCCTTTGGTTTCTCACTTTTCACTGTCTTCTTTACAAGTTATTTCTAAGAAGAAACACTTTTGATAGAGCAGCACGCTACACGACGGTTTAAGCTATCTTGAAACAAACTTTCTAGACTATATATTATTGATGCAATTGTAGTGGTTAACTTTTATCATAATTATTTAAAGGCATTCAAGTTTATCATCTATTACAAATTTTGCATCACGAGTACTAGGGATGGAAATAGGCTCAGTTAACCACCCTGATGTGTCAAAGTGGTAACAGTTTGGTAAGTCATAAATCGGATTAGGGTTTGATTTAGTCCCATTCTAGCTCACTTCTTTGCAACTTAATTCTTTGTTAATTGTATATATTTTATAAGGAATAATATATCAACATTTTAAATATTTTAGTTTTCTTAAAAATAATATTTTATTTAAAATATTTAAAGCAATCGGGTCACCCTGGTCCAACCAGATGGTTATTAGGAGTGGGTTTGACATAGGCTAGGTTTTTACAAGAGGTTAGAATTTGTAAAAGCCCGCGCTGTTGTCATCCATACCTAAGGGTGTACAAATGGTCCTTCGTGTCTTGGGCCAATAAGGCATAGCCCGATTATTTATTGGGCCGCACTTAATTTTGAGCCCCCAGATTCATCATGGCATGAGACACGATTATTATTATGACGGGTCATACAAGGTGGGTCCATATTTTGCCCATATTTTTTCCAAAATACGTGCACGTGCCCCAATTATGCTCAACCCAAATTGTGCCAGGCCGGTGGGTGCGGCCCAGCCAGGATCAAAGGATAATACCCTAAACCCAAACATTGTCATACATAAATATCTAGCTTATTTATTTTTGGCCTGTAACAAGACAAGTTAATACTTTAGTTGGCAGATACAAAGTGCACAACAACTATTAACCAAAGTCATTACCTCATCGACCATAGTCTGGGCCCCAACTTGATTATTGTGCTTACAGTAGGAGAGGTAAGGGATTGGATTTGGACGGGTTCGGACCGGGCTTGCAATCCAATATAACATTATTTATGTTGTTTTGAGCCTGACCTAATCCGAACTTTCGGTTTAGCAATGGTTGTCCAAGCTCATCCATGATATCATTGGCGAAGTCCGAACCTGCTTATGGTGTCATTTGATTATTACTTATTAATTATTATTATTATTATTTTAAAAAATATATAATTAAAATTTTAATTTTAATAAACAATTAAAATTACCCTCTAAAGTCAATGGGTTAGAGGATATATATATTTTTTTTTTTGGTGAGAAAACTAAAAAACATTAGATATATCGAACAGTAGAAACACCATTACAATCCTTTTGAATAGCTTCCAAAACCATAACAGGGG
>JAUPMG010000004.1:6963926-6982772 GCA_031762675.1 Pachysandra terminalis | reverse complement strand
ATATCAATTCAAAGTAATCCTTCGAACTGGGATTTTTCTTCGAAATGCTTAGAAATATTTTCCTATTGAGGGTAGTCTTTCGAAAAGACATTCGGAATTCAAAGTATACATTTTTTGGAATGTATATTCGCATAACTGGCTTTACCAGATGTCATTTTATTATTGAATTGAATCAATTTTCAAATTGGCTCATCATCAATACCAAACATATTTTTTGATTATAAAATCAGAAAAATAGATAATAATTTTATTTCTCAACTTTTGAAAAGTTGTTTTTCAAAAGTTGTACTAAACAAGCCCTTAACTTTAGTTTACTTTCCAATGAATTTCTTTCTCATGCTACTTTCTGACCAATCAAACACACCCTTAAAAACAAATAAAATAAAATAAGGGTATATTAATTGGGCATTTAAAATGAGACCAAACAAGCCGAATAAAACGTATCAAATTCGTCTATATAAAGAACGATAGCTTCTCAAGCCTGTCCAAGGTCCCAAACCAAAGTAGAAAAACAGAAAAAGAAAGAGGAAATGGCCTTCACTAGAGTCCATCTCTATTTCAAGTCCGTTTGCTTGCTGTTGCTGCTGAAGTTGCAGTTCTCATTCTTCTTTATGGCTCAATCGAAGGTAAGAATGAACCCCCCAAATACGAGCATTTTTTTCTGGAGCGAAAATACTAGAAGATCAGCTGAAATATGCACGTATGCACGCTATATATCTAGATGATTTTATCTTTTAGTGATGATGTGAAAAACAATTAGATATGTGACGTGCATATGAACACGCTCCAGCCAGTCTTCCAAAATTTTGGTTCCAGAACAAATGCTCTCCCCAAATACCCAATATGTCATTTGTATTTAAACTTTTTTTTTTCGTATACATAGTAATCAAAATTAATGCTGTTGGTGCTGAATGATCTGGACCGTAGGGTGGCTGCTTATACATGGTGCAAGTCAAGACGGGAACCAAGTTCAAAGCAGGAACAGACTCCAGTATCAGCCTCACGCTGCGAGACGCAGATGGTGACGAGTTCGTGATCCCAAATCTAGTGGGATGGGGGGAGGTTTCATGGGACCGGATCTCGACTACCTCAAGAGGGGCAACATCGACAGTTTTAGCATATCTTCTAACAGAAGACCCCCCCCCGGGTGAAAGGTGAAATGTGTTACATGAACCTGACCTCTGACGGGTCCGGACAAAGCCCCGGTTGGTATTGCGAATACGTGAGGACTATTTCTATGCGGAGGGAGAGCGTCTTTTTCCATAACTTCAAGGTCCAGCAGTGGCTCGCCGTCGACGAACCACCCAATAGCCTCACCGCTATCAGGAATGATTGTCCCTAGCTCCCTCTGATGTTTAACAGCAATATCTTTGTTGTTTCTTCGTCTGCTGTTAGATGGTTGCCCATTGTTGGGAGTATGAGACTTTGCACCTCGTGATTGGGAAAGCTATCGGTTGATTTAAATAAAAACCTCTTTTTATTGTTGCCATGGTCACTTAGTTTTGAGCTTTGTGTGTGTTTTTCTTGTCCCGTATTGAAAGTTTGAGATATTGGGAGAGTGATATAAATACCTTTCTCGTTCCATGAGTCCTATGAACTTGTGAAGGGGAATAAGGAGGGCTGGTGCCTATGAGACCAAGTGACAAGTCAAGGCTTGTTCGAGAGGATTTTGGACGATAGTTCTAGAAAACCTTAACGCGTGCGCTAGCACGCGCGCACACACATGCACACGGTCTGTCGACTATGTATGGCACAGCTCGGATTAGATTGCACGTGCATGGTTCAATCTTTTTGGACAAACCCAGACCGATTTATTTGATTGTTTTGTTTGACTTTATTTATCCGTTGGCAACTACCTTGAAACTTAGTATGCCACCTGTTCACGTAGCCCTAAAAAATAGTATACAACTTCCCTCGAATGGTCACCTACAACATTCCGAATTTTATCTATTTAATGGGTTTTCTACACAAAACGAAGCACAACCATCTCTTCTCATTTTCTAGTCTATGTTTTATTTCTCTATTGCTATTAACATTTGTTTTGTTTTGCCTGGCTGGGTTTCTTCTATTGGTGGGTTTGATCCCCTCTGTTCATGCAGAACAGAAAAAGAAAAACATAGTTGACTGAGTTGTTGTATTCTAGGGGTGTCGTGATACTTCTGTTTGCTTCGGAAAGTCTCTGCAGAGGCGCAAAACAACTTAAAGAGAGCGACCTAGTCTACACCTCAACCCTGCCACAAGTGAACAGTAAAATTATTTCTTTCATAAAAATTTAATTGGGAAAAAAAGGTATCCCCCGACCAAATTACTTGTTATTTTACCAACAAAAGCCAAATATGAAATTAAATGTATGACACGAAGGTCCATAAACATGCTATGCGCATCCTCCACAGCAGGATGATTACAGTCATCCTTACAACACGAACCAGAGGAATTCACATGGACAGTGCAGGTCCCGACAATGCAGGCACCATTAAAAAGAGTCACTGACATTTCTAAAACCCAAAGACACCTATGAACTCGAAACAGGCTTCTGGGAGCCACTATTTTTTGGGGCTCTCCATCTTCTACAACGAAATGGTTACAACCATCCTTACATCACCATTTTGAGGATGCCACGTGGACAGTGCAGCCCCACTAAAAAGGGTGACCGACATTTCTAAAAACATAAGAGACTTTTGAACCTGAAACTTCCATTTACTTTAACTGGCTTTTACCTTATCCAATGACAGCCATGTACACATGGAACCCTTTAATTAGCATTGTAAATACAGTTGTAACCGGGGGAAGAGTCAGGGGGCAGGGGGTGGCCATGGCCAGACCAATTTTTAGTCATTGACTATGTGGCTCAATGGAGCACTTATCCACAGCAACAATAAACTGCTTACTTGAAGAAAATAGTGTTTGGTAAAATACATTTATTTAAGCGTTTATGAAAGTTCAGGGGTAAAATGGGTATTATAAAAATATTATTAAAGTTTAGAAATAACATTTATTTAAGTGCTTATAAAAGTTTAGGGGTAAAATAGGTATTATGAAAATATTACTAAAGTTTAGAAATAGCTTCCCGTGTAATTGATAAGAGAAGCTGTTCTCAACAGCTTCTCCTTATGGGTAGCCTTCCTCTACTGCTTATGGGTAAGCACTTACCCATTAGGTGTTACCAAACACACTTTTAATTTTAAAAAGTGCTTTAATAAGCTATAAGCTGAAATAAGCACTTATATAAGCCAGGCCAAACGCAGCCTTAGAGGTATCATGGTCACACCGATCAGTTTCTGTTGTAGATCGTTATACCCTTTAGTTTGGTCCACTAAGGTATCGGTTGCAATGGCTAAGGTTTCAAGCTATTATGCCAAACTTAAGGGAGGTGTCAATGTAATCTACATTTTATTGTTTTCCTTCCTTTTTCCTCATGTCGTCTCTGATCTCAAGACTGTCCTCTTTAAACTCATCTCCGGCGAACCTTTAAAAAGAGTAAGGTAAGTTGGTTCTTTGTTCCATTCTCTTCATTAAAACTATTTTCTTCATTAGCATAGCATGGCAGCCAGGTATGGAGATCTGCATATGCTTTAAACTATGAGGAAATGGTTGCTTTATACAGGATATGGAAAGGACCCTTTTGCACTGGCAGACTCACACTCTTGTAAATATACCAGGTTATGCATGATACATGTTTGCAGAAACTTATCACTAACTGAAACTGAACAGTGTGTGTGTGTGTGTGTGTGTGTGTGTGTGTGTGTGTGTGTGTGTGTGTGTGTCTATATAGATAAAGTTCGGCTTCTTACCCTAATTTGAAATCTAGAGAAGAAAGCAAAGCTTGCATAACCTGAATGATCATACAGAAGCTTATGTTGTTTCGGTTGTAGTCAAATGACATGGCAAAATAATTAGAAAAATTATTTTCTTTCCAACTCAAAAATTGTGCAACATTGGCTCTTTAATGCATAGTAGATAAGTATCAATGCTGTGTACACAAGATGTGTAGTACTTAAATTTTTTTTTCTTTTTTTTTTCTGCAGAATCAAATTATAACAAGAAAAAAAAAAAATAATCAAACAAACTAGAAAATGATCCAACCATGAAAACACTAAATCAAATTTAAAAATGTGGGGAGAAAAGAGAACCATTACCAACTGAAACGTGGTTAAGTTATCCAGCTCTGTAATAAAAAATTTAATTCTGAAATTCTTCTCCACCTTTCGGACTTAGATTACTGAGGCTCCTTTCATCAATGTCTGTCCTTATCTTTCTCTCTATCTATAAGCACTTAGTCCCGGCCTTCCTGATTGGATCCTCGGTCCACCTCCTCCCAAAAATCGACTAGGATGGAGTCGGTGTTTTTGATATAATGTTTTGGAACTCAAACAACAATAATATAAAATTTATAACATTTGATATGTTTTAACATTGAATGCACCAAGTATAAGATCATATTACAACACCAAGCAGCACACTCTCTTATGTTAACCAGCAAGCCATTCTTCATATGGAGGACTATACACAGTTTGAAGGAACTGTGTGACCCTCCACCACTTCAACATGAAAGTTAAAGAGAATGGTTGATGCAGCAGACTTCATCAGAGTAAGAACCATGTCCTTGCCCAAGCAAGTCCTTGGCCCGGCATTGAACACAAAGTACTTGTACACTAGTTCATGCCTTAGTTCTCCTACTTCGTTAATCCATCTCTCATACTTGAATTCCGAAATGCTTGGTTCCCAAAGTCTCTTGGTGTTCAGACAACTCTCGCCTTCTTTCTTTTTAAGGAATACAAGCTTCAATTCTTCGAATATCTTTGCCTCTGCATGTGGGTTTTGAGAAATCAACCAAAAGAACCAAGTAAGACCAGACGTAGAAGTTTCCCGTCCGACGGTGAATAAGTTCACTGTGGTATCTCTGAGGAACTTATGAGTCTAAGATAAATCCTACCTTTCTCCTTCTTAAGAATTCATGAAACATATATAGTAGATCGTTTCTTTGGACTCCTTTAAGCAAGTTTTCTCTCTTTGACAAAATGTGTTCTGCTACAATGAGGTCTATGGTCGTCCTTACCTTGGCTAACTTTCTCTCTTTTCCAGCATTCAACCAACGCAGAAACTTCCATAACAAAGTAGGCATCACAATCCTGTGAAGCAAGGCTTCATGTGAAATATCGATCACCTCTGCAATTCTGTCAGCTTGATAACCTCTTGATCCAGTTATAGAAATTTCATTGCTTTTAAGTGAGACATTAATAAATATTTCTTGCAGGTCAATGACAGACCCTTGCCTAGCCACATTAGCTAACAATGGAATAAGGTCATCCTCAACCACTTTCTTGGCAGTGTTAGCAATAAGGCTTCAGAATTCTCATGACATGAACCGTGAGTGTCTCATCTTCCTCTGTGTGTGCCATGGTTCAGAATCTATATTGAAGATCCCATCACCATTCAATTTGGCGGTGGGCATTGCAGAGGAAGGAAGGAAGTGTTCCAGGGAGAGGCCAATTCACAATGACTTGATTCTTGGTTTTGGAATACCATATTGCAGAGAGAGAACAAAGAAAGGCTAACCAAAGTTTAGGCCATCTTTTCAGGTAATAAACTAAAGAAACTAGAACCAAAGATTATGAGTTTGTTGGTGATTATAACTTGTGTTCTGTTGGTGATTATGAATCCATAGAAGTGCCTGAAAATTTTTAAACCAAGCAGCAATGGAACTCATCATATATATTTGAAAGAGAAATCCAACACTCTACTAATTGTCTTAGAATTGACTTGACGGAGACGAAATTAGAGTTATGGGTATTGTCTACTATTGTTTATTCCTGTACGACTCAGATCACACAGTTGGTATGCCCTTGAGAATGACTAATACAACCACTTTACTCATTTATTTTAAGGGATTTGAACTGAAGATTGTTATACCAATTCCATTGTTGAATAACATCCAATTGGGGTGACTCAGAATAATAATTGATACAACCACTAACTGATTTCTAATGTGGATTTGGTTGAAGGTACATGGAGCCATTTGACAGCAAACAGGGACTGGTTCGATTACCATCTTCCTGATACATGGCAAGTAAGCATTATACAATTTATGAATCTATTAAATTAACTACAGATGATAAATTATCACAGCCATGGTGTTATTTTAGCCAATATCTAGGCTGCATTTGGCACTGCTCAATTAAATGCTTATTTGCACTTTTAACTTATTAACGTACTTTTTTTTAAGCCATAAGTGCTTTTGGTAACGTTGAGTGGCTAAGTTCCTACCCTTAAACAGTAGGGGAAGATAGCCCATAAGGAGAAGTTGCTGAGAACAACTTATTGTTACTTACATAAGAATTTGTTTTCTAAACATTAATAAAACTTTAAAAATAACACTTTTAGCCCCAAAAACGTTACTAAACCTTTGAATATGGTATTTTTACCCTCAAATTTTAAGCAAATTTCTATCATCTTGTCTTGATAAGGCATATAGCTATACATGTTTATCAAACATCATTTATTTTCAAGGCAAGCAATCTATTGCTGCTGCAACTAAGTGCTCCCATTGAGTCACTTATTAAAAATTTGTTACCCAAAATCCCAAGATGGGCCAAACGCAGCCTAAACATTCAGATCGTTATCTTGATTTTTTATTTTACTTTTGACTTCTATTATTTTCAAGCTTAAACAGGTTGTACCTGATACAGTTGGATCTTTCAGAAACTGATCACGGATTAAAAGTGAAAGAGTGTTATGTATATATAAATGTTGTTTTATCTGTCACTATTTCTCTTGTCATATCTTAAGGCAGTATTCTGACATTTAATTTGTTTGATTAGGAATTAATTAATCAAATAAACTTTCCCAGTATTGAACTTGTCAAATGGAATAGTGTTTAGTAGCACCAGCTTCATTCTCTCAGAGAGTTCATTGAGGTAAATCAAATAGCTCATCCATTTTCCTTTTTTTTTCCTTTTTGGAATTTAAGTAGATTATTGATCATAAAACCGGTGTCTTATTTTCGCAATCTGGTTAAATTTGTTTCCTCTAACTCGAAATCTAGAGAAGAAAGAAAAGCTTGCATGATCTGAATGACCATATAGAAACATAT
Source organism: Pachysandra terminalis (assembly GCA_031762675.1). Classification (NCBI taxonomy): domain Eukaryota; kingdom Viridiplantae; phylum Streptophyta; class Magnoliopsida; order Buxales; family Buxaceae; genus Pachysandra; species Pachysandra terminalis. The sequence goes on along the minus strand of JAUPMG010000004.1, from coordinate 6,975,682 downwards.
TCTGTTTTGGCTGTAGAACATTATATTGCAAAAAAATTAGCAATTTTTTTTTTCACTCCAACTCAAAGATTGCGTAAGAATGGCTCTTTAATGTTGACCTTGATGCCATAACTTCTGCATTAAAAGATTGAATTAGTGTGCTCAAAAAATTTAAAGCACACCATCACTGAGATGACAAGATCAACCAAACATTAGAATTAATAAACAGTTCAAAACATGCCTATTAGCTTTAGACTAAAATGCAGCATGTAGCAGCCATTCATCCTGTTGTAAAACTTGCCTTTTTTTAGCTTCCACGCCACTTCAAAAATATGAAATTTAGCTTATGACAATCAAATACTAAACTTAGTGAGCTTTCACTCTTGGTTCTAGGTGAGCTGCTATCCTAAGATTTTTACATGAGCCCTATTAGGGTGGAAAACATCTAGAATTGATAAGTGAACTGCTATCCTAAGATCTCTTCAGCCATCCATCATCAGGTAACAATCATGGTGCATTTACTGCCTCCCGAATCAATTAACGGGTGTTTTTTTAGTAGAAAATATCAACGTTGTGTAAACATGATGTGGAGTACCTACCGATTTCTTTTCTGCAAAGGTAAATTATAACATGGACACATACACAAACACACAAACAAACTAGAAAAAATACAAAGGGAATCAGCAAGATCTTAAAGAATGCTTGATAGAAACTACGCGAGGATGAGAACAGGAAAAAACTAAATGATAATTATAGGGCGAATCAAGGCTTTTGAATACAAAGACATGTGATTGAATTTTTCACCATCATCTGGTTCACATTAGCCATGTAGCTTGGGAACTTTCTTAATAGTTGATACGGAAGTAACACTATGTAATGAGAAAAAAGAACCATTACCAACTGCAATATGGTTGCTACCCTGATAGACAGAGCTAGAATTTTAAGTTATCCAGATCTATAGTGAAAATTTTAATTTCTGAAGTTCTCCTTTTCAGCCTTGGCATAATTCTATATGAAAAACAGAACAGTTTTCTGATAACATCTCTTGGCATTCAACAACAAGAATGTAAACTTATTGATATGTCTTACATAAAATGCACCAAGTTCAAGAATATATCAACACCAAGCAGCACGCTCTCCTATGTTAACCAGCAAGCCATTCTTCATATGGAGGATTATACCTGGTTTATAGGAGACTCTGTGACCCTCCACCACTTCAACATGAAAGTTGAAGAGAATAGCAGCTGCAGCAGACTTCATCAGAGTAAGAGCCATGTCCTTGCCCAAGCAAGTTCTTGGCCCAGCATTGAAGACAAAGTACTTGTACGTTAGTTCATGCCGTAGTTCTCCTACTTCGTTTAGCCATCTCTCGGGCTTGAATTCCAAGGAATCCTCTCCCCAAATGTTCGTCATCCTTCCCATGGCGTAGATTGAGAATAGGACATGCATTCCTGGCCTTACGATAGTGCCATCGGGGAGCACATCTTCTCTTATCACTTCTTTTCTGTTTAAAGGAAGTGGAGGATACAGCCTTAGTGATTCGTGCAAGGCTGCGTTCAAATAGACTAGTCCTTTTAGATCATCTGAATTAAACACCCAAAGTCTCTTGATGTTCAGACTACCCTCACCTTCTTTCTTCTTAAGGAATACAAGCTTCAGTTCTTCGAATATCTTTGCCTCTGCATGTGGGTTTTGAGAAATCAACCAGAAGAACCATGTAAGACCAGATGCAGTGGTGTCCCGTCCGGCAGTGAATAAGGTCAGCGTGGTATCTCTGAGGAACTTGTGACTCTCAGATAAGTCCTTCCTTTCTCCTTCTTGAGATGTCATGAACATAGATAATAGATCATTTGTTCGGACTCCCTTAAGCAAGTTTTCTCTCTTTGCCAAAATGTGTTTACCTATAATAACGTCTATGATCTTCTTTGCCTTGGCTAAATTCCTTTCTTTCTCAACATTTAGCCAACGCAGAAACTTCCATAACAAGGGAGGCATCGCAACCCTGTGAATCAAGGCTTCCTGTGCATTATCCATTGCCTCTGCTATTTCGTCATCTTGATAATCCATTGATCCAGTTACAGCAATTTCATTGCTTTTAAGTGAGAAACTAATGAATATTTCTTGCAGGTTGATGATAGACCCTAGCCTAGCCACATTAGCTAACAAAGGAATTAGGTCATCCTCTACCACTTTCTTGGCAGTGTTAGCAATAAGGCTTCGGAATTCTCGTGACGTGAACCGTGAGTGTCCCATCTTCCTCTGTATGCGCCATTGTTCAGAATCTACAGTGAACATCCCATCACCAAGTATGTCAAATATATCTCTAAAGTTTTTGCCCTTTGGGAAGTTGGAGAAGTTGGTCTTGAGAATGTATTCGACATTGCCAGGATGGCAAGTGATCAGGTACTTCAGCTTAGGACCTTTTACAGTGAAGGTGTTAGTGCTGAGTGAGTTGAAAACCTCCACATGCCATTCCATTTGGCGGTGGGCATTGCAGAGGAGGGAAGGAAGTGCTCCAAGGACAGGCCAATTCACAATGACTTGATTCTTGGTTTTGAAATACCATATTGCAGAGAGAGAACAAAGAAAGGCTGCCCAAAGTTCAGGCCATCTCTTCAGGTAATAAACTAAAGAAACTAGAACCAAATAGAACTCCATTGTGTGGTGTGGTGTTGTGTTCTGTTGGTGATTATGAGTTTATATAAGTGCCTGAAAAATTTTAAACCCAAGCGGCAATGGAACTGATCATGTATATTATATTTGACAGGGGAAATCCAACACTACTAATTTTCTCCCACGTGACTTGACGGAGACGAAATTAGTACAGGTATGTCTCTCTACTATTGTTTATCCCTGTATGACTTAGATCACACAATTGGTATGTCCTTGAGAATGACTGACACAACAACTTGAGTCACTTATTTTAAGGGATTTGGACTGAAGATTGTTATACTAATTCAGTTGTTGAATAATGATCATCCAATTGGGGTGACTGATCAGAATAATAACTCATATAATCACTAACTGATTTCTAATGTGGATTTGGTTGAAGCTACATGGAGTCATTTGACAGCAATTTAACAGGGACTGGCTCGATTACCATCTTTCTGATACATGATGGCAAGTAAGCATTATATAATTTACGATTAACACATGCCCAAAACATAGATTACAAGCAGGAATCGATTAATTAATTACAGATGATAAATTATCACAGCCTGGTGCTATTTTATTTAGCTAATATCTAGGTTGTGTTTGCTACTGCTTAATTAAGTGTTTATTTGCACTTTTAACTTTAATATTAAATTACTTTTTTAAGCCATAATGCCTTTGGTAGCATTGCATGGGTAAGCTCCTACACCCATAACTTATTAAAGCACTTATATAGGATTTTGCTTTCTAAACATTAATAAAACTTTAAAAACAACACTTTTAGCCACAAACGCATTACTAAACCTTTGAAGATGATATTTTACCTCCAAATTTTAAGATAATTCCTATCATCTTGTCTTGATCATATAACTACAAGTGTTTACCAAACATCATCTATCTTCAAAACAAGCAATTTATTGCTGCTGTGACTAAGTGCTCCCATTGAGTCACTTATCCAAACCCAAAAGCCCAAGCTGGGTCAAATGCTGCCTAAACATTCAGATCGTTATCTTGATTTTTTTTTTTCCTTTTAGCTTCTGTTATTTTCAACCTTAAATAGGTTGTATCTGATACAGTTGGATGTTGAAGAAACTGATCAATAATTAAAAGTGAAAGAGTGTATGTGTGTGTATATATATACTAGTCAATATGTACGTGCTCCGCACGTGATAGTTGTGAACAATCATATTTGATTTCTTTAGATGCCAAAATCTAATTTCTTGATATATTTATATTTGAAAAATATAAATTTTTCATAGTTATTTCTACCTTTAGTTATTAACTAAAAAAATTAATGTCCTTGATATTAATAGAATATAAGTATATTAAGATTTCTAGGATAAAACACCTAAGGTCTGGTCTTACGAGCCCAGAATAAGAGTCTTAAGCCCTAAAACATAATATATTGTAAATGCATGTAAAAACTAAGATCAACTACTTAATGAGTTACTTATGAAATTTTTATGCAAAATATTAAGCTATATTTAAATATATTCTATTGTTATTAAAAAATAAATTTAAAGTTTTGATAATTATAATGGTTATTATATTTAATAATATGTGTTAACTTTTAATAGGATTTATCAATTAATAAATAATAATTATATTTTAGTATCAGCTAATTATTTTTTAAAACTTTTTATAGTACTTGTTAACATATTTATTTTAATAATGGGTATCAGATTTTTTTTTTTAATTTTTAGTACATATTTTTAATGATTAATAAAAAATAATTATAATATCTAATACCTATTTTAGTGTGTATCAACCTCTTTAAATGAAATTTTAGTACTTTTAAGAAATTAAAACAATTATTATATTTAATATATACATATATATATATATATATATATATATATATATATGTGATTTTTAAGATTAACATTTTAAATATTAAAATACTTTTAAATTATTGGGAGTTATAGAATTATTACTAAGGTAATTTCGACAAGAAATTTTAATGGATATTTAATAGGTGTTATTTTGGGTGTTTCATATTGTTTTTTTTTTTTTTTTTTTGTCTTTTTATGTTTGGATATTGGGTTGGGACTATTGTAGTGTGCTTATATTTTATGAATAAGCTTATATAGTAGTTTTATTATAGGTGTAAATAAAACTAACTAATTTTAAAGATAATCATTTTATTTTATTATTAAATTAAATAAAATATTTATTTTATTAAAATAGGACTCTTTTTGTTTTAGAGTTTAAGTATATTTTGGAGATTTTTAGCACATATAAAGAAGAGAGAGATCTAATAGAATTATGAAAGGGTAATTTAATCATAAAAATGAACCCAAAAAATCAATAATTTTTATTAGCTTAAAAAAAAAAGGAAAGTATCATAGTAAATTAAATAAAAGATAATGACTAATAGAATTCAAAGATATTCATGAAATAAATATTATTTATAAGTTTAAAAAGGTTACTACAAAATATTTATAATTTATAATTAAGAAAAACCTTAAAACTTTCTCTGTTTTAGTAGTAAGTATTAATATGATAATAAAAAATATAATTATTTATATTATATAAATAATTTATTAATATTACTTTTACACTTGTGCTTCTATATTAATAATTTTACATGTATTTATCTTGTAAATATTCAATTATAGTATAAACTTATTTTAATCTTATGTAAGTACACATTTTAACCTTATCTAATTAGAAGATAAACCCATTTAAACTTAATCTCGTTATTTAATTGAACTTATCTTTACATGTGTATTTGTCTAAACTAAACTTCATTATATTATTAGATACACTAAGAAAATGATTTTTAAAAGTATAATAGTTTAATAAAACTTACCTTTTTATTTTAAGCTTACCTTAAACATCCTACTTACTTTTACTACAAATAAAAATCTTTTTGTTTATGAGAGATTGAGTTTTGATAGGACTTTAACAAGGATAAAACTTAGTTAGAATAGAATATAGTAGACCTTATCTAATTAGATGATAAACTCGTTATATTATTATTTACACTAAGAAAAGGATTTTTAATAGTATAACTAATTAGCTGGATAAAACTTGGTAGAATAGAATATAGTAGACCTTATCTAATTAGATGATAAACTCGTTATATTATTAGTTGCACTAAGAAAAGGATTTTTAAAAGTATAACTAATTAGCTTTAAGCTTACCTTCAATATCCTACTTTACTACGAATGAGAATTTTTTTGTTAATGAGAAATTGAGTTTTGATAGGACTCTAAAAAGGGTAAAACTTGTTAGAATAGAATAGAGTAGGGATAGTTTAGTCACAAAAAAAGGACCGAAATAATACTTAAAAAATATTTTTTGTAAGTGAGAGATTGAATTTTGATAGGACTCAAAAGGATAAAACTTGTTAGAATAGAATAGAGTAGGGATAGTTTAGTCACAAAAAAGGACCGAAATAATACTTAAAAATAGCTTGTACTTTTAGTAGTAGTAGTAGTAGTAGTGTATAAATATATATGTTGAACTGTATCTCAGTCACTGTTTCTCTTGTCATGCCTTACTTCTGATTTCTGAACTGTATATACAGATTGTATAACCCTGTATTAGTAGACTCTAAAGGTGGTATTTGACCTGTAATGTGTTTGGTAGGAATTAATTAATCAACTCAACTTCCCAGTATTGAATTTGTCAAGTGGAGTAGTGTTTATTGTCATCAACTTCATTCTCACAGATAATTACTTGAGCTAAAGGGGGGGGGGGGGGGGATATTATTGATACTAAACCTGGTATCTTACTTTCACATTCTGGTTAAATTTCTTCCCCTTACTCGAAATCTAGAGAAGAAAGTAAAGCTTGCATGACCTGAATGACCATACAAAACTATAAATATTAAAAAATTGCATGGAAAAAAAAAAAGTAAATTTATTTTCATTCCAACTCAAAGATTGTGCAAGAATTGCTCTTTACTGTTGACCTTGATGCCATAACTTCTGCACTAAACGTGCGTTGCAGCCATTCACCCTGTTGTAAAACTTGCCCTTTTAACTTCCAGAACATTTCAAAACATGGAATTTCGCTGACGACAATCAAATACTGAAGAATGGGACTTCTGATATTTTTTACATAAGCACTGTTAGAGTGAAAAATATTTAGAATTAATAAGTGAGCTGCTATCCCAAGGTCTCTTCAGCCATCCATCTTCAGGTAACAAGAATTTTTAAGCCGACAAATATCAAATGCTGTGCAAACATGATGTGGAGTACCTATCAATTTTTTTCTGTAAAAGTAAATTATAGCAAGAAAAAAAAAATAGAAAATGGATCCTTTAGAAAGGAATCACCAAGATGTTGAAGGATGCTTGATAGAAACTACGTAGCGATGAAAACAGGAAAACACTAAATGTTAATTAAAGGGCGAATCAAGACTTTTGAATACAAAGACATGTGATTGAATTTTTCACTACCATCTGGTCCATATTACCCATGAAGCTTGGGAACTTTCTTAGTAGTTGATACAGATGTAACACTATATAATGAGAAAAAAGAACCATTACCAACTGAAATATGGTTGCTACCCTCATAGACAGTGTAAGAATTTTAAGTTATCCAGATCTATAGTGAAAATTTTAACTTCTGAAGTTTTCCTTTTGCAAGCTTTATATTTGGTTAAGGTGGGGGATGGAAGGGATAGGAGATGCTGGACTTTGGAAAAGGATGGTAATTTTTTTGTTAATTCGTTTTTTGGCTTTTTGGTGGGTTCTGAACAGATTTTTGAGGAAAAGAAATTGATTTTGAAGATGGGGCTACCTTCCAAGGTGGCTTTCTTCTTGTTGTTGGGATTTCAGGATAAGATTCTTACTGTGGCCATCTCAAGAACCGTGGGTGGTCTGTCCCGAATAGGTGTGCTTTATGTAAAAATGATGAGGCAACTGTGGATCAGCTTTTTATTCAGTGTGAAGTGATAAGTAGATGCTGGGAGTTCATCTTTGGACATGCAGGTATTGGTGCTCTATACTTTAGGGAGTTTATTTGTGGGTGGGGAAGGAGAAAAGATAAAGGGCATGAGGATCCTTTGGAACTTGTGCCCTGAAGCTGTGATCTGGACCGTGTGGAGAGAGAAATTCCAGAATGTTTGAAGACATCAAGTCTCCTCTTGAGCTGATTTTTAGAAGGATACTTTCGACATTGCTTTGTTGGTCTTCTTTGAGGTTGGACAGTGGAGGGAATGGTGGTTGGGACATATTGTTGGGGACTAATTCTGGTGGGATTAATGTCTGAGTAGGGTGCTGTTTTTTGGGGAGTGTTGGGATTTGGGTTGGGGTATACATCTGTTTCTTTTGGTATACTTGCAACTATCTTTGTATACTTAATACAACTACACTTTACTGATAAAAAAAAAACAGTTTTCTGATAACATGTCTTACAAAAATGCACCAAGTTTAAGAATACATCAACACCAAGCGGCCCGCTCTCTTATGTTAACCAGCAAGCCATTCTTCATATGGAGTATTATACCTGATTTAAAGTAGACTCTGTGACCCTCCACCACTTCAACATGAAAGTTGAAGAGAATAGCAGCTGCAGCAGACTTCATCAGAGTAAGAGCCATGTCCTTGCCCAAGCAAGTCCTTGGCCCGGCGTTGAACACAAAGTATTTGTACATTAGTTCCTGCCTTAGTTCTCCTCCTTCGTTAATCCATCTCTCGGGCTTGAATTCCAAAGAATCCTTTCCCCAGACGTCCGTCATCCTTCCCATGGCATAGACTGAGAATAGGATATGCATTCCTGGCCTTACGATGGTGCCATCGGGGAGTACATCTTCTCGTACCACGAATTTTCTGTTGACAGGAACTGGAGGATACAGTCTTAGTGATTCGTACAAGGCTGCCTGCAAATAGACTAGTCCTTTTATTTCATCTGAATCGAACACCCAAAATCTCTTGGAGTTCAAACAACCCTCCCCTTCTTTCTTCTTAAGGAATACAAGCTTCAGTTCGTCTAAGATCTTTGCCTCTGCGTGTGGGGTTTGAGAAATCAACCAGAAGAACCAGGACAGACCGGACGCAGTGGTGTCCCGTCCGGCTACAAAGAAGTTCAGCGTGGAATCTCTGAGGAACTCAAAACTCTCGGCTAAGTCCTTCCTTTCTCCTTCTTGAGATGTCATGAACATAGATAATAGATCATTTGTTTGGATTCCTTTAAGCAAGTTTTCTCTCTTTGTCAAAATGTGTTTAGCTACAATGAGGTTTATGGTCTTCCTTGCCTTGGCTAACTTTCTTTCTTTCCCAACATTCAGCCAACGCAGAAATTTCCATAACAAAGGAGGCGTCGCAACCCTGTGAAGTATGGCTTCCTGTGAATCATCTACTACCTCCGCTACTTCGTTATCTTGATAATCCATTGATCCAGTTACAGCAATTTCATTGCTTGTAAGTGAAAAATTAATGAATACTTCTTGCAGGTCGATGACAGATCCGTTACTAGCCGCATTAGCTAACACAGGAATAAGGTCATCCTCAACCACTTTCTTGGCAGTGTTAGCAATAAGACTTTTGAATTCTCACGCCATGAATCTCGAGTGTCCCATCTTCCTCTGTATGCGCCATGATTCAGAATCTACGGTGAAGATCCCTTCGCCAAGTATGTCAAATATCTCTCTAAAGTTTGTGCCTTTTGGGAAGTTGGAGAAATTGGTCTTGAGTATGTACTCGATATTGCCGGGATGGCAAGTGATCAGGTACTTCAGGCTTGAGATGGGACCTTCTACAGTGAAGGTGCTAGTGCCGAGTGAGTCGAAAACGTCGGCTTGCCAATTAACTTGGCGGTGGGCGTTGCAGAGGAGGGATGGAAGTGTTCCAAGGATAGGCCAATTCACAATGACTTGATTCTTGGTTTTGTAATACAATATTGCAGAGAGAAAACAAAGAAAGGCTACTAACCAAAGCTCAGGCCATCTCTTCAGGTAATAAACTAAAGAAACTAGAACCAAAGAAAACTCCATTGAGTATTGTTCTGTTTGTGATTATGAGTCTATTCTATTGAAGTACCTGAAAAAGCTTGAAAGGCTCAGTGCATGAGCTTAGCACCATCAAGTTCCATGGTAAATCCAACACTCTTGTTGTGTTACTTTTTGCTTGCATCAAGGAACAATATATATAGAACTATTGATGTCTAACTTCCTCAGTACATTCTGCTTAATTATAGTTGGATGGTTAACCTTAGATCACCCGATTGGTATGCCCTTGAGAATGACTGATGCATCGCTTGGTTCATTTATTTTAAGGGGGTTTAGATTGAAGATGGTTATATTACTTGAGTAGATTAACAATGATCATCCAAATGGGGTGACTGAGAATATATTATTTCTTTGCAACCATTAGCTGATTTATAATGTGGATTTTTTTTGGTGAAGGTACATGTAGATATTCAACGGCAAACGGGGACTGGTTCGATTATTATCTTCCTGATACCTAGCAAGTAAGCATTGTACCGTTTACGGTTAGAATAGAAGGAATCCATTAAACTAGTTGTAAATTTATCACAGCCTTGGTGCTGTTTTAGCTATTAAACATCTCTGGAGGCATATAAGATTTTTTATTTTTTATTTTTTAAAAAATTATATCTATTTTGTAATTTCACCTAATATTAATTCAAATTAATTAGGGCTTCTGTATAATGAAAAAACCAAAATAATTTGGGACATGCTTAGAACATTATTATGACAAGCTGGATACCATTGTTTAGGCATTGTTATTATTTTCCCATATATATGATGCAAAAGCTGTTCTAAGGCTCTTATCTTGTTAGTTTACTAACCAAGCCATTATTAAAACCTTGGTTGTGTGCAAAGGCAAAGCTGCAAGAGATGCATATTCATTTACCCAATGTTTGGCAATTTTTTACCTTCTATATCATAGATCAAGGTACATCAAATATAGAGCAATGAGTAATAATCAAAAGGGAAAATTATACTTTGACCCCCTAAGGTTTCTAATAATTATGGTCAGATCCCTTGAGGTTTTTGAAACTACAATAGTACCCTTCTTTAGAAACCTGGACGTCGGTTAACTAACGACACCGAGTCATTGACTGATATAGCAGCTTATAAAGTTTATCGTCATAATATGAGCTCGTGAAGATGAAAATAGAGAATTATTTTCGACGGTAGGTTGAGTTTTATAGTAAGACCCTTTTTTAGGCAAGAGACTACTAGGAATATTTGAGACCTAAGGTTTTTTCACTTTATCTAAACGTTGTTCAATTCTTTATGAAAGGTATATCAGTGAAAGATTGTTATTAGTTGACCCCACCCAAGGAAGCAATGCCTGTTCTTGTAGGGTTGTTTGGTCCCTTTGATGACATAAACAAGGACAGCTGTCATTAGCTGAGGTTGATTGGGGTTCACTAAATCTACTTAGTGACTGGAGATTGAAGAGGATATGAATGTGTTATTGGACCCCCATTGTGGACGCAAGCCTATTTGGTTTAAAATTTGTGGCTTATGGCTCATCCATAGTGTTTCCTCAATATAAACTAGGGTGCAACTTGGGTCCGTTAAATCCGAAATCAAACCGACTCAAATCGATTTGATTTCGGTTCGGTTTGGGTTGAGTTTCTAGATATTTGATACGGTTTTGGTTTTGAAATTATAAAATTGAATTAGATTTGAAGACTGATTTTGTGTTGAAGCCCTAGCTAAACCGAACCAAACTGAAATCCAAACTCTATTATATATAGCTCTAAACCGAAACTAACCGATTCAAACCGAATTATAGATGATATACATGATATCTATATATAATATTTTATATAATGTAATTCTAAAAAACATTATATTAACCCGACTCAAACCAAACTGAAACTTCAATTTGCATTGGGTTGGTTTGAGTTTAGGGTTTTCCATTTCAGTTTGATTTTTGGGTTGGGAAGTTCGGTTCTCAATTCAGTTCGGTTCAGTTTTAGTTGACCTTCACCAATGTTGATTTGGTCTTGGATTGATGTCAACCCAAACCGAACTGAATTGGACCCTTAATATAAACGGCTTGGTTCAAACTCTTACGAACTGTTTAATGTTATCCAAAATTTAAACTATCCTTTGATCAGACCACAGTGCGGTATCGCATTAGGGATAGTCCCAGTCTAATATCGAGTTAGATCGACGATTCAACTCGAGATCAGCCA
>JAUPMG010000004.1:6936356-6946887 GCA_031762675.1 Pachysandra terminalis | reverse complement strand
GCACATATAAGAAATAAGACATAGCAGTATGACACTGGCAGTAGCCATCTAAGCTAAAACATCAAGTATCCAGCTGAGGTTTTCATTTTGATCAAGTGCCATCTAAGCCAAAACATCAAGTATCCAGCTGAAGTTTCCATTTTGACAACTTGATCGAAGCATCAAAGAAAAAAAAAAGGGAATACTGAAGGGATTATCTTAATTGCAGGCATAATGTCTAAAAAGACCAAACACCTCATCCAAGCAATCAAACCAAGAGCATCTGGACAAACTATACCAATTACAGATGATACGCAAGCATCATCTCCATATCCTCAATCAAACATTTCAATTGTGGTTAGACCTTTAATAACACAATTTCCAAATGTATCTCCATACACCATAGAAACAAATGCTGAAGATATATTGAGAAACTCACAATAATAAGTCTCAACTCTCTGCAAGTGAACAAACCATTTTCTTCAGAATAAAAATCAGGAAAAGTAGTAGAACAGTTATCATAAAAAAAAAAACTAGTTTCTGATTTGTTACTAGGAAGCTAATCCAAGGAAAATCATAGATGAATATACACGTCCATGCAGTTGAACATATGATAGAACAAAGAAAAGTTTTTTACCACCCCACCGAATGTCCAAACACCCCAAGACATTAATACGAATTGAAAAAATGAAAACTTGTATGGAGTTCTAAGCCATTCATTTGCATTATCATCACATATATCTATGGTCAAAATTACAATTCCACAGCAGGAAGAAAGATGGGATGGAAGTAGGAGCAATGGAGACGAAAAGGGCTAAATGAGAGATGCTTATAGCAACAATTACTAAAGGAAAATATTTAGCAAAAAATTCATTACCTAAAATATTAAAGGAAAAACTAGCAAAATAACAAAATAAAAGAATAAAGAACAAGTTCAAAGCATACCTTCTCGAAGGCCTCACGTAAAACTAAAGGATCATAAGGAGTTGATGGTATGTGCTCTGAATACCATGGCGGGTTGTACCACCTTCTAAGCCCTCCTGCGCATATGGTCATGCTAAGATGGAAAAGAGAAAAGGCCCTTCTTACAACATCAGAAAATCTAAAAACAGTGCACATAAAAACAAACATCATTATATAATAAACTTTTGAGCAAATTTTGGCAGCGCTAGAGCTTGGATGTCTACAAATTTCAACTTGCAAAGAGATCAAGAATTCCAAAATGTGATAATTTAGTTCCCCTTGAGAAATTATGAACTTGACTCTTTCTTTTTCTATAGGAAGAAGAAGATATCCTGCAAGAAAATGAATTTTTTATCCATAAAATAGAATAGAATCATAGATTAAATAGTGCAGTGTTTGATGAGGATAAAATTCAGATTCAGTCGTTTTTTTTTTTTTTTTTGGGTTCTTTTACTGCACTGAAACTTCAACATTTAGGTATTCCATTTCATAATTGACTCTCTTTTCACATAGGAAAAAGAAGATATCCTACAAGAAAATGAATTTTGTATCCATTAAAAATAATAGATTAAATAGTGCAGTGTTCGATGAGGATAAAATTCAGATTCAGCAGTATTTTATTTTTAATTTTTTGTGGTTCTTTTACTGAGCGGAAACTTTAAGGTTTAGGTATTCCGTTTCATAATAAGGAAAAGTTAGTGCCTATTTTTCATTAGTTGGAGCTTTTAACAATATGTTATGGGTACTCGATATATTAGTTACCCTAGGTCAGCAAGTATCATAATGTAACTGCATGTCTTTGAACTATATCACACTTAAAGAAGGCACTTGGTTGCCATTTAGTAAATTCAAGTATAAGTAAAAGGACATTGGATTATGGCCTCTATATAATTATCAATGAAAACACTTGAAGAAAATAATCAATGATTGAAACTTGATCTAGCTTAAAACATTAGAAGAGTCTCCCTCAATGATCAAGTTATTCTGCTATACACTCATTGCAACCTTCAAGGATTTGAGCAAAGCAATACCTTCAATTCTACTAATTCTGGGAAGACAACAAGAGAAACATCATTGTGATCTGTGATAAGACCAACAACACCGACTCCCGAGACTACCTAAAGAACATCCATCTACATTTGATTTTATTCCACCCACAGAGGGTGACTAAAGACTCACACAACACGTACGGTCACAGAAATAGCAAATACAGTCACCTAATCTCTACGGATATCATTGTGAAGGCATCCTATGAATTCTTTTGAAGTTACAACCCAGAGATAAGCGATAAATTGATCTTAAAAAATGATAAAAGTGTACCTCCCCCTTCTTGTCTTCAAAAATTCCTTTTTTTCCCCTTCCTTTTCTTCCCAGATAGTCCATCCGCTAGAAAAAAAAAATAATGCCTTTCAATAGAGTTTTACCACTGTTTCCTCCAAAACATAGGTGCCAAATTCTGCACAAATCACTCATCGCAAGGGATTACCCAAGAAACATTGGCCATCACATTAAAATGAGTCCTTACACATCTCAAAACTTGCAACTAATACAATTATGATTAACTAATTTCCTATTTTCATCAGAACGCACAAATACATCTAGAGATCGAACTTTTGATTTCCTACAGTTTCATAGCACGTTACAAATGTTAATTTTTATTTTTTTAAGGCATAACTAACCAAGAGAATGCTTTAACCTCAAGAGGGGCCCCATTAGACCACACATTCTTTAAGCGAAAGGATGAATCAATAGCTGGGTCATTGATCAAACCACGGAAGAAAGATTTGCAAGTGAAACTACCATTTGCAAGTATTTGCATTATTTAACAAGGTATTGGTGTTGATAATTTATGGAATCAATTACTCTTGCAAGTTATTCTTAGGGGCAAATTTTGACTTTTTTTTATCCAGTTGATTTCTGGATGTAATTTAAGAAATTCATATTACAAAATATGGTGCCTAAAATATGGCTTGCGCATGTTTTCAAAGATTAATGATGGCAATAGCAGGCAGTAAGTTGGTGAAAGTAAAAGGTTATAAAAGGGAAGGATGAAAAGGTTTTAGATTAGAGTTGGTAAGGAATGTTCTGAAACACTTGATATGACCGATATTTTAATATATGATTCTTGATAAGCTAAAATAGTGGAACATGATTCATGTTGTCAAACAAATAAAGGATTATCAATCCTCAATTTAAATAACATCAAACCTTGATAATGATTCGATCTATAGATGCATACCATGTTTGCTAGAATATATATGTCCCGGAAGAAATGACATGAAACGTTCACAATCATCACTTAAAGCTTTCATTTCTGAAGCAAACCAAGTTGATCCTGGCAAAGAAAGAAGTACCAAATAGATGATATATCTCAGTTTTTGTAAATATGTGACTTTTCAAAAGAAAAAAGAAATACAACAAAAAAGATAATATCAAACCAAAAAGATTCTACAACATTATTTAAGGCCCAGAAAGAAAAAGAAAACCAAACAAATAAAAAAATAAATGCTATATTCACAAAAGTTTCTAAATCATAAGATCATCTGCTCCTTGTAACCATTTTATGCTTATCTTATAGAGCCCCCAGTAACCTAAAAGAACTCCTACTTCAACCAATGGTGATTAGCTATAACCGGAAACTTTTTTTTTTATAAGCAACGATGCATTGTATTAATTTGTTAGTACAAACCAGATTACAAGCACATGTGTATTTTAAAGAATACAAGTATAATGGCCCAACCTACGTACGCGATGTACTAAGTCTGCCCAAAATGAGCATATCAATGTTATCCTTCCTACTTTAATGTCCTATAAAAGCAACATATCTCAGTTCTGTAGAAAATTTGAAAAAGATACTCCTAAATTCTGGAAAATTGACCACCCACAAGAATAGGAGATACAAAACGTTGAATTTGATGATGAGAACGTGAACATATCAATAGTATTGGCAACCGGTAACTTACAACCACTTCAAACTCTTGACAATTTGGAAATAAAGCTTCAATAATGATTTTGTATTTATGTCGAATATTAACAAATGCGATTTTGTTGAATAATGATTCAATAAATTTAAAAGATATTCAATTCAAGAACTTGTACTATAACAATTTTCAGTGAATAATACACAATTTTACTGATTAAGGTAAAAAATAAAGGAGGTGACAGCAAGGGGTTGAGATATAATCCTAAACTTCCAAACTGCTTACAACAAAAAGAATCAGACTGCTGAAAAAACCAAAGAGAAAGATTTCAACCATATAACCATCTGCTACAAATGAAATAAAATCGCAAAAACGTCTCACAAAGCTCCATTCTACAAGCATAAATGTTTCGAAAAGTTGGTGCCAGACGAACTACTAGAGCTCCCAAGCGAATGTGCAGCCCGAACTTCCTGGAAATCTGAGTGTAACGCACTAGAGAGAGCCACCACATTCCAATCCCACATGTTTGTATTCAAGTGCACATCTTTAAAATTTTCCAAAACCAAGACTCATGAAGCTGTTAGAAACATAATCATGTCCACTACTTCCTAAATTTCATATTTTTTGCTTTCAAAGATTCTTTCATTTTGTTCCCCCACAAAACCCAAGGAAAGGCATGATAAAGAACCATGAAAAGCTTCTTTCTCATCTCTCCCAATCATCTAAATCTCCATTGCCTCACCAAATCCACAAAATTAAAAGGTAAAATCCAACTAACTCCAATGAAATGAAGAAAAGAATGCCAGATTGCCCGAGCAAGCTTGCAACGGATAAATAGATGGTTCATGACTCTTCCTCATGCAAACAAATCACACACACATATGGTGATAAATCCATGTACTTTCTATGTCTTTGAAGACCATCGTTGGTGTTTATCTTTCAAGTTAATGTCCAGGTAAAGGTCTTAAATCTAGGGGGTAAGGCACCTTCCAGACATTTCTTAAAGGAAATCAGATGGTGGGTTCTCTGAGAGGGAAGAACACAGATAGGAAAACAAAGTGTGGGAAATGTATACGCCTTTAGGACCTAAAGAGCAGATTTTATCATCAGAACAGCTCAGATCAAGACAAACATCTTTAGGGGGATCTAACAAGACAGCAATTTGGTTAATGCCTGAAGGACGAGGATCCC
The DNA here is from genome assembly GCA_031762675.1 of Pachysandra terminalis. Classification (NCBI taxonomy): domain Eukaryota; kingdom Viridiplantae; phylum Streptophyta; class Magnoliopsida; order Buxales; family Buxaceae; genus Pachysandra; species Pachysandra terminalis. Next base: position 6,941,833 of record JAUPMG010000004.1, on the reverse strand, counting down.
GTCTAAGAGGGAGATCTCAAGAGAGGCCATGTTGAGAAAAAATCAACATCATAGATACAAAAACATCATTTTCAAGAACAGCAGTAAACAAAAAGTGAAACACTATAATACAAGTACACAATAGTCACCCTGTCTACATAGAGTGCCACCCTCTGGCATGTAGGCCAAGTTTATTAACTTGAAGTCAGTTGTCCTTTTTAATGGCCTTCTAGTGAATAATTAAAAGACCCTGATGCAATCAATCCTTCAGATTAAAAATGGAACTGGAAAATATTGGATAGGACATTTAAGAAAGAAATAAAACGAATTCCATGATGTAGCAGCAGAACATCATGCTCTGAAATTGTTAAGAATGATACTGTTCCATGGGCGAATCATGGAACATCTATCCATCCCACTCACAGGATAACATCAAAGTTCAACTCAATGCCAATAAAGATGGTAAAAGGAAAGTAACTCAGATTGCCTTCATTAGACAAAAATATGATAGAAATAACAGCTCGAAATCCCCTTCATGTGGCTTTTCCTAAGAAAGGTTTGATATCACCTTGCAATGCAACCTGCAACAGCATCCTCAAAGAAAAACCAATATCTTAAAGTACTCTTAAATGAAGAAAACATTTTCAGAGCACGTATAACAAGTTAATATCACATACCATCAAGACCCCAGCCTATGTAGAGTGGGGTAATACCAATAGCATCTCGAGCAGCAATAAAACTTTTGTCACGGGTATCAAGAAGGACAAAGGAAAACATGCCATCCAGCATGTCCACGAAATCCTCTCCGTATTCTTCATACTGTCACAGAGAAGATACATAGATAAAAGGACATATCACAAGCCCCATTCAAACTTTATGCTTCCTTTTTTCACTTTTCTTGGAAATAAACCCACCATATTCACCAATCCTAAAACTTCTGGTTATAAATTTGCTAGGTCAATAACCAAATTAATATTAGTAAGGTACTTACAAGATGAGCAATAACTTCACAGTCACTTCCTGTTCGGAACCGATGAGACTTCAGCTTTTCTCTTAATTGTTGATGGTTATAAATCTCCCCATTAACCTAAAAACAGAAGCCCAATATGTCAATCAAGAAGTTTAACTCAAACAATTTATAATGAAGAAACTATGCAAGGGAAAATATAAGCAAGATTTCTTGGTCTAGAATTTGAGAGGTAACATTTCATATGTTGATCACTAACTAGTTTTACTTTGAGAAACCCACATTAAACGTTTATTGATATGGGCCGACAAACCAAACAATTCACAACTAAAAAATCAGAGATATAACATCGAAAGGACTGAACTGGGTTTCAGTGGAATTGGACCTAGCTTAGTTGGATGTCACATTGGCCATATGGATGCAATAGCAAATTGTAAATGAAAGACTGACAGCTTCATGCCCTTCTTCTCAGTGAAAGGAATGTAAGGGCTGTTGCTGCAATGGTTGCCATCAGGGTTTAAATAGAGGTAAAGTGGCTTCACATAATGCTGCACAAAAAATCTCATACTGCTTATGTTTTAAAGCATGAAAAAACGTGTCATATATCATAAGAGGATTTTTCATATGGAAAAAGAGGAAGAAGAGGATTTTCCATGGTATAGAAAACCAGTCTCTCCAAATCATGGAATTAATCTCAGTACAAGTAGCCCACTGGTTGTCCACAATTGGCAGAATCAAAGGCGTATAGGTGGGATCAATTGTAACAGGCTGGCACATGATTATCAGCACTAATCCACTTACAACAGTCACATTGGTGCCTTGCAGCCTCCACTTGTGGGCTTCTACAAGATTAATTCCAAAGGCTGTTGATTAGTAAACCAGGGCCATCAGGCATTGGAAAGATTGCGAGGTATTGGGAAGCCAATTCCACTTTCTTTTCCAGTCTTATGGGAGATGGTACGGCATTTAGAGAGAAATTATGGATATGCTACATGGTATGAAATTATCTGTATCATAGGGATTGGAAAGGCTCAAAGTAAAAAGTGACTCAGATGTCTCATCAGATGGATGAGTCTCGGCAATTCTCCATTGAAGACAATAATACTCGGTCAGGAAAGGTAAAGTGGAAGCTTCATCTTCAATAACCCGTTGCTCAAATGGAGGCCAAGACCACCCAATTTTTTAGCGGATTCCCAGCCAAGTGTGGGGTCCAGAGAAGGGAAAATATTTATGGATCAAGAATTATCTCCTAAAATGATATCATAAGTTTTGAGTGGGGTCCAGAGAATCTTTCTTTTAGAAAGTTGATTTGTTGCTGATAAAAATAAAGTAAGATTATTACTTTTTACAATCACAAATGCTTAACTCAAGAAACCAACTAAATCCTGTAAATGACTGAGACTTAAACCATACTGGATTCGCTCTCTTAAACAAGTACAAGTAGTGATTCAAAAATTTTACCCACAATATTAATAGAACATACATATAACCAATTCATTGGTCTAGTTCCATAAACAGTTGGTGAGAGTTGCAAGCATTCAATGAAAAAGAAATAAAGGAATTTTACTGTAACGATGACGGTCCTGTCTTCGTTGTAAAGTGGTTGATCTCCCGAAGCAGGATCTACGATAGCTAATCTTTGATGAGCAAGATAACAATCTTGATAACAATGCAAGCCACTCCAATCAGGACCTCTATGGCGCAACCTGCAATTTCAATACATCAAAAAAACTAAAGGCAATGCAGTCAAGCATTTATATAATTAGTGGCTGACAACTAGAAAATTAAAATTTATAGATTCATAGCATAGAAAAGTGGGGCTATGAAATTCAAAAGACGGCACTATTTCAGACAAAGTTAATGTCTCTAGAGTTCAATTTCACAACAACGGGGAATAGGACAATCAGCGTGCAACGTGTACCCTTGTCAAGCATACCTAGTAATTACACGTGTCCTGGTTCCTGTTGGGGAAATTACCAAACTACCATGTACAAGGGTGCAAGTTGGGCTACTTGGCGTGGTTCCTAGAGTTGTAAAGTAGAACCCCAAGGGAAATGAACTCAACTCCATGAAATTGTAATGACTCCAAAAGAAATAGAACCCCATTAATGACAAGGAATTTAATTACATTGCTTTGCTCTTAGTGCAAATTTTCTCTGACAACCATGGCAACTTCACAACTCCAGGGAACCAAAGCAAATATAGTTGACAACGTGAACTTGAAAAGAAAATGTTACTTGAACAAAGCTAAAATCCCCGCAGTTCACTTCACAACTCTGGGGATTAGCCCCATCAGCATGTGACACATACCCATGTCAAGAGTTTTTCGTAATTTTCTGTGCAATACAATTGTTGGTGAAATTAATATATTACAATTAACAAGGGTATGCACTGCACTAATCAAAGTGTTAAGTATCGGCGGATCCCGAGTCAGATCGGCCGATACAACTCAGGATCGGCTCGGGAAGAGTCACGATCCCGAAAATTGCTAAAGTTCTTTGACTCGGTCCAAGTCAGATAGCTTGATCAAGACGATCTGACTCGGTTTCGGACAAGTCAGATCAGACAATCGAATATGGATTGTCCGACACCCTTAAAATATTTTATGATTTAAAAAAAAAAAAATGGGCCATGTTTGGATCGGCCGATACCGAATTTAAAGACTATGGCGCTAATTTACCAGTTCCCTAGAGTTATAAAATGTAAAGTTGAAATCTAGAGGATATGAACTCAACTCCACAAAATATAAAACTTTGAAGCAAACCACATCAAAGACAAAGAATTTAGTTACCTTTTTTTTCTCCAAATGAAAATTTTCACTAACATTACAATTTTAGTACAAACAAGCCCAGACTTGCCTCCAATTCATGATCGACATTTTTCAATGAAACAGACCAACATTTCATTTTTTTCTCTTCTCCAGTGTTTCAAACAAAGGTCATTGACCAATCATAAGTTTCAAAAATGGAACTTTGCCTCCAAATTAACAGCTAACAGAAAGGGGAAAAAAAAAAAAAGGGACTTGATTACTCATCAACTACTGAGTTCATAAGAATTACCGCTCAAAGAAACACGTCGCTTAAAGAGTAATTCCGAAAGAAGAAAGTTCACCAAATGAAATGCGAATTTTGGCAAGAAATAAAAAAATTAAAAAAATAAAAAAAAGAAACTTGCAGAAACAACTCAGAAATCCGAAGAAAAAAATTGGTAAAACTGAATTGAAAGAGTATTTTTCCTTGATGGAATTCATGAACATACGCATGGAATAGAAAAACGTAAATTAAGACAGAAAAATAAAGGATTACCTCCGAGAGAGCTCGATGATACGGGACCGCTTGGCCTGAGAGTTGTCAACGGAACCAAAAACGGCGAGTATTCCACACATGGCTTCTGCTCTCTCTCTCTCTCTCTCTCTCTCTCTCTTTCTCTGAGGAGAGAATCTTGTTTGAGGAAAAGCAGAGAATGAAGACCGAGGCAGCGGAGTTGCGTGGATCTAGCCCTTTATCACGGCCACCAGATTCTGAACAGTTGTGAGAGAATCTCCTTTTATTAGTTTAAATAATAGTTAGGGTTTTTGTCTTGTTTTGACTCTGTGACTCGTGCTCAGTATTTAAACAAAACTGAATCGCCTTACGGCTTTCGCTGGTTCTAGACTCGACTTGTGCCTAGCCACGAGCGCTAAAAATACAATAAAATACCAGGCTACCAGCCCAGTTCGTCTAAAGCGGGACTCTGCATCATGAATGATATTGACCCATTTTTAAAAAGGATTCAAAGGCATGACGATGACTGATACATCCCTCAACATCAATTAATTTTTTTTTTATTTTAAATCAGGTGGATTTTTCTACGTCAGGTTGTATAATTCGTTAGACTAGGGAATCGCTCTCGCATTAAATTCGCGGATTTACGAATTCAAGAAAAATCTGTTATCAATCCGCGAATTCAGTCAAGTGAAAGCACGGATTTGATAAACGAAAACGCGCTTCTCAAGAAAAATTTAAATACTCTCTTTTAGTTTCTTAAATGCATCCTTATGTATATGTATATGCGCTCGGGAGACACTCGGAACTTTAGGTTTTTTTTAAATTTGACGCTCTCACTCTCACTCCCGCTTTCATTATGCGCTCTTCGCTCTACGCTATGGTAACTTAGCTTGCTACTACTGGTGCAATTCATGTCAGGCTAACCCGAACTCAAGCAGACCCAATCTGACTTTGGATCAGTTTGGATTAGGTTTTATATCACTTTAATAAATTTTGGGTTGAAAAAAGCCAACCCGAATAAATTCAATTCAGTTTTGGATTAGGACTTTGGGTAATCCAACCCAACGTGAAACCCAAATCGAATTAACAGGGTTAATAATCTATTATATAATATATAACAATTGGTGCGTTAAACTTGGACTTTTAGAAGATTTTCTAGATTAATTCTCTGAATTTCTAAGCATCCCACATCAGCAGCTGATGTGTCCACTACAATTAGTATATTATTTTATATAATATATTATAAATATCTTCTAAATTATTAT
>JAUPMG010000004.1:6922967-6936256 GCA_031762675.1 Pachysandra terminalis | reverse complement strand
AATCAAAATCAAACCCAAAATCTAAAAATCTAACCAAAACCAAACCAAAGACGGTTTGACATAACATAAATATGACTTATGGTACAAGGATAGATTTGAAAATTATGTTCAAGATTATTATGATTTTCTTGCTAGCCAAACGCACAATTACATGATTTCCATTAATAGTCATGCTGTCAATTTTCTTGGAACATCCAAACAACATCAGGAAAGTTATTTTCACTATTTTCTAATTCTTTTATTTCTCAACCGACTTTCCCGCATTTTCTTGATATCCAAACATAGCCTCAATTATATGAGTTTTATTAATAATCATACAAATTTCTTGCACCATCCAAACAGGAACAAGAAAGTTATTTTTACCATCTTTTACATTGATTTCATGTATATTACTTTCTAGCAATTTCTTGGTATCCAAAATATTAGGAAGAGAAATCCAAACAAGGAGAAGAGATCGGTTTGAATAAGGCTGACCTACCACTTTAACGAGAACATTGCTTCTTCACTAGGAGCAGCAGCAGTTGAAGTAAAATCAACACGCGAACAAGCCATCATAACCGTTACGACCAGGACCAAAAGGGTGACTGATGTCTCATAGGTTGATCCCATTGTTTTAGCTTATCTAATGCTGAGAGGCCGTGTTGAAGTTTCACGGTATAGCCAAACATGGCTTCAAGCCTTCAAGGATCGGTCTGGATTGGATTGGCCGATCCGGATCGTGATCGGCCATGACATGTCTCATCCCAAGCCATGATACAACTATTGTTGTATTGCGTGGTGAGGCTTTGGATCGGACCGGTCCAACCAATACCGATCTGGACCAGCTGATCCAGACTGGTCTAGTGATTGGATCGGCCGATCCAACTGATCTGACAAAAAACAAAATCAACCCACAAATAACAAAAACAGAACCATTCTATCCATAAAATTTTAAAAACAAATAAAAATAAAACCTTCTGGTCATCTCTGCAACAGCATGGCCAACAAAAAAGGCTCCAGCTCCGGCACTGAGAAATCCATGGTTCTCCTCCAATAGAAACACTTGCAACCCAGAATTCCATTAACTTAAGGTAACCTTGTGGGGGAAGAATTTACTGAGAACAGAGAATAATAATAATAAGAAGAAGAATAAAGAAAGGAGGTTACCGAAGAAAGTGATCCTCAATGCCGCAACTCTCCTTTTGCTCTATTGATGATTTAAGGATGCAAGGCAAGCACCGATGCCGTTCTTGCAAGCAACGGAACTGAGATTTCACTCCACAGTGGAAGGGAGATGAGGTGAAGGAAATGGAGGAGGTCCCATGGCAGTGGAGGAGGAAGAAGAAAGAAGAAAGGTTAGGTACAGGTTTCCCTTTTGTTCGCAGGATTTCCGATGGTGATTTCTTATTTTTGAGGTTTTTGTCGGTCATTGTTTGATTTGATATTTTTGTTTGTTTACATTTCGTTAAGAGAGAAAACCTCTTAAAATCTGAAGAGCTGCCGGCCGATCCAAATCTTTTTAAAAAACAAAATAAAGATCCAACATTTGGATCGGACCAGGATCAGCCAATCCAGTACCAGATCAACGATCTGGACCGGCCCGGATCAAGATCCCGAGAATAAAATCCTTGGTTGGGAATTTAGACACAAGTAGGCATTTAGTCATCTGTGAGACTTATACGGTCCCTTTAAAAGTACAGAAAATGACCGAAATAGCCACAATCTTTCCTCCTACCCTGGATTGAGCTTTCGTCCACTGCACATTTACATAGAACTACCTGGCTAGGAGCAAGAATTACTCAGGCATGCTGCACGGTCTCTGGAAAATAAGCATTATGCACGCACCTGAAGCAGTTGTTGATACCACAAGATTCTACTGTTGTCTTCACTATTCACCAAGCAACTCAAGTCCCTAGATGAACTAAGGTGCTTGGAAACAAATACACACACACACATATATATATATATATATATATATATATAGTCCAAGAAGCTAATCAATCAGATAGCTACAACTGAGTAGCAAATAGCAGAGTAGCAAAGAGAACCAATTAAATTTGGTTGCATCAGCCAATTGGTTAATAGACTATATCCATGATCTCCTGTACACTACCAAGGTTCACTTCATAGCAGATCACTCAAAACAAGATGGTGAAAACACACCAGCCATGTTGAAACTGTACAGGCTCAAGCATAGCATGAGTACATAAAGGCTTAAAAGAATCTACCAAGACAAAAAAATTAGACTAAATAAATTGAGATACAAGGGGAAAAAGAAACAGAATTTAAAACAAAAGCAGCAGCTGACATCAACTGTTCAATGTACTAAGCCTCCATAACAGGATTTTTCTTCAAGCTTAAAAATTTTCTTTATTGTTATTACCCACCTTCGATTTCATCAAGCCTGTGTTGTCACCATTATCATCATCACAAACTTCTCAGAAGTTTCCTTGGCTAAATCACCATATTGTAATCTCCAGACACAACCCGGAAACACGGATGAGTATGGGATCCAACCTGATTAATAAGTAATGAATAGCAAGAACACGAACAGAAGCAGATCTAACCAACTCCAGTTAGCAACCTACCCAGTTCTCAGGCAACAGCACCAATTTCATGAGTTGCTGCTAATTAGACCCGAATTTGGTAACTAGGAAAGACAGAAAAGGGTGGCCATAGCTTGACATCTTTACAAATTACAGCTCACGATGCAACAGTACCAGCTATCAAGTTCATAACAAGTCATGACTCGAGCTATCAATCTCAAAACTCCCAAACAAAATCGATGACCAACCTCATGGTTACAGTGAGAACACTTGGTCCCATCTAAGACAACAGCATCAAGATCAGCAGGTTCAACACTCAGCAGCCAGGCTAGACGTGAAAATACATGCCTCTCCTCACCATCTAGAACTTGGCTGCAACTTCTTTCAGGACACAATTTTCAAGCCTCCAAATGCCAAGAAAAGGAAGGCCAATACATACAAACAAACGTAATACTACACAAGAGAGCTAGTGTGGCCTCTCCAGCCACGAGAGGTCACTATTGTCATTACACCGATATGAAGAGAAAAAAACGAGGTCAGATGTTATGCAACTTCATAGTTAGAGCAATGTCATTACTATTGCTTAAATAATAGCAACAAAATTAAAAATGGCAACTAATATGAAATAACAGAAGGCAGGGTATACAAACAGAAGCAGGTCCCTGAAGCCGACTGCACCAATATCACTAATATCAAATTTGACTGCCACAGCAAGAAAGGAAGTAGCAGGAGGTCATGGGAGGATTAATCAACTTCACTGCTACAGCCACGACCTTATATGCTGCCACATGATGCAATGGGTATTCAGCTACGACTTCACAGCTACAGTCACGGACCCATGCATGGTGCAACAGAAGTCAATACAAAAATACCCTAAACAGCCCTATATTTCATTAGGTAAATTCTAATCAAGCACCAAAACAAAATAAACAACCACGTATCTGTTACCATGTCCCGATTTCTTGGCTACCATCGTCTGCCCATTATAATAGGTCTAATCATCACTTTCAGCATCAGTGTACTGAACATCAGGTCCAAACCACCTTAGGCCATTACAGCAACTACAACTCCTTTAGGACCCTGGTACCACCTCAGTATTTCTTTCCAATCTATAAATTCACAGCTATTATCAAAAAACAACTCCTTTTAGGACACAAGGTTATGAAACCACAGGAGACGGAGCACAATCAGGGAAAAATCAGACCCTGATGGATGTAATACTACTCTGGAAAGAGAGGAACCATAAACCTTACCACTCATCATTAGATTAAAAGTTTAGTCAACGTATTGTTGTTTGCTTTCAGCATACTGTTCTTTTCAACCAGCATCAACATAGAGATCATCCATCTATGAAGTACAAACAGCATCAACAGCTACTACATCTCGCCACTTATCCACATTAACTCTTTTCACCAACATAACTATAAAATCCCAGTATATGTCCATCATAAGTCATGAGTAGCATTAACTGATCCCAAACATGCATTTTTCATACTAGAACAGGAAAAAAAATTAAAGATATAATGAAATAGAAGGCAGAGGAAGAGGAAGCAACAACCACAAGCATAAAATAAACAATAATATCATGAGACCTACTGTAAATACTGAAAATCTTGCACCATCCTACAAAAATAAAAGCCAAGGACCTACATCTCGCGATTTATCCACATTAACTCTTTTAACGAAAATAACTATCAAATCCCAGTATATGCCCATTATAAGTCATAAGCACCATTAACTGGTCCAAAGCCATGCATTTTTGATACTAGAGGAGGAAAAAAATTAAAGATCTAAAGAAATAGTAGGCAGAGGAAGAAGAAGCACCAACCACAAGCAAAAAAATAAACCATAACATGAGATTAATTGTAAATACTGAGAATCTTGCACCATCCTACAAAAATAAAAGCCAAGGACCCACATCTCGCGATTTATCCACATTAACTCTTTTCAAGAACACAACTATCAAATCCCAGTATATGGCCATTATAAGTCATAAGTACCATTAACTGGTCCAAAGTCATGCATTTTTTATACTAGAGGAGGAAAAAAATTAAAGATCTAAAGAAATAGAAGGCAGAGGAAGCAACAACCACAAGCAAAAAAATTACCCATAATAACATGAGATCAATTGTAAATACTGAGAATCTTGCACCATCCTACAAAAATAAAATCCAAGGAACTACACATCAACTGCAGCTAAGACAAGGAAGTATCAAGTTCAACAAGGCAATAGTTAACCTTGGAAAGAAGACCGGGGCAATCAAAACTAGCATGACTATTCTGATTAGAACATGCAAATTCCCGAAAGGTCATCTACAGTAGCAACACAGCTAAAGACGATACATCTGGCATGTAATTCCTCCATGTGGCAGGCCATTCTCATCATTCCTATATCAAAATACAAAATAAAAACCAGCTTAGACGTTTAAGAAAGCAGTTTTGTATTGCATCTAAAACACAAGAGTACTAATCTCATACTAACATCAGAATCTGAGTGACGTGGAGACAGGCTTCGCGAATCAGCAGGTCGACCTTGTGGTGAAACACTTCTAGGGGTTGCAGCAGGTCGACCTTGTGGTGAAACACTTCTAGGGGTTGGTGACCGTTCATCACAACTGCGTCTAACAGGACTTTCATCCCTGGAAGGAGGTGCCTTCCGTGGGGATGGGCTCCTTCGAGGACTAGGACTACGCCGAGCAGGGGAAGCACTGCAACAAGTGCCCAAAAATGGCATACAATAAATAATAAATAAGGTACAAGGAGAAAAAAAGAAGCTAATAATCAAGATATCAGGATAAGTTTTTTTACCTTTCAAATGACCTGCTTCGACTCCTCCGCGGCTCATCATCATACCTGCCTCTACCACGGCCTCTATGATAATCAGGACTTATACTGCGACTCCTGCTCCGGCGGCGATAATCCCTTTCCCTACCATGATATCTGCCACGATCATATCTATCCCTGCTTCTACTGCGACTTCTCCTCCTGTAGTCCCTATCCCTATGGTCATCTCGGTGTCTGAAAGTTTTAATCATTAAGCACTAAGTTGTGGGGGTAAACTAAGACAATATATCCTCCCTAAGGATATCACATAAAAATAACTGAGTATAACAAGTCGCATTAACGTAACAGTGAAACTGCAGATACAAACATCACTAAGAGGAATCGTATATAGGCTTGAGAAGCAGCAAAAACAAGGGAGTCATCGAATGCAGGTACAAACATCCTATATAAATAAAATAAAAAATAGAGAATGAAATTAAGGATAGTACTATGAACAAAATTACTCGGTAAAAGTAGTCTTCAAAACACTTTTATCCCTTTCATAGCACGTCCTGCTCAGAGAAAGAGTATCATCTGGCGGGAATCCTTACCTTGGGCGAGGGCTGCGGCTTCTTGACCTGCCTCTTGTCTTCGAGAATTTTTCTATTATTCTTCCTTGTTGGCTGGCAATAGAAAGAACATGGCATACTTCAGTCGGTTATCTACAGAGTAGACAAGCAACCAAACAAATGACAAATCCCACTCTGCCAACTAAACACCAGGAAAAAATGACACACAAGCATCATACTCGATTTCCATGAATCTCATCCCTAATTCTACTATTCCCAGTTTGATATTATTCTGCTCATACACACAACATTCTAATTTTTCCATGAACCAAATCTCTAATTCTACTCTTCCCAGTCTGATATCATTCAACACACACAAGCATTATCATTATTTTTCATGAATCCCATCTCTAATTCTACTCTTCCCATTCTGCTATGATGGTTTCCAACATAAATGGTACTTCCATCCTAGTTCATTTCTGAATGGCAATAAATTCAACATTTTGTAACTATTAGTAAACACAATTCAATATACTCAATCGCATATCTTCATTAAAACCCATAAAATTTTTTTGCAGACATTATAACCCATAAAAATTTTCACCGGACATACATGGCCCATCGAAGGCCAGCAAAATGGGTTCATCTTCCAAACAGACACTTTTGTCAAGGCCTAACTGAGATCAAACACTATGTCTCTGTGATACGGGTAACTGAGATTAAATTTTGCAAGTAAAAGTAATTCTAAAAGTAACTAATACCGACTATACATCATGCATCAAGACTCCAAAAATCAAACTCCAACACACACAAGCATTATCATTACTTTTCCATGAATCCCATCTCTTATTCTACTCTTCCCATTCTGCTATGATGGTTTCCAACATAAATGGTACTTCCATCCTAACTCATTTCTAAATGGCAATAGATTCAATATTTTGCAACTATTAGTAAACACAATTCGATATACTCAACCACATATCTATTCGAAAGAAATTACCAGAGGTATATCTTCATTAAAAATGATATATTTTTGCAGACATTATAAACCATTAAAATTTTCACTCGACATACATGACCTGTCGAAGGCCTGCAAAATGGGTTCATCTTCCAAACAGACACTTTTGTTAAGGCCTAATTGAGATCCAACACCGTGTTTCTGTGGTATCTGAGATTAGATTTTGCAATTAAAAATAATTTTAAAGCAACTAATACTAACTGGTTCGAGTCCTCGGGCTTACCTGATATATGGTCCTTGTGGGTTGGGTGGAATCTAAGGTTTAGAAGAGCATTGCTTGAAATGGAGGTGGTTTCAGCCGATGCTCTCATGATGGAGTTGGAGAGTTTTAGGTTTAGTGATGGTCCAGACAGAAGGTTTGGGAGAGGTGGGGGGAAGGGGGTCTTTATCTTTCTTTGATTTGTTGGCAGCTCACGATAAGATTTTAATGGTTGATCATCTTATTTCCAGAAATTGGTCTATTCCCAATCGTTGTGTTATGTGCAAGAAGAAGGCTGCAACAATTAATCATTTGCTCCTACATTGCGTGTTGGCCAAGGATTTGTGGTCTCTCTTTTTGAGCAGTTTCAGTGTTTTGTGGGTGATGCCGGATGACTTAAAGAGTTGTTTGATGGTGTGGAGTTGGAGGAGGAAGAACAGACGAGATATGTTATGGAATTTATGCCCTCATGTTGTTTGTTGGTCAATTTGAGATCCCAGAAATAGAGCTATTGCCCTTCTTTTTCAGTGGGCAAGGGTTTTCCCTGAATTAAGTGAAATTGAGTTTGCAGATTTTGTGAATAGGTGGGGTGAACTACAGTAGTGTGGTTCACTGATAGAGAATATGGGGGGATTTACATCTAGTTGGGTGTCCATACTTGTACATGACATGAGTGGCCTGTAATTTTTTTCTTCACAGCTTATATTTATACAATATCACAACTCTACTTAGAAAAAAAAAAAAAAAAACTAATGCTTACTATATATCATGCATAAGACTCCAAAAATCAAACTGGCACAACAAAAAAAGTTGCCAAACTGAGAAAATAAATTAAAAATTAAGATAAAAGAACATAGAAATAGTAAACATGATAGGAAAAAATATGCAAAGATCAGACTCACATTCGTTCCGCATTTGGTCCGTATTTTGCAAATTGAACCATAATATCTCTACCATCAACAGTCCTTCCTGAAAATTCATAAGAACCGCACATATAAATCACCCACCATTGTAAAAATAAAAATAAAATGAGATGGAATTAATTGGTCTAAACATACCATCAAGCTTATCCACAGCCTTCTGTGCCTCATCCGCATACTTATATCGAACGAACGCAAATCCTCGAGACTCACCAGTCCTAATACACAATTAGATTAATAATAATAAAAAAAATACCAATAAAATAACAGAAAACAAAATTAGAAAGAACTCCATTAAACCTCCTGTCTCTAGGGATGAATATGTCGACGACCTTCCCATACTTGGCGAAGAGAGGGTAGAGATCATCTGCAGAGGTTCCTGGTTCAAATTGAAGAAATAAGAATCAAATCAGAAAATAAGAAGAAAGATCGATACCAGAAATAGAGTGAAGAGTGGAGAAAAGAACAAATTCATACGGAAAGTAATATTGAGAACGAGGAGAGAGTAGGTGTCTCTGATATCTGGAGGACCCGATCTTCCAAAGTGAGACATCTTTGCTTTGCTTCGCTTTGCGAGAGAGAAAGATTTAGGATTAGGGTTTTGAGGTTCAGGAACTCGGAAGGAAGCTTCGAACAAAGAACTTTCTCGAGAGCAACCTCACGATGATGATTATATAGAGGCGAAGAGAAAGGATATTGTATTAAAGGTACCACTATATGCTTCTACAATTGCCGCTGATGATTGGATAGATTCATCCGCAATGCAGCAAGTCCTTTCCTTTAGACTCCGTTGGATATCGAAAAGTGCCAAAAGCACATTTTTCTTGCACATCAAGAAAATAAAAGAAAAGGTGGGGCCCATTTTTATTTTTAAAAAATAAATAATGAAAAACTCAACTTGAAGATTCTTATGAATTTATTGCTGATTAAACATAAATAAAATTGTCCATATGCTTTACTTTAGACAAATTATTGTCATATGCATATTAACTAATTTTATTCACCTCTCAGTTATAAAAATATCTACAAAATTACCTTTTGGTCCTCTGCCACCATATGCAGAGGACATGTCGAGTATTTTTACAATATTTGCTTTTCAAAAAATTGAAAAAACAAATATTAAGGATAATGTTTGTATTTGTAAATACCAACTGTCATGCTAAACAGATTTTCTGTCATATGGCAGAGGACCAAAAGGCAATTTTATAAAAAATTTTATACTTGAGAAGTGAATAGTTTAGGTCAATATACCATTTGACAATAATTTGTCTAAAGTATGGTATATGGGAAACTTTCCCTTAAACATATCATTACATACTTTCATTAATAATCAGGTAACATTTGAACAAAATCAGAAAAATTATTTTCACATTCGTTTAATTTGATTTCATACATATTAGCTAGTGGTATGTACAATATTATACATTGATACATTTCTAAAACGTGTTAATTATTTTATTGATATATCATTATTTATTTTTAATTGAAAAAGTGTAATGATTTCATTGTCGTGTCATTTTTTATAAATGAAAAGAAGTGGGAACGAGTATTTTGAAAATTTATTCGTCATCAAAAGACAATATTTTTCTTAATTTTATTAAATATTGTATATATTATAATAAAAAATATTTTCGAAAACTTTAAAAAGTATTAGCACGGATTACTCTCACATTACTTTCTGATATATTTTCGGTTTCCAAACGGGGCCTTATAGAACACATAGCTGCCGTTGTTTTGCCGTGTTGGACATCTACAAAAACAATCAGCTCAAGTTTACTTTTTCGATTCATTTCTCCTGTACTTCGTTGCTCCAATAAGCGTTCATCTTCTCTGCAAAGAAGCAAAGAAAAAGAAAGGAAAAGAACGAAAGAACGTTACAATCCCTAACTTCCTCTTTCGTCGCCATTAATGGCGGCGACTAAACGTAAGAATCCTCCGTCGAGTTCAGAAAGAATAAACAGACGGGTCTGGGCTTATCTGATTCTACTCACTCTGCAATACGGGGCGCAGCCGTTGATTTCGAAACGTTTCATCAGGTTATTTCTCGTCTTTATTTGATTTTCATCATTTGATCATTCCAACACATTGTATTCGGAAATGTTGAGCTTCTTGATCTGGCAATTCCATTGTTTATGTAGTTTCATACATTTCGTTGGAAGGGACTTACTTGGTTGAATCGAGAATTAGGGTTAGTTTTCCCTTTATCGATGTGTGGAAAATTGGAAATCGTTTCTGGATGATTGTTTGGTTTGAATTACGAATAAATAACTGAAAGTGCAAGTTCTTTCTTGGATCTTGGTCATGAACTGTTGATTTGGTTTATAACTCGTTTGAGTCTACTCAATGAGAAACGTGAATGTTAATTGTTCACCTAATCTCGTTGATGGATCGTGGTTTGGAACTTGGCCGAGTTCTAGAGGTTGAAATCATAAATGTTGTTTGTGTGAGGGAGTTTGAGGGAACTAAAATTTGCTAATTTGCTTGAAAGATAATCCACAATATAAGACATCCTATAGCTCCATGCTAACTTTGAGATTCCATGGGTTTACTCCACACATTACCGTCATTTGCAATGTGAGTGTATATACATTTTTACTATCCACAATGTATGACTTTCTGTAGGAAGTTACTTTTGCTTGCTTTGGCTTTAGGACCTCCCTTAATTATTCTAGTTTTGCGTTTAGTGCCCTTTTAGTATGGTTCGCTGAAACTGTTAAGAAAGAAAGATAAACAAAGATGAAGAGCACAAATCAAGCACACACAAACACAACGATTTACGTGGTCGGCAATTAGTGCTTATGTCCACGGATACACACCACATTCTACTATTCTCACGAGCTCAGAAAAAAAGTGTTACAAGAGCAGCCACGAAAAGTATGATAAATACCTGTAGTTAGGGCTAAACAAAATAGTAAGTGAAATTACTATTTTACCCTTCGACCGGTGGAGTTGATGGCCGGACCATCAGTACTTCGTTAATGCCTCAGTAGCATTAGTTTCCACATAATAACAGAAATCACATTATTTGCAAATAACATATATCATGCATCTCCGCTTGAATATGAATGGTAAATTCATCCAGAATATTCTTGAATATGAATGGTAAATTCATCCAGAGTCCAAGCAAAAGATAAGACTGATAGGATAGCTGAACCCTGGTGTAAACCTATCGTCACTAGAAACTCATTTTTCCGCTTCTGCTTGTGATAATTTTCTTTTTGTGATCTACAGAATGAATTTTTTTTTTTTTCAACTTATTTAGATTTCTCTAATCTAGCAAGAACTGTTTATGAATACAAATCGATACATGGCACTATGAAATGCTGCCCTCTAACACATTATTGTCTTGGTTTACTTTTTACTAGACGGGAAGTTATTGTCACGTCTTCTGTTCTGGCATGCGAAATAGTAAAGGTGATTCCCGTACTATGTGTGCTTGGGTTCTCAATTTAGGTTCCTATTTATATCCAAAATTAAAATTTTTTCTTATGCTTCATAGGTTATATCTGCATTAATTCTCATAGCAAAAGAAGGGAATTTGAAAAGACTATATAACGAAGGGACTTTGGTTGGTTCGCTGACTGCATCAGGGCTTCCAGCAGCTATCTATGCACTGCAGAATAGTTTGTTACAGATTTCTTACAAGAATCTAGATTCACTTACATTCTCAATGCTCAACCAGACAAAGTTATTCTTCACAGCTTTGTTTACATATGTAATATTGGGGTATGTTTCTTTCACTGTTGCAACTTCGATGCTAGTTACCTACTATATTGAATTTTTTATTAATATAATCTTGAAAGTGATTCAAGATCTTTAGCATATGGAAGATGGTCTAGTCCCCTTTTGATGAATAAAAGGTATGTATGTTGACTGTTCATCTCGAGTACCCAACTAAAAACCATGTCAACTGAACGATACAAATGGTCCAAACCTGAACCTCTCTTTTTTTTCCTTCTCTTTCTTTCTTTTTTTTCCTGTATTTCTTCACGAACTTCAGTTTGCCGTTTGTTTGTTTACTAATCATATAGTAGGGATCATCTAGCCGGTCTTTTTGGCTATAAACAATGTTGTTTTTGAATTGGTGTAAGACTGACCGGAACTTATCCATCAACATTTTCTCTGCACGAGTCCTTTTGACTGGCGATGTTTGGTTCAAGTGCATGCAAGAAGTTATACTTTAAGTAGACTGCCAAGGTTAGCATTTCTTTAACTTCTTGGATCAGGTGTGGCCAACTTTTCTTCCTGTGGTGAATAAAGAGCAATAAAGGTGAAATGAGAAATCTGGGAAATGCATTGTTCAAGTATGAAAAGTGCTTAAAAACCCTCTTCAGCAAGGATATCCACCTCTGGATCGGCACTGCTATGGGTATTATAGCTATACTATAGAAAACATTGAAGTGTCTACATGGTGTTTAACATGGTCAATCAAGTTAAACGGTCATCATGGACCCTGTGCTTGGCTGACAGCCAGAGACCACGTTAGACAGGTCCCTTTCAACATCAATTGGGGCTTTAAAAGGAAATCTTGATAGTCATCAGTAGCTCATTAATAGTGCAAAAGTTTCATCTTCATTGAAATCTTATTTGAGCAAACCACCAGTTTTGGATGAAGAAGATTTATAAAAGAGCAAAATAATATTAAGCTTTTCCCTGGATTGAGGATCTTTAAAATAATGAACTAGTTATTCCCTTGGGCCATTATCAAGGTCTACTTTCAGCCGAAATCCAAACTCTAGCGTGCTAATGCTTTGAAACTCGTTAATAATCAACTTTATAGTCTTGAAAATGGTATTAGAGTTTCCGTCTGCTTATATATAGTACTTTATTTTTCTGTGCTATTCTTCACTATCATGCAAGAATATCATCACTTGCAATTTTATACTGAAGCAGTTTGCTGGCTGAAGTGTAAGTTTCTTAAGAAGATGAGTACTTTATTTTTCTGTGACAGTCTTCACTATCATGATGATAATGAAGTTTTCCAATTGCTGTTGAGCTCATAACCGTGTATCAGGGTCATCATGTTTTGAAAATTTGACATCTCATCCATGTGTTGCAACTCTTGTAAAAACATCTTGATTTATTGTATTATTCTCTTGTTTTAACTGGTTATGGTGTGATTACGTTTTGAGAATCTCTGAGGTCTCTACAATTCCCTTCCTTGATTTTTCTGGATTCAATATGCAGGCAGAGGCAATCAGCACAACAAATTGGGGCCCTTTTCTTGTTGATAATTGCGTCTATTCTTCTAAGCATTGGTGAAGGTTCTGGCAGAGGCTCTAGTGGCAGTAACCA
>JAUPMG010000004.1:6900472-6911896 GCA_031762675.1 Pachysandra terminalis | reverse complement strand
CCAAAGCGGTTCATGATTGCATCAACAAAATCCGCCCAAGTGATGCTTGCATTCTTAGATTCATACCAGTCCATCCATGGTGTCACATCTCCTTCAAGATGAAAGGATGCCATGTCCATCCTTTTGTCATCAAGAATCTGATGGTAACGAAGGTACCTTTCCGCTTGTGAGATCCAATCCAAGGGGTTAGTTCCGTTAAACTTAGGAAAGTCTAACTTCAACGATCGTGGAGTCATTGGTGGGTTGTTCGTCCTTGGAAAAAAATTCTGGTGGGGGGCTGAGGTTGATTCTTCTTCTTCGGTCGTACAGTTTTCGGTGCCTCGGCATGTGATCGTTTGAGTTCTTCTATCATGGTTCGTTGGAACTTGGCTTGCTTATCTGCCATTGCTCGTAGCGATTCTTGCTGCTCCTTGATTTGTGAGTTAGTTTCCTCCTTGTATATCTGGAGGTCGAACTCATCGCTTGACAGTTCCTGATTAGTACCGTTACGTCTCACCATTCTTAGAACGTAGCTTTGATACCAATTGTTAGGATCAAACCTAAGCTTAAGAAAGATAAAGACTAATTAACGAGATTGCTGGCTTGTTACCACTAAAAGATCACTTTCACATTCATATCTTTGATAACTTCTCCTATTACACCAGCCTTATTTATCTAGATAGCATCCTTAAATCAAGGAATTAATTACTTAACTGTTACACATAATCAAAGGTAATTACTCAACAGTTACAATCAAAGGCAGAAATTCAAATAAGGAAATAACTAGAGAGGAAGAGATTCCTTTTATTAAGGAGTGGATGATGCTGAATGATTTAGGATAGTCTTCTGTTAGGTAACGTATCCTAACATGAAGTGGTTTGAAATTTAACGGAAGAAGTGCATAGGAGAGTACTCTATTAGTGGGTTTGTTCATAAGTCTTATCTTTTATGGGAAAACTCATGCGCAGCATGCATTTTGCTTTTAAGCTAATTTTATATATATATTTATATATATCTATATATATATATATATATATATATATATTGCATTTTGCTTTTAAGCTATATATGTATATATATATTATATATGCATTGGTGGAACTGTTTGAGTTGGATAGGAGTTTTCTTTTGATTTTAGATTTGGGTTTTTACAAACATTTTTCCTTGAGTTCTTAAGAGTTAGCTATGTAGATTTAGAGGTATTGGGTTACTCAAAGATAAGTGATTCATCCCTACTGTTCAATCAACCAAACCAGCTACACTTTTGCTAGCATTCAACTAGACCAGATTGCACAATTTTACTTTGGGAATCAATAAATTGAAGTTCTGAAAGTTGATAAGAATCAATTAACAATCAATTACAATCAGGACTGAAGTTTAACTTGTGTAAGAGCTCTTCTATGAAGAAGGCTTCCAGAAGTAAGCTTAGAATTCTTAAGCAAAGAATGTAACTTTGATCCTTGAACCGATAGCTGAACAAGGCTTGTTGATAGCAATTTTTTTAGGAAGAAATAAGGAAAGAGAGAGGGTTGTTTTGAGCAAGATGTCTGTTTAATCAGGCAGGTGGATTGATAGATGCAGGTTTCTTTCATTTGTGTTCTCTCTACTTAGCTCATTTTTTTTTTCCAGAGAGAACAGTCCTTTTGAACTATCTAATTGGTTAAGGGTTATATGTCCAAGGCTTAGCCAGCAGCACCTGGGCATAGAAAGTGCTAGTCATAAATGTTATAGAATGTATGTGGCTGAACAATTACTATAAATTTTCGCCATAGTTGAACAATCAAGTGCAAAGTGCAAACACCTCGATTTCCCTTGAGCCTTCATGAGCTTACGCTTGTGCAAATGGATGGTACGTTTGGGCTGACTTGAACCTAAGACTCAAAATCCTCGAAGAGGTAGACAGTTAACCACTAAACTTGTGACCTCCATTTGTCACAAAGACTCAAACTAATAACTTGGGGAAAGCAGATTTGTCGACCTTAATTATCTGAAACAAATTTATCACTCTAGAGGGACAATGTTAATGTCTGCTGTTGGTGAGGCTGCCTTATCCTATATTTAACGTTTTCTCCATCCTGATATGTCTCAGAAATTTTCTTAATCTAGGTTAGGATGTAAAAAGTTGAAACAAAATGTCCAGGCTAACACCATGGTTTTAAATTTCTCCAAAATTTGGCAAAGAAGATTTGTTTTTTAGATGGATAACGATGTGGATATTATATATAGTATGGAAATTGATAAAGAGTACAAAGTGGACACAAAGGCTATGGTCAAAGGACAAAAGCAAAAAACTGTACCGACAACGCCTCTAACATAAATACCCTATATACGAGCTCCGGTCATCCTCCTCCCTCATACATCTCTGCCGGTGGTATTCCAAAGAAGGGAATTGGAATTTACTTTATCTTGGAATTTTTATTATAAATATTTTCTGGAATTATCATGAGAAACCGAAGTTTCTCTTGAACTTACTTCGCAAAATTCCCTATTTCAAAGGTGCGTAGAGATTAATATTTAAAAATTAAAACCATGCCTAGCACTACCAAAGCAAATTAAAAGCGTGAAACTTCTTCCTAGATGTGGGGAACATTTATAAGACTTATAACTTTGAACTGATTTTGATCATCTTTTTGGAGGTTAAAATATGGTTCTACCATCCATCTAACATTTTTTCTTTTCTCTGATTTTTTTTTTCTTTTCTGTAAATTGTTGGTTTATGTGAAAAGTAACTGATGACACTAACAAAATGATCTAGAGTTTTACTTCAATAGAAACTCTTCTTTCAATCACTATTTGGCATACGAAACATAGTTGTAGTCAAGCAAATGGCTTTGGAGGTTTAGTACAACAGAAAGAGTATTTGGTTTGAGGTCATTAAAAGCAAGCACGACATTCAAGAGAATGTTTGAGATACTAATACTTGTGCGATGGTGTACGACGCTAGCACTTGGAAGTCTGTGTCTTTGATTTTTAGCTTGAGCTGTGGTTCTCATATATGCTTTTGGTCTGACATTTGCAAGGGCGAGTCTGTCTTGTTATTTTTTCTGACTCTATAAGCTTTTCCTTCATTAGGATTTTTTGACTTGGAATTAGCCCATTATGTGGGGGTCCTAGGTAACCTGGTTTAACTGGATTCATTGTTTGAGCTTTTGAGAGATGTTTTCTTTGATCTTTCAAAAGGCTTTTTTCCGCATTTAGACTCTTGACCTAGAGTGGCTTTATCCACCAGATCCTTTCTTTGCATCATTCAGGGTGATAGGGATTGTCTTTCTGCCTCGTTTCCACCTGTCAACTCGGAAGCTTGTTATCCCTGTAGGATTATAGCTTTCATATGGTCAATATATATATATATATAGATATATGCCCCTGTCTTCTCAGGTCTCCTTGTATGCATAGGTCAGGGAGAGTCCATGGATCATCTTCACCTTTGTGTTTTCTCTAGAGAAATTTGAAGCTTTTTCCTTCAGTTGATGGCGATGGTTTGGATGATGAATGCAATCATTAGTTAGTTGCTTGATTAGTGGAGGTTCCTTGGGTTGAGGAGAAGAGGAAAGATGCTATATCCACCCTCTGTCATGCTATTCTTCGGGTCATCTGCAATGAGAGGAGCATGACTTGCACCAATCCAAAGTTTTATACGCAGATCAGTGTCTGATGTCACAAAGTGTGGAGAATGGTTTCCTATTCCTTGCCCTTGTTTGAGAGGAGTTGTTCAGTTTGGAAGGTTCCTAGTGTGTGGTTATCGCGATGAACTTTGATGGCTGATCCTTTCAGCGCCTCTTGGGATTGGAAGTGTCTTCAGGGGCCATTTGAGTGGTGTTCTTCATGCCTCTTCAGGATCTATTGGAGAGAAGATTGCAGTCAGGACTGAAATTTATGCTATTATGACGGGTCTCATTATCATCATCATCATCGTCATCATGAAATGCCTTATCCCAACTAGTTGGGGTCGCCAACGACAGTCCCGCTCCTCCATTCCAATCTGTCAAAAACCATATCTTCAGTCCTATTATGGCGGGTCTAGGGGAGGCTAAATCTCAGGGTGTTATGTCTCTAGAGGTGGAAGGGGATTTCCCATGGTTGTTTTTGTTGGTCTGCATGCCTTAGGAATGGTGATGGAGGCCAGTCCATCTGGTTTAGTTGGCTCTATCATTGGCTAACAAGATGAATATCTCGTTCTCTCATGCCCTCAAATAAGCCAATGAATTAGCAGACAGGTTAGTAAAGAGTGGTGCCTCAAGGAAGTTGTTCACCGGTATCCTTGTAGCGTGTATGCTGTATAAGATTTTATTTTATTTTTTATATTTTTTATAGGAGTATGAAGAGGATTTTGATGTAGTTGTAGCAGGGAGTTTTATGTTTTTTCTTTTTTGGCTTCTTTTTTTCTCTTCTCTATGTGTTTGTTGCCAGTCCTTGCTATGTGTTACTTGGACCTTGTATCTTTATTCTTCCTCTTATTAAATGTTTTTCCCCCTTCCAGAAGAATGTGTAGCACTTAAGCCACAAGAGGACGACGAGAATTTGCTGTCTGAGCTGTTTAATATTATTGCAGGGCTTTACTTTGGGGAGGAAAATCTTACTTGTTTTTCAGACACTTGGTGTTGTCTTTGGTGATGTTGGAACAAGTCCATTATATACCTTCAGTGTGATGTTTAAAAAGTCTCCCATTCGTGGAAAGGAAGACATTCTGGGAGCATTGTCACTTGTTTTGTATACATTGATCTTGATACCACTGATCAAATATGTCTTTGTTGTTCTTTTGGCCAATGATGATGGTGAAGGTATGCAGGAGGTTGTAAACTATGCTTTTTTAAATAATCAGCTTGAGTAATTTATCAATCTTTTTCTGTATTGTGGGTCTCATTAAGGTCAACTTTTGTTCTTATGTAACTTTTTCAGGTGGTACATTTGCATTATACTCGTTGATCTGTAGGCATGCTAAGGTTAGTCTGCTTCCAAATCAACTCCCATCCGATACTCGTATATCAAGCTTCAGGCTTAAGGTGCCTTCTCCAGAACTTGAGAGGTCCCTAAAAATTAAAGAACGGCTTGAGAGTTCACTGACACTGAAAAAGCTTCTTCTGGTGTTAGTGCTTTCTGGTACTTCTATGGTGATAGCTGACGGTGTTGTTACGCCGGCCATGTCAGGTTTTAATATGCAATTTTCCTTCATGCTTCTGTTGTTGCTAAGGGAATCTAATCATGTGAGTTTTGCTGAATATACACTTTTTTGGGCAAGATTTTCAGTGAGGAATGGGTTTGCACAGTGCCTCCAATTTTTGAAACTTTTTTTGGGTGATCTTTCTTTTATTCTTTCCTTTTTCTCTTTTGAATGTAGTAATGTCAGCTGTGAGCGGTCTAAAGGTTGGAATAGCTGGATTTAAGCAAGGTGATGTCATATTTTATTGACTAATCTAAGAGCCTCTAAGGATTCTTTTTACTCCTTTCTTTTTTATCCGACTTTATTGCTTTTCATCCTCGCAAGCTCATTTTCAGAAAAATCAATTTGTAGCTCCTTTCCTTTTTCTTTTTCTTTTTAGTTCTTATTTAAAGATCTATAATATAGCAAAAGGATGGGTACACTAAAGTAAATATACTGAGATGAAAGCAAAATGAAAAGGAGAGGAGGAGCCGTCCATGCTAGAAAGAACAAAGGATCCGATTACATTGGAAGAACATCCACATAATAAAGATTCAGCCTACCATTAATTCTTTTGCAAGAGATTCCACAATTTCATTAGCTGATAATAAGGCTTATTTGTGAATTTCTTTGATTAAATAGGATGGCTTCGTTCATAAAGATATGCCTTTCAGAGCATTGGAAAAGTTTCCCCTCAATAACAAATCATTTATGATTTGCTAGGCCACCTAGTGAGAGGCTCATAGAGCCAAGGCTATGAAGCTTTTACTTGGCTAGGACTTCCAACTACTTGAACTTGAACTTCACCTCTAGGAGGACGTTGCTAACTTCTCACCACATTGAAGTTATCGCTGGTGACCGATTTCTCAGAATGTCCCTAATAATACCAGAACTTTGATTTTATCTAAGATAATCCATTGTACCACCTCTCAAAACTAGTAGGCGTTTGATATTCAAATTATCCTTTGGATGGTCAGCATCATCTTGACTTTCATTGAAGTGAAAACTCCTAATATCAGGCTACGCCTATCCCAAAATCTTATAGCAAATTGGGTAATGAAAGATAAGCTTTGAAATTATATGAGCAAAATGGGGACATTAATTAATTTAAAATCGGTATATCAATATTAGATTGAGAGCTTGAGTGACAAACCAATTTGAGCCAGAGACACTGAGAAGGGAAGAGGAAGCTGGTTTGTCCCGAGAAACTACAGAATGAAATGTCGTCAAATTTTCACACGAGAGG
The DNA here is from genome assembly GCA_031762675.1 of Pachysandra terminalis. NCBI lineage: Eukaryota > Viridiplantae > Streptophyta > Magnoliopsida > Buxales > Buxaceae > Pachysandra > Pachysandra terminalis. Next base: position 6,905,531 of record JAUPMG010000004.1, on the reverse strand, counting down.
ATGGCAATTGACGTGATTTTACTTCTTTTACATATAGAAAATGATTCTAATTTTCTAATATATATATATAATATGTTCCTGTGAAATTTTCTTAGCTTGATGGCTAGAGTGACATTGTCAGGACGTTCCTGAAAAAATGATAGAGTTTAACTTGTTGGCATTCATATTCACTCTAGAAAAGTTCAATTGGAGAAGGCTTTGGCTTTGTCATATAAAAGAGGAACCTGTTGATACAAGTATGATATTGTCTGGTAGTAATTATACATTGGCGTCTGAAATATTTTGTAAAATATTATTAGAATGTTAAACCATAAATAAGAAACAAACCCCCTATACTCATCTCATTCTTTAACAATTCATTGTCTTCATCAAGAAAAGAGAACAATCTTTCTATGCAGCAAGACAGGTAGAGGTGAAATTAAAGTCAGGAGTAAAAGAGAAATTCTTGAAGGTCAATATAAGGCCTACTTAACAATCTCAATCAACTTTGTAGAGTGACAATGTAACATAGATCTAACAACTAATGACTTCTAAATTACTCCTAAATCACACTGCAAATTTTGTAGCAAAAGCTGACATTGTGTTGAGGCCAAAAATAATCCTAGAGATAGTTGTGGTAGATTAATGAATGCTCTTTCTTGCGCATGCAGTAAGACAAAGGTTTGAGTTACTGCCTTACTCTCTGTGGGAATAGAGAATTTAGGACCTCTTTTCTAGCTCTTGTACTTGTACGGTTGTACCAAACCCTTCCGTTTGAAGGTAACATGGACACAGGTATAGAATACATGTTTAATGCAACAACTTATATGTCTACCTTTTAAAATATTCGTGCATTATTTTTTCTGATGACAGAATTTAGTAAAAGAGAAAATAAGGAAAATACAAGAGGTATGCCAAAAAAGAGGAAAGGAAAGAAGATTTTTTTTTTTTGATGAATAACCACCATATTATAAATAAGGAAAACAGAAATACAACCGGGGGCTCAAGCTAAGCACCCGAGAAACAAACAAAGGAAGTGCAACTACCCCTTAAAACTGATCAGGCAAGAAACGCAACCCACGGCCCAACCCTCATCCCTCATCCCCCCTCCCCCATCATCTCAACTGTCAGAAGCCCCATATACATGTCCTCACGGCCTGCCCCATCCCTAGCTAAACAATCAGCCAACCATTACCCGACCTCAGAACATGTCTAAAGGATGCCTGGGCCAGGTGACCCCAATACCTTGCCAGTTGGACAAGGTGGATATACCGCCAAGGGCTACAAACCGGTCCGACCATCCAAGATATCACAGATGTAGAGTCCCCCTAGACAACCACCTGACTATATCCCACATGGATTGCCTCCCTAACGCTAGTGAGAAGGGCCAGAAGCTCCTCTCTCGTAGATTCACCTATCCCAACTGGGCAGGAAAACACATGAGTAATCTGGCCACCATGATCCCTAAACACCCCTTCAATACTTGAGATCCCTGGGTTCCCTAAAGAAGATCCATTAAAATTCATTTAACCATCCCCACCGGTGGAGGTTGCCACTGAGCCACTGGTTGAAGGACCTGTGGAGATGTGAAAGCAAACTTTGACCATCTGGTAACGAGGTCAGCCATGGAGATTCCCCTGAAGGCCGGAAGAATCACCAATCACGTACATACCATCCACATGATAGCCTCAATAATCGAATCTGTTGATCTGCACCTATCCTCAAACACTCTCAGATTTTTCTCCTCCCATAAAACCCATAGAGTTGCATGCCACACCCTCTGATACATCAATTTTCCTCTCGCTTCCAAACTTGGGAATCTCCATTGCTCAATGAAAGCACCCACCTCGTCTGGCAGAACCCATCGTACTCCCACCTGTCATAAGAAGAACAACCAAATCTCCCTCGCCACTGGGCAATGAATAAACAAATGGTCAACTGATTCTCCTTCCTCACGACACATAAAGCACATATGGAGCCACATCACACATGACGACCATCTTCTTGTAGGTGATCAAAAGTGTTAATCTTATGCAAAAGAGCAGTCCAACAAAAAAGCCTTGACTTTGGGAGGAACAAAAGGGACCCAAACGCGATGGTGCGGGAAGGATGTGTGGGCACCGCCGACAAAGGATGACTGATAGAGAAAAAGGAGCTAACCGAAAAGACCTCCCCACTACTGGGACACCAAACCCTACGATCCCTACTATCCGAACCAATAAAGACGTCCCCTAGATCTACAAACAAAGCTCCAAGCTTGATCAGCTCTGGGAAAGGAAAGAAGATTAGCAAATGTAAGGAACGAAAAGGAAAACAAAAAGAAAAAAAAGAAGGGAGAGTCAAAACAAACTACCCAGGTATTTTCGTTTCAAACTTCAAAGTAAACCTGAAATGTGGCGCCCCTCTTGACTAGGAATTCAGTTTCACTGCAAAAAATATTATTACATTGTTACAATTGGATTTGTTTGTGTTTTTCACTATTTAATGAGTGCTGTGCCCCTGTACCCAACCTTGACAGGCAGATCCATTCTAAGATTTTGGATAGGTGGATATGGCTTTTAGACACATTCTTGCATTCCATACCTAAACCCGTAGGATGTATTTTTCTGGCATTTTTAGTTGTTCCTGTTTATTCCACTTAATTTGGAAAACCTGCTTCTTTCAGTTGCATTACACCTGAAGTGCCTGGCAAGGTCAAAGTATGTCTTGTGGTATGCTGCATCTATAGATAAATCGGATTTATCTAAATGAAATGACATCATGTGTTGAACAATATTAGTTATTGCACTTGGAAATATGTAGATATGCTACTGGCATGGTCTGACAGGGTAGAAAGGTTCCCCATTCTTCCTTTCTATTCACCATATGTTTAAGCTGCTTACTTTGCTTTAACATTTGCATTGTACTATTAACCAAGCCATTATTAGTGTTAGCTTCTAGATGGCAATTAGCTTCTAGATGCTGTTTGTGTAAGAAGGAAGAGGAAACAGCAGCACACCTGTTCCTTGATTGTGAGATTTCTTGGAGAATTCGGAGTTACTTTGTCAACAGATTCGGAGTGAAGCGGGTTATGCTGCGGATTTAAAGATGAGTTAGTAATTTGGGGCTGGAGAAAAAAAAATGGGAAGGAGGAGTGCAACCTTATGGAATCTATGTCTGGTGGCAATTTCGGGGTCGATTTGGTGTGAGAGGAACAGCAGGTCCTTTGAAGGAAAGGAATTTTCTATTCAAAAGTTGATAGATAAAGTTTTGGCATTACTATTTTTTTGGGTCTCTAGTTTGCCAGAATTCAAAGGCATCAAGTTTGTAGATTTTGACTGTAATTGGGGTATGTTGTGGGATTAATTCAATACCAGAAACTATAGGGTGGATGTGTATCTTTCGTTTGGTATGTAATTTGGGTCTTGGGTATAGCTGTATAGGTCAAGAATATAGTCTTTTTAATGAATGTATAGTGGTATGTAATTTGGGTCTTGGGTATAGCTGTATAGGTCAAGAATATAGTCTTTTTAATGAATGTATAGTTTACTCTATAATACAATGAACATTTTACTGATCAAAAAAAAAAAAAAAACCAAGCCATATTAGTGATTTAGTTTCTTCCGACTTTCTGCAGATGAGGTGGTGATGATTTCGGTTGCATTTCTTATAATTTTGTTCAGCGTACAAAGATATGGGACAAGCAAAGTGGGACTTGTAGTAGGCCCTGCTTTATTCATATGGTTTTGTTCTCTTGCGGGCGTTGGCATATACAATCTTGTAAAATATGACAGAAGTGTGTTCAGGGCATTTAATCCTGTACACATATATTACTTCTTCAAAAGGAACTCAACCCAAGCTTGGTTGTCCCTTGGTGGTTGTCTTCTGTGTGCAACAGGTAACCATGCCACTCTAAAGTACTAGAATTTCGGAATTCAAAATGCTTACTATGATTGGTAGATTAAAGTTGATTTGGCTATCAGATATGGTATTTCTGTTTCCTCTTTGTCCTTGCCATCAAAATGTTCTTCTTGATATTTTGACATAATCAAATTGTGTAGAATTCAGGTGGATAGCACTGATTGAGATCACGGGGTTTCTAAAAGATACAATGTTGTGCCTTTAGGCATTTACCCAGGGACTTCATAGACACGTAATCTTTTGTTCCCCAAAATAGATACCGACCTCTCATGTGGACCTCATATATCATATGATGATTAGTTCAAGACTGAGGTCAGATGCACACAGGTGCTCTGACCTGATTGCTATCCACCTGTAACAGATATGGTCTTTCTGTTTCCACTTTCTCCTTTGAAATCAAAGTGTTCACTTGATTTTGTTTGATGTAGTCAGATTGTATAGAATTCTGTGAATAACAATTGATTGAGATCATGAGGTTTCTAAGAGATACATTGTAGTGCCTTCAAGCATTAACCCAGGGACTTCATAGACATGTATTGCTAATCTTTTGTTCCCCCAAAATAGGCTCTGACCTCTGCATGTGGACCTCATGTGGCATATGATTAGTCAAGACAGAGGTCAGACCTACACAGGCGCTCCGGCCTTATGTTCACAAAAAGAAAAAGCCCAATTCCGGGTCATCAATTCCCATAATCTGACAATAACAAACCAGCCTTGAATTCTTGGCGAAACCACGAGTGATAAGTAGTAGACCTTTACCACCAATTTGACAAATGTTTAGTGTCTTAATCAAGACTTGGTGGACTTAGATTATTAAATTCACAGATATCTTATGCGTATATCTTTGTTATCTTATTCTTCTGAGTAACCAATGAGCAGTTATCTTTCAGGTTCAGAGGCGATGTTTGCAGACCTTTGCTACTTTTCAGTGACATATGTTCAGGTAAAGCAGTAAAAATAATTAGCAGCAGGATCTCTGCTCTGCTCTCTCTCTCTCTATATATATATATATGTGTGTGTGTGTGTGTGTGTGAAATCTTAACATTTGGACATTCATGTTTTGCTATAATATCTCTTTTCTGTTCTTAATCCACTTTGTGGTGTGATTGACCCAATCATGGTCGTTGCAGCTCGCCTTTGTGTTTGTGGTTCTGCCTTGCCTTCTGTTGGGATACCTTGG
>JAUPMG010000004.1:6877508-6898203 GCA_031762675.1 Pachysandra terminalis | reverse complement strand
GGTTTTTGCTGGTTTTCTGCCTGCTGTTTGTCTTCATCTTCTCAAGCAGAATTGAAATTGGAAATGCATATGGTAACGCTTACTTCGGCTCTCCTTGAGATTTCTTAAGTTTTTATTTGTTTATTTATAATCTTTTTGAAATTCAATTTTGTGTGTGTACACCCGTGCATCTCTTTGACTCACTCATACTTGAAACCTGAACTTTTACTTGTAAGCTTTTGAGGTTTTCTAGGGATTAGGAAATGCTTCAGGTTTGGAGTAGTTTTGTGTGATGTGATTGTTTATTCGTTTGGAACATTGAGTGTTGAGGAATCGGTAGATCACCTTTTTCTTGGATGTGAGTATGTTGCACAGATTTGGGAGTACCTTATCAGAAGTATTGGAGTGCAATGGGTAGGTCCATGTACGGTTAGCGACTTGTCCGGTGGTGGTTTCCATCCTTTGGAAAGTGGGTAGATTTTGTTCAGAGTTGTCTACTTTGCAGTTATTTGGGGGAGAGAGAAACAAAAGAATTTTTGAAGGGAATAGGAAGAGTGTAGGTTCTATTATGTGTTCCATAATGAGTGGCTGCCTCATGGGTGTGTATCCTACCTGAGTTCAGAGATGTATCGTGGGCCAGATATTTCGAGATGTTGGTCTACAGTTGCATCTCTCTAGTTTGCTTAGTTCCTTGTGTATTTTGGGTCTATTCCCCTTGGTTCCCTATCTTGGGGAATCTTTTTTTGATGAATAACCATGGTCAATTGAATATAGGGATAAAATCAAAATAACATCAACAGAAGGTAAAACTGTAGTGCACAAGACACGCACTAACGGCAAGAAAAAGAGAAAACAAGAGAGAAAAGGGCCGTAAGAAATACAAAGATGGCCCACAAAACCAGCTAAAACTAGAAAGAAGCCATCATCCAAACATGTCTGGGAAGGGAGGGCCCGTGAACACCTCCTCCCTTCCCACCCCTGCTCTAGCCAGACGATCTGCCAAACTATTACCCGACCTCAGGGTATGAACAAAAGAGGCATCAATCGAGCAATCCAAATATCTAGCTAGACGAACCAAGTGAAACCATCTCCAAGGGCACGAAAGAGGGTCATCCAAGAAATAACTAATGCGAAATCCCCCTCCACCATCACCTGTGAAAGTCCAAGAGCACGAGCCTCCCTCAAAATGGTTTCACTTGGTTCGTCTGGCTAGATATCTTGGTTGCTCGATTGGTGCCTCTTTTGTTCATACTCTGAGGTCAGGTAATAGTTTGGCAGATCGTTTGGCTGGAGCGAGGGTGGGAAGGGAGGAGGTGTCACGGGTCCTTCCTTCCCAGACATGTTTAGATGATGGCTTCTTTCTGGTTTTAGATGGTTTTTGTGGGCCATCTTTGTATTTCTTTTGGCTCTTTTCTTTATCGTTTTTTCTTTTTCTTGCCGTTAGTGCGTGTCTTGTGCACTACGGTTTTACCTTCTGTTGATGTTATTTTGATTTTATCCTTATATTCAATTGCACCGTGGTTCTTGGGGGCCTAGTCCTGTTTTATTTTTTATGTGTTTGGTTGTAATAATGTTGTTACTGTTTGCTGTTTTTTAATGAAATGTTACGTTTTTGATAAATTTTTTTTTTTGAATATTGGAAGCCTGAATATGGTTATGTGTTGAAATGTGTGGATGAGTTTGTTCGTCCTATGAACATTGGAAGAATCAAATGGGTTTTGATGCTGGGTACGTTGCATTCCTCTCACTCCCTGTTCCCCAGGTTGAAAAAGTAACTTTCTTAACCAATTTGTCCATCCTCTTGATGTTTGTGTGGTGTGATTTTTTTTTTTTTCATTGTAGAAATTAAATATTGGATAGCCTAACTGACGTTTTGTTTTGAAATGCATGGATGAGTTTGGTCTTAGTATGAACATTAGAAAATTCGGATGGGTTTGAATGCTGTATAAGCTTGCATTCTTCACACTCACTGTTTCCAAAATTAAATATAAGTAATGAAGATTTTACTACAGGAGTAGGAGTGGGTAATAAAAAGATTAGGTTGCTTAATGCTGGTAAAGAAAGTGAAGAAAATATGGTAAATACAAAAAAAAAGTCCATCACGTATCGCCAAAAGCAACTCGTCTGAGAGGATCCTTAGGAACATCTCAGCACTCCTTGCACCTCTCTTGGCTAGCCTATCTGTATGTAGTTGTTGGCGGATACAAAATGAGGAATGAGAGGAGTGAGAAAGATTCTATGAAGATTTGTGGTACTGAAAATAGGATTCTTGTGATCATTGGTCTCTTTGTCTTTTCTCAACCAGATTGAAGAGTTTATTATCCCTTCAAATAGGGAGCACACTCAATCTTCGTAAATGTTTTTAAAGGATTTATTTTTTCCCCCCTCTCTTTTACATGTCCTCATTTGACTAAATGATGGGTTGTGTCTACATTATTCTTCCAGCAGTATTATAATGATAAAATGCAGTAAAGATGCTTTGCAAAAATAAAACATTCATTAGCAAAAAACGTTAAATGAGTTATATTCAAGATTTTGAATATCAATTTCTCCAACTATTTTGTCAAGAGGCCTATTGAAATTTCTCTGAAATTGCAGAAAAACCTCCTGGTTGGTGTGAAATAATGCTAAAATTAGAGAGAAATAGGACTTTGACTTGAAATTTCTAGGAGTTTAAATGAGAGTTGCATACACCTAAAAAAATCCAGAATATGAAATAATAAGAATATATATCATTCACACATTTTTGTAGGCAATTATAGCTGTGTACCTTGTAAGGGGTAATATAAACAAATTATGCCTAAATGATTGAATCAGTGTTGTTAAAGGCAGCCGCGTAGGAGACTAGGCATTTTCTTTTGCTCATATAGGGCATCATTATCTAGGCAATCGTCTGGAAGTCTAGACACCTAGGCATGATTTTGGGCTAGGTGACTGCCTAGCTTAATTTATTACATAATTTTGGTATTTTTGTCTAGTTATTAAACATTTAAATTTATAGCTTATGGTGTAAAGTAGTAACTTATTAAGTTATTAATAATAAATTATTATTTAGTTATATAATTATAACTTATTTCTAACTAAAAACAATTAACTTAGCCATTTTTTATGTATATAAACCCATTAAAGCTCATTTGATTAGAAAAAAGAGTAGGTGCACAGCCAACTCTCTCTTGGTCCAATTATCGACCACTTTTGCCTGGAGTTCTTGGTATTTTTTTTTTTTATATTTTATTTTACAGGAAGCATTCTCCTGCCTTCTCTTCCTCTCTCCATAATAGACCATACCAATTGAATCTATATTTTTTTTTTTACAAATGCTTCCTACCTCCTCTCTCCCCTTCTCTTGTCTACACTCTACATTCTATTGTTGACTTTATTTTTTAATTTTTTATAAGTACTCGAACCTTCTTTCTTCGTTTCCCTAATTCCAATCTCTCTTGTTATTTTTGTTATTGTGATATTGGATTTTACATTTTACACTTTTATTGTTTAGTTAGTTCTATCCATGCTTCTTTTTAATGTAATTCGTTGTGATTAATTAATATGTCCTTTGGCGGCTTGAGCTTTTGATGGAGTTGCAGGGACGGAGGTTATCAGATGTTAGGAAACAGTTGCTTTATCTTCATCGTCCATTTGGAGACCATCAAAGGAGGGTACCGTTAAGCTTAACTTTGATGGAAGCACTATGGGTAAGCCTAGACCTTCGGGGTTTGACGGCATTTTAGGGATCACTATGGTTCCATTATTCATGCATGTTTTAGCTTTATAAGGGAAGGAAATGTGATCAGGGAAGAGATGTGGGCTTGTTTGGTTGGATTGAGGGAGATGAGTTCTTAGAGTTATCATGATATTATATAGAGGGTGGTTCGTCCACAGTTATTTCGTGGCTCACATCTTCACAGGAGTATCCTTGGTTAGGCTTGCTCATTCTTTGACTCAGGGCCTGAGCATCTCCTTCTTTCTTGTCCCCAGGTTTGCTAATAGGCTAGCTGATATCTTAGTGAAAGGAGGTGCAATGAAGGAGGAGTGGTTCAAGGAAATAAGGATGGAGGAGATCTTGTATGGATGAGGCTTCTTTTTGAGATGCTCTGTGGTCCTCTTCGTGTATTTTTTTTTCTTCTTTCCGGTTGATTGGTTGGTCCTTTCTTTGAGGTTCTACCATTTGTCTATTAATGAAATTTTCCTTGACAATATTATAAAAAAAAAGGTTTTAATATTCTCCTTTGACTTATAAGCACTAAAGTCGCATGCATTTTCATAAAGGAATGCTACAAACCTTACTTGCCGACTGCTGTATGATTTATTCAGAAAATCAGGGCTTTGTAGTTCCTTTACCTGATTATTAATTGGCATTCATTTTCACGTAGCATGTCTACGAAAAAACTTTTAATCTTCCATTAAGAAAGAGGACATAGCTGAAGTAAGTTTATATCTTTCTAGAAGTTCCATCTGTGGCATTTTTTCTTTTGATTCTTTGTGATCAGAATTTTAGATTCTGGATATCAATATATACTTATGGTTTTAATGTGCTGATGGATAAGAGGATTAGCCATTGTAATTTACTAATTAGGTAGCTGATTATAGCTAGTAATATTTTAGAAAAGCTTGTGGTAAATTAGATGTTTTCCATGTTTGCATTAACAAATTCATGAACTTACTTAGTTCTACATTTCCACTTGTTTTTTCTTTTTCTTTTTCTTTCTTTTTTTTTTTTTTCTCTTTTTCCCTGATTTAGAATCTCCATTACAGGCATTGCCGAACTCGGTGTGATGATGATGACAACAATCTTAGTAACCATTGTTATGCTCCTTATATGGCAGATAAACATAATCATTGTGCTGAGTTTTCTGGTTTTCTTTTTGGGATTGGAATTGATTTTCTTCTCTTCGGTTCTATGGAATGTGGGAGATGGAAGTTGGATCATATTAGAGTTTGCTGTAGTTCTGTTTTTGATAATGTATATTTGGAATTACGGGAGCAAGCTTAAGTATGAAACTGAAGTCAAGAAGAAGCTGTCTATGGATTTGATGCGGGAACTGGGATGTAACCTGGGGACCATCAGAGCTCCTGGCATTGGCTTGCTCTATAATGAGTTAGTGAAGGGAGTACCGGCAATTTTTGGCCATTTCCTGACCACTCTTCCGGCAGTCCATTCTATGATCATATTTGTGTGCATAAAGTATGTTCCAGTTCCTGTTGTGCCTCAAAGTGAAAGGTTTTTCTTCCGTCGGGTCTGCCCAAAAAGCTATCACATATTCCGCTGCATTGCCAGGTACCATGCTTGTCTGTTCAGATGATTTTGTTAATTGGATTTCCAAATAAGAAGTATTTTAGGGAGTTGATTCCATTTTTTTCCTTCTCAATAGATATGAGGGCATGGTTCTATGGAACCTGCCGGTCTGTACCGGGACCGGACCTCAACGGTCCGGTCCCAACCCGCGATACAAACTATTGTATGGCAGGGTTATGGACCGGCGGTCTGGTGATCGGTCCCGCCGGTCCATCCACCTAGCGACCGGTATTGCCAGTCTGGCAGCCCGTTGAGGTGTAGTCCCGGACTCCCGGTACCATGCTTGTATGTTCAGATGATTTTTAGTTTTCTTCTTAATTAATTCAATTTTGTTTTCCTTCTCAATAGATATGAGGGCATGGTTCTATGGATCGGTCCGGTCCCAACCCGCGATACAAACTATTGTATCGCGGGGTTATGGACCAGCGGTCCGGCAGCCGGTACTGCCAGTCCAGACACCCGGCGGCCGGTCTGGTGACTGGTGGACCGTCTCTTGGAAAGAGTATGGTATAAAAATGAATCTACCAGATGCTTTTATTGTCTCGTCTAAATCTTTGGATGATCCCTTATCTAAATGGTGGCTACAAATTTAACCCTTGGGAGAGTCCTGGTGGAGTAAACGAAAATTTACAAGTGGACACTCTTAGTGGTTTGTCTGATCTGTCTGAGACCTGTTCATTAACTGAGCCCCTTTAGATAGAATATGATGAACTTCGTATTCAAATTCATATTTGAATCTGTATTCAAATCTTATTAAAATTATATTCTTTTTCAATGTTTAATCCAAACATAGTGGTTCAACAAACCATTGAAGGTTCAAAAAACCATTGAAGTTTCAAAGTTTGAACCGGTTTAAGACAATGCACTAGGGGTTTATATAGGGAATCGACTGGGGAAGGAAACTTTCCCCAGCCAATTCCTTGTATTAAGCAAAGACTCGTTTCCTCTTTTCACGTGTAAATGCATTATTATTATTATTGTGTTAAATGAATAAAAATTTATTTAGACAATAAAAAACATAAATTAAATATTTTTTAAATGCTTATGTAATTCGGATATTCGAATCAAATATTGGAGCTTCCATATTCAAATTCGAATTTTTGGATCCGGATTCGATCCGTCGGATATGGAGTTGTAACCATATTCGATATATTCAGATCAAATACGGGTCAAATTCTGATCCGAGTCCAACCCATTGACAGTCCTAGCTACCCCACCTTCATGGTTTTGAGGGACAAGTCCATTAGTTGCTATGGGGTCCAGCCCAAAGGAGCTTTCAGTATTTTAGAGGGATTCTCGCACCTTAAATTTTATTGATCTATTATACAGGTATGGCTACAAGGATGTACGCAAAGAGAATCACCAGACTTTCGAGCAGCTGCTAATTGAGAGCCTTGAGAAGTTCATCCGTCGGGAGGCCCAAGAACGGTCATTGGAGAGCGATGGGGATGAGGACACGGAATCTGAAGATGAGGCCTCTCATTCAAGGGTGCTTATTGCTCCCAATGGCAGTGTGTATTCACTTGGCGTCCCGCTTTTGGCCGATTACAAATACAGCAGCAAGTCCATCATCTCTGAAGCAAGCACCTCAGAAGATGTGCGGGCAGACCTTCCGGCAGATACAACAGCATCCGATTCAGAGCAGAGTCTTGAGAGGGAACTTTCATTTATACGGAAGGCCAAAGAATCGGGGGTTGTATATCTTCTTGGTCATGGAGATATCAGGGCAAGGAAGGAATCCTGGTTCATCAAGAAGCTAGTCATAAATTACTTCTATGCATTTTTGAGAAAGAACAGCAGGAGAGGGATTGCGAATCTGAGTGTGCCCCGCACACATCTGATGCAGGTTGGTATGACTTACATGGTGTGAGAGGTGTGTCATTTTGCATCCCTACGAGGCATTTTTCATTTACCTTAACGTCAGAGTTTGACAGAGGAAGTTTTAAGTTCAAAATGGCTATGGATGATTGGAAATTCCGTCGATCGAGGTTGAGAGTTTTCAAAGCTGAATGCTGATATGAGGTGAAGATGACACACAAGGCTTTGTAATGTTTTGTAGTTTCTTGTGTTGCCTTTCATGTATTGAATTCTGCTGTTACGAGGAAGATACGCGGAAAACTGAATTAAAGATGAAGTAAATCAACCTGATTCTTGGTGATGTAATTCCCTTTAAATGTAAGAATGAAGATTACCCAATTTTCCAGTTGCTTTGTCATATACTTGGTCTATTCCTTGGCTTGTATTTTTGGAGTTAATAAATGGAATCTTCAAATTTAAAATTTGTCCCTAATTCCTTGAATCTAGCATTGGAATTTTGGAATTATGATGCTTACTTTTTAAGAACTTCAATGCTGCGTTTGGCCCTGCTTCTATAAGTACTTGTTGCAGCTTATAGATTATATAAGCACTTTTTAAAATTAAATGTGTTTGGTAGCGCATATGGGTAAGTGCTTACCCATAAGCACTAGAGGAAGGCTACCCATTAGGCGAAGCTGCTGAGCCCCAAGCTCTTATGAGTTAAGCTATTTCACAACTTCACTAATATTTTTACCAAACGCTATTTTCTTCAAATAAACAGTTTATTGTTGCTGTGGATAAGTGCTTCTATTGAGCAACTTATCCAATAAGTGCTTATCCATAAGCATAACCGGGCCAAACGCAGCCCAAGTGTTTGAAGTCCCAGAAGGCTTGGAGCTTTTGCATTGTCACATTGAAGGACAATCCAGGTCATTAAATTGGTTATTTTTTGTTACGGGGCTGGGTTTGCTGTTTAAATGCTCAAGACTTGGAAACCTGGTGTGACTTGGATTTACACTTGGAAGATACCCGTATCACTCTGATCGTTCTTCCATTATGTAAGAGAGAGCTCTGACAACGTTACGTTCCTTTGTTTTCCTTCATCAGTTATTGGAATCTCACTCTGATCAAGGTATATTCTTCATTCTCCATCAACTATTTTGCCATTTTTATTTTTAGGGTTTTCTTGTAAATGCATCTTTTCCTGTTAATTCGCAAAACCTCATCTCTGGTAATAGGTTATTCTTTACTTATCTTCTAATCTTCCCTAACAGTTATCTCAACATCCTCATCGCAGCAACGTTCATTCTATGCAACTTGTTTCTTCTTTGTTGCCACCGTTCTAAGAGCATCTCCAATCGTTTCCTAAAAATTTTCCGGGATAAGTTTGATTAAAAAGTCATATTTGGGGAAGAGCTCTCCAATTCTTTTCCAATATTTTTCCTCAATTTTTTTTTAAAATTCCAATTTTATCCTAAAATTCTCTTTTAGGGAAAAATTTGAGGTTTAGATCATTTCCCTATATCCAATTTCCCCAAAATATAGTCATTGTATTATGGGGAGAAGTTTGGGGGTCCCTAAACTTTTCCCCAAATTTGGGGAAAAGAATAGGGATTCCCCAAATATTGGGAAAGGTTTAGGGACGATTGGAGAGTATTTTTGAGCATTTTCCCCCAAATTTGAATTTGGGGAAAGTTATAGGAAGGGATTGGAGATGCTCTAATAAATACATCATATCAGGCCTAATGGCTATCCTGTAAAATTTTCTTGTTAGTTTGTGTCGAACACGTCGATTATATAATATGCTAGAAGCTCCTCTCCATTTAATCCATCTTGCTGTAATTCTATATGCAACATCCTCATCAATATTCCCCTTTATAGTCCTCAAAATTCGAGTAAATAATTTGGTTAACCAAAATACATCTGGTTCTACCAATTTTTGACTTACCATCTGGTTCTACCAATTTGGGGAAAAGAATGGGGATTCCATCCTGCTGTAACTCTACCATGCGTTTTCACACTTCATTTGACTTACCATCTGGTTCTACCAATTTTTTTAGATGTTATAATAGTCAGAGCAGTCAATGGATACCACTGCTATAGTCACCATTACTCTAGTTATAGTGTTGAATCATTTATCTGAAAAGTATGCATTTACAATTACTTAAAAACTGCCAGAAATTTTTTGTTTATTCATCATGACGGGTCTTATTTACAATAATTAAGATTTTTTTTGATCAGTAAAATATTCATCTTATTAATATATCGAATTGAAATATACAAGATATGTATCTATACCCCTTACATCATCCCTCTATAATAATACAAAACCAATCAGCTGAGAAGCTAGAAACCCCACTCCCCACCTTCAGACCTACTAACTGGCTTTACAACCTCTTCTATTAGTCCCAAAATAAACCCCAGTTGAAATCAAAATCAGCAAAATGGATAATAATGTAAGAGAATTATTACATTATTGGAAGCAAAGAAACAAAAATGCAATAATTACTGCAATACCATTCCTTTGTGATATTCCAAACTGTATCAATTGTTCCTTCTGCGTTGATTTGAGTCATTTTCCTTTATACATATATCCTGGGTACGGTCAATTCAACAATGGCTGTCATCCCCTACACATGTGAAAAATGTATACAATTTTACTGGTAGACTGTAATTACAGGTCACCATCTGCCAATTTATTTGTATTGTGCACTGGAACATTATATGGATAATACTTTCATAAGTAACATAAGAAAATGTTTTCTATTTGTAGAGGTTATATTAACAAGAAAGAAAACAAAGAAGATGGGAAGCAGGTTGGGAAAAAGGGTTATCCATTTTGCTAACCTCCCTGTTAAGCTTCTCATGCCATCTTCCCTCAACAACGTCAAAGAAATTGCAGTCAATAGCATCCCTTCATCCTCAAAGGTACTTTTCTCAACACTCCAAGTTCTCCAATTTCAATATCAATCTCAAGTTACTTATTATTTTATTTTCCTCTGAACGTTTTCCTTTCTATAAATGGAAAGATTGAAATCAAGAGGGTTTTAGAATCCCTTTAGGGTTTTGAAGGTGAAAAGGTTCAAACTCTAAACATGGAAGGAAAGAAGAAGAAGAGAGGAGGGCTCCTGATTGCGCAGCCAGACTACAAAAGGTATATGTGACCCTAAAGAATTCATTATCCATATCCCCTGACCTATACCCAATCTGTATAATTGAAGAGGAGAAGCAGCGAATCAATAAGCAGTCAAAGTCAAGTGTCGTTGAGAAAGGTGAGGTGAAATCACATTGGCTAGATAGTAAGGCTGATAGCAGATTTAAACCTGAGAAGCAATCTGGTGAGAGACACAGCCATGGGGCTCATGATGCTGGGACAGCTAAGTTTCCATGGAGCAGCTTGCATTCTCCGAGGTAGTTGTGTTCATACTTTGACAAGTACCTTCATATCTGTGTTTTGTACCTTAGAAAGTCCACAAGAAAATCTGTGATTTGTTAGAGTTAGTTGATGTCATTGACATTATATATATGTGTGTGTGTGTGTGTGTATAGTGGGTTAGTTTAACTTCAGTGTGAAACTGGAGCATGTTCCCTTACATTCTTTTAAATAAACGATTTAACTGTGATTAATTAGCAATTTGTAACTCTGGATTCTAAATTTTTAAATGAAGACGCCATCGTAAATTTGTGACCAGGTGGTAGCCAAGACATTTTTTATATTTGAAGTGTGTTCTATGATAATGGGCAAAAAAATTCCTTGAAGCAAGAATCCAGTTATGGTTAGGTTGCACCATATATATATATATATATATATTGGCACAGTATTGGAGCTTGATTATAAGTGTTGGTCTTATGCTTTGGTTTGTAATGAAGTTCTATAGATGATTTAATCATTATGATATTTTGTTGTTGATTTCTTGAATGGTGTTTTTTCTTCTTTTCTAATGTGTATAATCCAGTTTTATTGGTGGAATATGGAGGTATAAAGGAAGGGGATTGAATCCATAGTACAATTTATGGTGGTTCATGGTGGTTAGAATTCAAGCTCGACTGCCATCTTAAGGTTGGCCAAACTTAAGGATGAGAATTTTATCAAGGTGCTGTTTATCAAGCTTAAGAATGGTTAAAGGCTTAGCATTGGTGGGTTTTTAGGTGAAGACAAGTATTTAGGTTTCTTTTCTTTCTAATAAGTTATTCCAAAATGGTAGTGTGACATCTATAACTACACGCATCTCTTCTTTTTTGACTTTCCAATTGAGTGGTACATTGTTTGACCAACAATTGTAGATCCAAAATATAGGTGTAGGAGACAGCTGCAACTCTCATATATTATTGGTTTTTCTTTTTGCTATTGCTTTGAAGGGGGAACCTAGGATTAAGTGGGTTACTGAATGGTGAGAAAAGGTTTTCTAGTAGGACACATTGTTGTGTTATGGGTGATCTTCTTGATAGCCCATGTGGATGACCTTGTCATTTCATCAATTTAAACCTCATCATCATCATCATATCCCTTATCCCGACTAGTTGGCTTCGGCAAAAGTAAGGGAAATTCGTTGAATTCCCCTTACAGGGTGCATGCATCTGTACTTGCCTATATATGCGTTAATGTATATGTATGCATATTTTTTTTCTTCATGTTTTAGGTCTTTTAGGTGTATTTTACTCCCATTTAAACCCTTAAAAAGTTTGGAATTAAAATTCCTTTTTTGCCCCAACATTTCTCCAAATTGGAGAGATTTTCCGCCATTTCGGCAATCTTTTGGCTAAATTTTGCCAGGCCTCCCTGGAGAAATCTCAGGCAAAATCGAAATTGAAAACCTTGGTTGAAACATAGCATCTGATGAAGGATGATGTATAGAACATCTGGGAACGATTAGTCTTGCCATCTCAGCTGACATTTGTCGAAATTGTGTCACAATAGGATCACTGAAAAGCCATGTCTGCCTCAGTGATTAAAGTATTCGATGAGAAATTTTTGAGTGCATTTGATGAAGAGTTTGAATGTTTAAATATGGAAATAAATTTTTGGTGTGGGTTTTGGTGATGAGATTCATGTCCCTCGGCAAGACTGCAAGAGAGAGTACTGGAGGAGAGTCGCCTTTTCGTGGGATTTGAAGAATGCAAACGGAGCTTGCTTCTCCATTGGCTTCTGAGAGGATAGATCATGTTTTCAGGCTTTTATGGATCGGAACCAGTGGTATCTCCTTCAGGATCATGTAGAAAAGAGGATCAGCTCCCGTAAGGTGTAATCTGCATTACGACCCCTAAAAAGTTTTTTATTTTTATCCTGATGAATCATGAATATTATTGAAAAGAGAACAGAAAGAGGAATGTACAAGACCTGAAACGAGCTGGGTGAAACTAATCCATAAGGACACCAAAAGCTGAAGTAGAAAATTACATAAATGAAAGAGTGCATCCCCTAAAAAATTCTGTATTGTATTTCCTTTCAATATTGCTAAAATAGGCATCAAAAAACCTTTTGCTATGTACTATGGATGAACAAAAGTTTCATCTCCTAAAACGTACATAAGGGATATGTGCCTCTGTAATAGTAGTACATGAATGTTAGTCATCAACTGTTAGGCTCATTTCTTGCATCACCGACACCCATAGCTCAAAACTAGCAACAATTCATGGTTATCTGATCCAAAGCCTGCACTGAACAATTAAGAGAATATGACTTTGTTTGTCATGAAATACTTTAATCAAATGGGTAGGTTTCAGCTGGTTTAAATGTTTCTAGCCTATCTGTAGAGAAAAGCCATTGAGCTATATTTATACTTTACACCGGAGAAGCTACAAGTACATATATATTTGAAGATTTGTTCATGTCTTGATATGAAAACCCGCAAAGATTGGTCAAGGGAGGGTGACCAGGTTGAAGACTTTGAGCCAGGTTTCATAAATATACAACAAGAGAATGTTTGGTTTTGAAGCTATCAAGAGATGGACATTCTTCTTCGGTAGCCAGCTCTACAACCTACTGGGCTTTCTCTCTGTTCGTCTCCAGTTTTGTTGGAGTCCACTTTTCCATGGAAGAGAGCAGAGTTCTTGATCTTGTTCCACCGTGAACTCCAACCTGAATTATTTCTTTGCTGCTTGTTGAGTTTTTCATATTCCTGTTGCAGATCGGAGTAGTCTTTCTGTAGCTCTGCCATCTTCATTTTCACCTTCTCGAGTTCTGCCTTGATGATCTTGATCTCTTTCTTTGTATATGACCAACTGCCCTCTTGATCAGAGTTCTCATCGCATGGCATTGACTCCTTCCCTTGGATTGCTGCCCTCATCTTCACTTGCTCTGAAAGCAGCACCTGCGAGTCTCATATTTCTCAGTTAAGGAACTTTAAGGGGATGAACAGTGCATGCATGGTTTTAAATTTCGCTGGCATGCTGGCGAAATATCATCATTTTCTAGTCTGGTGACACAAAATATGTGGAGATTTACTGGATTTCCCCCTTTTACTTTTCTAATTCAAAAAATTAATTAAATAATATATATTATGCATAAATAATGCAAACATTCAGAAAACATGTGATAAAAAGTGAATTGTAATTATCATCATATGCCCTATCCCAACTAGTTGGGTCAGCAAAAGTAAGGGAAATTTGCCGAATTCCTTTTACAGCACCGCACATCTGTACTTACGTATATATGTGTTAATGTATATATATGCATAATTTTTCATATTTTAGGTCTTTTAGGTGTATTTTACTCCCATTTAAACCCTGAAAAAGTTTGGAAATAAAATTCCTTTCTTCCCCCAACAGTTCTTCAAATTGGAGAAATTTTCCGCCATTTTGGTGAAATTTCGCCGAGTTGAGAACCTTGAGTGCATGGGGATCTAGATTCTGTTGAGGGCATTATCATGGTCATTGGAAAGGTTTTGTGTGAACACTTAAAAAGACTTCCTTTGGCATATATTTGTTGATGTGATCAGATTGATCTGGTTGGACTGAGACACATTCCTAGGGCATGCGACTAATTGAACTGGAAATCCATTGGCATGATGCAATGGCACAAATAGGTTGGATGTTCTGACTTGATGAGCAAGGATACTCTATTATCGTCATAAACACATAGAAATGCCGATATAACGATCTTAACAATGTACAATACCCAGGCTAAGTATGGATCATTGACTAACAAAAGTTTGACTAAAGGAAAAAAGATTATTGCTTGAGTGAAGGTAGGATTCAAAGCCATTGTATGGTGGATGATGTTGATGTATGTATGGGAAGCAATTTACATTGGTTGAGGGATACTAGTTTGAAGTCTTGAACTACTTATGAATTTTACCTGGATGACTATTCTTAGGGGCAGCCGATCATTTTGTGCAGCATGCATGCAAGCATCAAGCGACAGCTTCTCGCAGTCCATTGCTTTGCACACTCGGCGCCGGTCATGCTCGCTTAGTGAGGGATGAGTCTGAGAATAAAGAGCATTGGCTGTAAGTTTCATACCTTCTCAAGGAGCTTTTTCTTCAACATGTTCTGTACTAGTGTGTAATTAAAATAAAGGAAGAGGGAATGAACCAGGGTACCTTGAGATAGGTATCAATGGCTCTATAGAGGCCATCGTCACATGTTCGAGCATTTTCAGGCAAAGCTTCGGTTAACACTTGGAATTTGGAGACGGAGAGATCTAGGTCTCTTGCGATCTCGGCTAAATAGCTGTCTAATAGCTTACTAACATTTAATTTCCCAATTTTCTGCTGCTGCTGCTGCTGTTGCTGCTGCTCGTGCATCAGGAAATACTCTACAATCCTTCGCACCGCATCAACATCATGCATTGTTGATTCTTCAGGCGGACTTATCGGTATGCCAATTGTTCATTCATGGAAATGCATTCGTAGGTTAGTATGAATATTATTTATTTTTCTGTATATTTTACAAGAAAACAAGAATTAGAAATCTTTTGTAGCAATAACAATTAGCTTAACAACCCACACAGGTTAGCTCAACTGGCAGTCTCTCCAGCTCAGGTGGGGGTCCCAGGTTTGAGTCCCTGGGCTTACCTGATATATTGTCCTTGTGGGTGGGGTCATGTATCCAGGGTCTGTCCCCACTAAGTGGGTCGGGGATTCCACGTTACCCAAAAAAAAAAACGCTTAATAGTATATTTAAGGAAATATATAGAAGGGAAGGTAGAACACTCACTTCATCTTTCCTTCATCTCCAGTTCTGTAACTGGGAATGAAAAGATCATTGACATTGGCATCTTCCAACACCATCCCAACCCTCTTCTCTAGTTCCGACACCAGTGCCTGTGTTACTGAATAAACCATGGCCATCTTCAAAATCCTCAACAAGAACTGACATGAAACAGCCTCTTTCTGAGGAGGGAGTATGCTCACTAGGCTCTCTACTATCATTCTCTGCTCCTTGTTATGACCTACATTGCCTTCTTGCCTCCTCCCACTCAAAATACTCAACTGTAACTCATTCTTTCTGTACCCATATCCCCTTTGGCATTCTAATTCTTGATCCATCCCAGGTAACCATTTCTTTGCATAATGCATGATACATGCACCTACAGTCTCTGGTTTCAATCCTTTTGCTCTTATCGCCGTTATAGTCCTGACAAAATGATCAATCCGAAGGGTCGACATATCGTCGACCCACCATCCTTTATCGCTAATAGGTTCCCCTGTTGTTGAAATGTCCCTAGAGGCTTTCCAAGCAATTGAATCGCTGCACCTTCTGACTATCTGTAGGTTCTCGGCCCATGGGGAGAGAGACTCGCAAGACTTGAGGACTGCGATGGAGTCTCGCCATGAGGAGAGGACTATGAATGTGAGGAAATCTTCGGTCTTCGAAATCAGGTTACCTTCTTCAAACTCCTCGGTCATTTGTAGGAACTCTGATGCACATCTAAGTGGAGCTACATTTATTGGGGTTAAGTCTACCGGAAGTCCGTAGCAAAATTTTAGAATGGTTTCGAAAGTCTCTGATCCGCCTGGAAAGCTTTCGAGCTTGAGATCATACCCGGAACTAGAATTTGAAGGTTGTAGATCGAGTCGACTAATGTAGCCGCATCGTGAAACCAATGGATACTGCTTTGAGGGAACGAGAAACAGCAACCCAGTTATCGAACAGAATAAAAAAAAAAGGCAGATCAAATGGTTCTAAAACAGGCTGAAATAAAAGTTTTTTCTTGTCAATTTATGACAACATGGTCAAAACTCATACAGTTCTATAGAGTTTGGTTTATTCAGTGATCATTGTCTATTTGTTTTTACCTTGTGTACATAAAAGGTCATGCCTTGTACTTGGATTGCTAGATCTGTTGGGATTTGAGAGGTGACAAGCCTGCATGATCCCACCAAAACACAGTAAGAATACTTCGTGATTTGGTTGCAGAGAGAAAACAAAGATTTGTAATTGAGGTTGTCACTGGAAAAGTACCATGAATGCTCTTTCTTCTCAAAGCTCTCTGCAATGGCTATGAGTTTTGATGGAACCACAATACTCTGATTGTGAAGACTGTCGACGAAGTCGGAATTGCTGCCGGGGCTTTGTGGCGGAGCGACCGGAAGGGAGTTGTTGTTCATGGTGATGGTCTTGACACAAGCATGTCGAGTGTTGAGAGAGACGAGTCATGAGATAGAAGAATAAAAACAAGGCAAGAGAATAGTGGGGCATTGGTTGTGTAAATGAGGGAGAGGTGAGTTTGTGGTTGGGATGGGAGAGGTGTTAAACTCGGTTGGTGGATGTCTTGTTATATTCCTCGCAAGTATTCTTAGAGCTGTAAATGAGCCGATTTGAGCCGAGCTTTACCCAGGCTTAGGTTCAGGCTCATAAAATTTGGACAAGGCTCGGGTTTGGTATAATTTTTCGGGCTCAGGCTTGGCTTGGGTCATGAAACGCTCAATAGAGAGAGAGAGAGGGTGTGATTGTACGTTGTGCGTCAGTGCGTATGAGTGAGGGCGCGAGAGACAACAGATAAGTATCTATATTGAAAAAAAGAAAGAAAAAGAAAGAAGAATTCAATGAGATGCGTGCGAGATGAGAGGGCAAACTGATAAGTATCTATATTGAAAGAAAAAAAAAGCAAAAATCCAACGAGAGGGTTGTATTCGTACCTTAATGAGGATGAAGAACATAAGAAGCTTCCACTTAGAAACTTAGAATTGGAAGTAGGTCGTCATGGAGAAGATGGTGGGATCGTGGGAGAAGAAGAAAGAACGGTGATAGAAGACTAAAAGATGGGTTTGAAAGTTATTTAGGGTTTGTTTGGATTGCAGGAATTCAGGGGTGGGAATTAAAATTGACAGGTGTGAATTTCAATTCTTGCGTTTGGATGACCAATTCCCACTGGAATTAAAATTCACACGAGAAAAAAGGATACTAAATTTTCACGGTTCATGAGAATTATAATTCACACCTTGGGGGGGTGTTTATTGAGATTCCCGCGTAAACTAAATATTTTGTTAGGGTGGTTTAAAACGATAATTCTCCACCCCTAATGATTATGGTTTGGTAACCCATAATTGGGTTAGGGTCGACCCGATGACAGGTCTTGCGATCCGGTGATCGGTCCCACTAATCTGGCGATTGATCCCGTCGGTTCAACGACCGGTCCGCTCCAATTTTTTTAATTTGAAAATGAGTTTTTTGGTACTAGATCTAGACCGTCCGAAACTTTCGGTCCGGACCCAGTCAGGACTGGTTCGATACCCGATCACTGTACATTAAATCTTGTTGCCATCCCTATTTGTAAGAGAGTACATGACTTGAGTTTTTAATAAAAACTAATGAAGGAAAAAAATATACACTAGCTATACAAATTAGATAAATTAAGCTATGAGTAACGTGTCAACCAAACAATAGAATTTCAATAATCATAAGAATTACAAATCATATGCATTCCAATTTTCATGTATATTTGCATTCCTGCCATCCAAACAGACCCTTAAGAGTTTTTAAGTCTTAACTAGAGTCCATACTCCATAAAGTGTTTAAATAAGTTAATTATTTTTTAAATCTTAAATTATTATTTTTATGAATTTAATTTGTTAAGTTTTAACTTAATAAATAAATAACTATTTGGCTTTTTTTTTTGTGGGAAAATATCTATATCTATATATATATATTTGTCGCTTTATCCTGGCTACACGGTCCATACTCCATACTGTGTTTAATGACTTATACACATTAAGTCATTAACTTTGAACTTAATGATTATTATATATATATATTTTATGATATATGAATTTATATATCATACATACATACGATGGAGATGATCTTACTCAAATTCGGCTCAGGCTGGTTAAAATAATGAGCCTTTTTTGGGCTCAGGCTCAGCTCAGTTCTCTGACCTAAATATTGAGTTTAGTCTCGGCTCCTACGAGCTTGAGCTGAGCTTGGCTCGTTGACAGCTCTAATTATACTCCTTGTCACAAAAAAAAAGGAAAAAAAAAAAAAAGATTGTGGAATATAGACAGCTCGAAGAGAATGTCTGATTGAGAAAGATGAAAGAGAAACATTTGGTACGAGAAGTGGATTAGAAACCACGTTAGAGTGGAGTGGACCAATAGGTGATTGTGTGGCTTAGGTGAAGTCAGGTCTCTATTCCAACTGTTGAAGAAGTGTCGAGGCTTGCTACATTTTTGGTAGGCAAAATGCATCTACATTTATGTTGCATTCAATGAATTCAATTGTCTTCTTCTTCTGAGTTTTTAATTTGATCAGCAGCTAGTGTAACGATGATAAAATATTTCTTTTCAGCTTTAGAACAATTTATTAAATGTATGGAAGATGTTGAAGTAGATGTTTAAAGGGTGAGGATGCCTCGAAGAGTGTGTCTAAAATTCTTCTTATTTATTTTTTTAAAAGTGAATTCTCCATGCAAAATGTTGTTAAATATTTATAGCCACAATTCTATCTTTGCATACGTTTTTTTAAGATAGATGTATGGGTCGTTATCGGAGAACTCCAACTGCCATTAGAGAGCTTTAGTTACACACAAACTCGAAACTCTTTCACGTTTCATTAAACTATTTTTGTAATAAACTCTCCCACATGCAGTATAGTACGTGGCGGTGTGTTGCTGCACAAGCCTCCTGCTTGGGATTAGTCTGGCCTAAGGCCCGGACACCCAAGTTATAAAAAAAGAGAGAAAGTAATAGGTATATTTTCCTCCCTTTGTTATTGTTAGAGTAATTTTATGATTTGGGTTTAAATCATTGTAGCAAATTTTAGAAGCAAACTGTAAGTGATATTCTGATGCGGTATTTTCGACGGTACCAATCGCATAATGCTATAGAAGCGCAACGAAAAAAACCCTAAGAGTACAGATAAACCGTAGACTGGCTTCATGAGTTACTGCCAGAAATACTGCATCGAAATATCGCAGACGATTTTCTTTTGCAAATTTTTACCTTTCCAAGTTTGCCATGCTTGAGAGGTAAAACTTGCCTTTTGTGTACAACATTTCTTTTAGTAAACTAGACAAAGGGAAAGAAGGCTACACCATTAAAACATTCTACAGAAGACACCTTACAAAGGACTACACTGATTACTTTCCATAACAGAAGATTACAAAAACACCAAGACTTGACAACATTACAAGCTGACTTCAAACTTCCCGTGTTCCAGACTAATCACCGGATCAGAAACGAGGGGGGCCCATTGGGCCTCCAGGGCCATGAGGCCCACCAAAGCAGTCTTGTAAGAGCCAGCAACAACACAACAGAGACAAGCTGCATAACAACACAAATAAAATCTTAAGTTGAAATTAGGTTTTTAATCAATGAGACCAACAAAAGATGCTTAAATTGCTAGGTATGTATATTTTACTTGCAAGATAAACAAATAATCATGATCAGATGGCGATCAAGGCTGCGTTTGGCTCGGCTTGTGCTTTTGGATAATCATGATCAGATGTTAACCCACACGGGTTAGCTCGACTGGTAGGCTCTCTAGTTCAAGAACTGGAGGTCATATGTTCGAGTTCTTGAGGTTACGGGTTCCACGTTATTAAAAAAAACAAAAAAAAACAATGATAAGTGATTAAGGCTGCGTTTGGCCTAGCTTATGCTTTTGAGTAAGCACTCATTGGCTAAGTGACTCAATGGGAGCAGGTATCCGCAGCAACAATAAGTTGCTTATTTGAAGAAAATAGCTTTTGGTAAATACATTTATTTAAGTGCTTATAAAAATTTAGGCGTAAAATAGGTATTATAACAATATTATTAATGTTTTAAAAATGATATTTATTTAAGTGCTTATGAAGGTTTAGGGGTAAAATAGGTATTATAAAAATATTACTAAAGTTTAGAAATAGCTTTCGGCATAAGTAGGAGTGTACAAACGGGCCATTGGGTGTACAAACGGGTTGCCCGATCCGGCCCGATAGATTTTTGGGCCGTGCTGGGCTGGGCCGTGTCAGGCCCAACACACAACAAAGCTGTTGGCCAATCGTGCGTTTTCGTGCTGGGCCAGATCATCCCATTTGTACACCCTTAGGCAGCCCAGCACGACCAGTAGGTCTAGAATAGGTTTTTCTTCAATTTTTTTTAAAATAAATTATTTTATCTTTAATCTTGTTAAGTATAACTTATACTTATACTATAATAATATAAATACTAGTTTCAAATATATAATTATACAACTTAAAAGTAT
>JAUPMG010000004.1:6849750-6862187 GCA_031762675.1 Pachysandra terminalis | reverse complement strand
CCGGTAGATTACACGGTCGTACCGGGCTAAGGACGAAGAAGATGTTGTAGCACTTGACTAGAACTTTGAAAACTAAAGAATTCTGCTCTTTGCAGAAATTACAGAAAACTTGAAAACTGAATAAAAGAAAGGGGAGGAGAGCTCAAGTTGCTTGAAGCTTGCTTAAGTTGTGTGTCTCAACAAGTAGGATGAGTCCTCCTTATATAGGCCTCAAAGGAGAGAGCTAGCCGTTTGAACCATTAAAGCCCAAAACGGTTATACTATTAAAACACATCCGTTTTAGACTTAAATGTTCAAAACGGCCCCAATATACAAATAAATACAAAACGTTTTAAAACGTCTCAACTAAAGCCAAATGCTTTGAATTTTAAAATCAAAATCTAACACGACGTTACATTTCGAATTACTTACTGTAAGAAAAACAGAAACTAGAAATCTGATGCCTAATCTGTCAAATTTTCTCTTCTTGACTAAGAAAAGATCATTTCACGATTGAACTTTCGATAGTTTGTAAACACAAAATCAGTATCGTTCAGATCAATATCAACTTATAATTTCTTGAACCCATTTTTTGTTATAAAAATAATTTATAAATTTAGGTTAATTAAACAGATATTAAGTTAAATCTCCACGTTTTCTCATGATTTTTACAAAAAACAAACAGCAAATATTAATCTATGCTTTGAACTAGGGGTGGCAATGGCCGGGTGACCCATCCTGCCCAGCCCTATGATTGGTCGGATTTGGGCAAGGGTAAGTTGCCCGTAGGGTCGGACCGGGATGAGCTAAAATTTAAGCCCCGATCAGTTTTTTGGGCTGGGCTCGAGTTTATCTTAAATTAGCTTGGCCCGATCTGGCCTAACATTAATGAATAATATATAATTTTTATTTAAGTGTCTATCATTATATTGTAGTTGTCGTTTAGTGTTGAGAAGCTTATTTTCTCTTCGTGCAGACCTAGGTTTGAATTCTTGCAGCAACAAAATAGTAATACATTTATAGTTTTTAGTTTAAAAATAACACATTTCAAGATTGGGAAATGGAATTGAGGTTGGACGCAACAATATTTCTATAAACAAATGAAAATAATATATTAAAATATTTTATTATTAAGTTCAAATTTTAATATAAAAATTATATATACATGATTTTTTAAGCGTGAGGTATATGCACAAGTCCACATTGATGTTTTAGTGAGTAGAATTTTTTTTTTTGTAAGGTTAGACCTTCCTTTCAAAAAGTTTTTAATGTTTAGAGTGATTTCATCTGTAATTAGAAAGAAGATTATCCCAAATACCTCTCTTATTACTTTTCTTCTATCCTGATGCACACAATATTTTTTTAAAATAACATTTATGCCCCATCTTCTTCCCAAATCGAAATCGCCTATTATTGAAAACCATTTTCTGGTGATTTGAAAACCCCTTTCCTCTTACCATTTTTTTGTGATTACGTCTTCTCCGTTTTGAAAATCCCATTCCTCTTACCATTTTCTGGTGATCACGTCTTCTCCGTTTTGTATCTCTTGAAAACCTCTTCAACCTCTTACCATTTTTCGATGATTTGAAAACCTCTTTCCTCTAACCATTTGCATCTCTTGAAAACCCCTTCATCCTCTTACCATTTTCTGGTGATCACATCTTCTCTGTTTTGTATCTCTTAGAAAACCCTTTCATCCTCTACCATTTTTAGTCGTCCCCTTATGCACAGACTGAAAAATTGAAAGAGAAGCTGAATGATATTGTTGCAAACCAGGAAAAGTCAGGATAAATACCCCCGTCCATTAAAAAAAAAAATTGATTTTAGGAGATTATGGTAGTTTTATCCCTTTTCTATAGCTGAAAACCTCTTTCCTCTTACCATTTGCATCTCTTGAAAACCCCTTCATCCTCTTACCATTTTCTGGTGATCACGTCTTCTCTGTTTTGCATCTCTTAGAAAGCCCTTTCATCCTTTACCATTTTTAGTCGTCCCCTTGTGCTCAGACTGAAGAATTGAAAGAGAAGCTGAAAGATATCATTGCAAACCAGGAAAAGTCAGGATAAATACTCCCGTCCATTAAAAAAAAAAAATTGATTTTAGGAGGTTATGGTAGTTTTATTCCTTTTCTATAGCAAGTATGCTAAAAGTGAGATATATTTCATGGCCATGAGATAAGCTTGAATTATCTAGTAATATTCATGTAATTCCTTGATTCATCTCATAATAAACATATATTCGTCATGTTAACTATTTCAATCTATGACCTGGTTCATTAAAGCAATATTAAAACACATAGTTAGGTATCTACAGTAATTATGTATTATTAATGGTAAATTATTATAGAATACAATTAGTTGTTATAGAGCAAGACAAGTTGTAATTTTTTACAACAATTTCTGAACAAATTTTTATTCTAACAGAATTTGAAATATAAAGGTGTGTGAATGTAAAGTTCAGATTTATATGGTCCTAGATGGTGCACCACCGTGCCTTAATTTATTTTAGGACCCTATGGTCCAAAACAGAATTTCATTAAGGCCTAGTGGTGCACCATTAGGACCATATGGTCCAAAACAGAATTTCAGTTATTTTTCAACTCCTAGAGGTGTGTAAATGTGAACTTCAGAGCTATATGGTTCAAAATGAAATTTGAAAGATCTCCAAAGAAAGCAATTGGTACTGAAATTTCGGATAATCTTCTCGTTGTTTGAAGTTGAAACTTTTTCCACGCTTGGTTGGTTTTGATGCTTACTGAACATTCACCAAAAAATAAAAAAGAAAAATGGGAATTCCAATGGAACAAGAATTTGAATGTGTAATATTGGAAGTCATGCTTAGAATAGCAATTGTAACCTTCTTTGATTTGAGATGAGACAGTCGTGCTTTGAGTTAGGGTTTTAGACTTTTCCAACATGTCGGATGAAAAAAATATCAGATGAGTTCGGGCCGAAACAGATTTGGGGGAAAAAAAATCAACGTTTAGCCTTTCTTAGAATGAGAAGTGTATCGAATGAAAGAATACCAAATGAGAAAAGCTCGTTTGTTGAGGTGAAAGAGAGAGAGAGAGAGAGAGAGAATCACTTAACCTTAAAAATTTCTTAAAAGTAAGGTCTGACCTTACAAAGAATTTTTCAACTCAATAAAATGTCAATGTGGACTTGTACATATATCTTACGTTAAAAAACCATATATATATATATGTGTGTGTGTGTGTTTAGAAGGTATATTGGATGTTTCTTAGTGCATATAGATATTTCAATGTCTAGGATTTAAAAATAAGAATTAAGAGATGAATTTTATAGATTCATCCTTTCTTTTTCTTATAACTAAAAAGAAAAAATTAGTTATTTTGTTAT
The DNA here is from genome assembly GCA_031762675.1 of Pachysandra terminalis. Taxonomy (NCBI): domain Eukaryota; kingdom Viridiplantae; phylum Streptophyta; class Magnoliopsida; order Buxales; family Buxaceae; genus Pachysandra; species Pachysandra terminalis. The sequence goes on along the minus strand of JAUPMG010000004.1, from coordinate 6,858,849 downwards.
TTTTCCTTTTGTTTAAGGTTGTTCTATTATTTTAACACTCCAAATAAGACAAAAAAAAAATGAAATATAGTTTGCTTTAGAATCCTAAAAGAAAACAAAAGATTAAAACTCCTTTAAATGATGGTGTTTTAGGTATTTAAAATAGATTAACTTATCTAATTACATGACTTAACTTCTAAATTTAAATATTCATTACCACATATTTACACATGTACTTATCCAGCACATCATACTAGCATATGGTCAGTTTTTATTTTTTTTAAAAAAACCCGTAAACTTATTTTAACTTTATCTGGCTAATTGTAAAATAAACTTATATAATTACATGTCTTAACCTTTAAACTTAACTATTTATTACAATATATTTACATGTATACTCATTTAGTCATCACATTAGTAAGGCTGTCAATGAGTTGAGCTAGCTCGGCTCGGGCTTGGCTCATATGATCCGAGCTTGAGCGCTATAATTAGGCTTGTACGCCGAGCTTGGGCCTGAGAAAAAAGCTCACTATCTTGACGAGCTTGGGTAAGCGCAATTTGATTAAAGTTCGGGTCAGAGTGTGTATAAAATTATACATCATTTTCTTAATCATATATTAATATTAAACATACATGTTAATATTACATATATAATGGAGAACTTTTATTTACAGCCATTAATTTATCTATTCACAAAACCTCAACCATTCAAAATCGACTAACGATTAGTTTAGTAATAGTTTCATAATATCTATTTTATCCCTAAACTTTCATAAGCACTTAAGTAAATGTATCTACCAAACGCTATTGTCTTCAAGTAAGCAGTTTATTGTTGCTGTGGATAAGTGCTCTTATTGAGCCACTTATCCAATGAGTGCTTATCCAAAAGCACAAGCTGGGCCAAACGCAGCCTAAAGTTCAGAATACCCACTAAATGAGGTTTTAGTCATTCCATGAATAGCCTAGGTGCATGCAATAGAACATTCAATAGAATCAAAATATAACTGTTCGTTCTGTTCACTAGGATTCAGTCATTTCCATGTTCTCAGTCTGCCTTGCACAAGATTCTAGCTATACAAATTACAGTATTAAGAGTAAACAAGAATATATTGGCTTCGAACCGAGCATGACAAAAGCTCAAGCGCATTTACCTTAGTTACGAAGAACCTCAAAGTAAGCCTTTCTGACTTTGAAAGAGCGAGACTTCAATGCCTGCATATCTCGTATCATATCAATCCACTTTGTGGAAAACTTTAGAGCCTCAGCTTCACATTTTCAAGCATTCCTAGTAACTCTGTGTAAGACCAGGTTGAAGACTAATGAATCTCTAATGACCCAGAAAAAGATAGCAAATGAGAAAATAAATCAGTTCCTTCATTCAACCGTGTGTTATTAAATCTTATCATAAAAGTATCATCTTGCAAAAGATACTTAAGATGAAAACTTCACCTCACCACCACCATGACAACTGCAGTATTTAGATCACAAGCTCTATAATAATATAACTTGGATGAAAGCATGGAATAACTCATATGCCTTAAAGAGTTCTAACGACGGTTGTATTTTCCATGTGGTGCGAGTGACGTGAAGTATCTGAAACTATGGTCATTTCAACCATAGTGTTTAAACTCGGGATGTAGTGAAAATCTTAAAACTAGTTAACATCACTACAAAATGTGACATGACTTGTGTATAAGAAATACAAGAGACCTTTTTGCATCTGTTTGTACTTTGGGTGCCAAATCAACCATAGTGTTTAAACTCGAGGATCGGATTGGGGTGGTTGTTCCCGGCTGATCCCAAGTTGGATCGGCGATCTGTATTAGGATCGGCTGGGTCAAATAATGAATCAAAAGACCAAAAAAAAAATGACAAGTTACTTGTCTCGGCCGATTTGTTTCGACTCGGCCAAGTTAGATCGGACTATTCAACCGAGTTTGACCAGTACATGTATCATATCTCGGACCGAGCCGATCCCAAGTTGTATCGAACGATCAAACTCAGGATCGGCCAATCCTTTACACCATGATTTCAACATGTACGAAAACCACAACTATAAATGCCTTACCCCAACTAGTAGGGGTTCACAACATAAATCCTGTTCCGCATTATCAATCTTTCAAAAGTCATAAGTTAAGTCAGATTATGTGTACTCAAATCTTTTTTGACCAACTTGATCCAGGTCCTTCTTGGTCTTCCTCTTTATCTTCTTGGATCTCCAAAATGAATACCCTCACACCTTCTCATAGTCGCCTCTATAGCTCGTTGCTTTACATGTCGAAACCATCGTAACTTACCTTTCCGTGACCCCTATTTGGGCAACAACTAGACACTCAAATATGTTTATTCCTCATGTTATCTTTCCTAGTCTTCCCACATATCCATCTCAACATTTTCATTTCAGCAATGCTCATCCAATGTATATGTTGCTTATTTGTTGCCCAACATCCTACTCCATACATCATAAGCAAGCCTAATAGTTGTCCTGCAAAATTTTCCTTTTAGCTTAAGAAGAACAAGTCAATCAAACAACACTCTACAAGCGCCTCCCCACTTAAGATATTCAGCTCTAATTCTATGTGCAGCATCCTCATCAGTCTCCAACTCTTTATGGAGGGCAATCGATCCAAGAGTGAAACATAGTAGTGCTCTCTCGAGTCCCTAATAACATTTTCACAGTTCTCCGTACCTTCACTATTTAATAAGTTTTGGAAATATTCCATCCACCTTTCTTTACTTCTCATCCATTACCAAAAACAAGAATAAGAAGAGATTCTTTAAATGAATTTTCTGCTAATAGAAGAGGTAAATCCCCAAACAACCAATTTCCTGCCAAAAGGAAGGAAGAGGAGGGGAGTGTGCATTGGATCCCCCTATGTTTTGCCCTTTAACATTATCCTGATTGTTCATGGTGTCAAGAAACTAAAATTTACTACAAAAAAGAATTAAAAAGGAGCAAAAATGACCCCAATAATGCCATCTTTTTTCTCCACAAAATTACAAAAGAAGAAAAATAAAAAAGCAAACTATATTTTTCTTCTGGTAACTGAAAGAAGGGTAGACATCATGCAATATGGGATATAGACTAAAGCACATGGTAGACAAGCTCAATGACTCAGAACAAAGAGGACCCTTCAACAGCAGAGACTGCAGATATTGTCAAAAAAGGCTAACAATTTCAGACCTAACCTTCCTGTTAAAAACTGGTCTTCAGTTGAGGTTAGAGGCCATTGGCTAACTAGGCCTCTTTAGATTGGACCAGGTTAAGGCATGGAACTCTCAGGCCTAACCATCATGAGTAAGATCTATAGCTCAAACAGGTCGGATGTCTCACAAACTAATCGTTTGTGGTCTATCATACCTAAATTATAACAGGGCCTGGATGCCCTGTGCTGATGCCCTTAAAATTTTCAAAGGGTGGGGGGTTTGGGTCTTGTTTCAGAGCCCAAATGCCAATCCAGTCCTGCACTCCATAGCTTTTTTTTTTCTTTCCTTAAGAGGTTACAGTGTAATGTAATAATTAATCAGTAAAAGACAGTACAAATGCAGCCGTAAACATAGATACGAGTATACTTCCCCATCCTAAGTAACGAAATATGTACTCAGGTCAACCCTCCGCAAAAACCCAAAAGAGGACCATAACCCAGTGTAGGTCCCGCCGGAGCAGGGTCCCAGTAGGGGTGGACTGGCAACAGACCTAACCTTGGGCCTTTTTGAGCAAATTGGCTGCACTCAAACTCAAACCCCCGTTTTCCCGCTGACAGCCCGAGGTTTTTACCATCACACCAAGTGATGGTCCCTAATTGTGCCACTTTAAGTTCAAGAAATATATTTCTGTGGCTGCATTGAAGATTTTGGAGATTCGTCTATTGGGGAAGATGGGATATGAAGGCAAAATTGAATCTGATTTCAGTATACTGAGTTCTGTATGGATATCGGTGATCAATGTCATTTCTTTAGCTATCTTAGTTTTACGTTGTTTTTCTGACAACTTTCTTCACATACAACATATAATTGTGGACATACACATGCCCGCACACACACACGCACAGAAAATAAACACAAATTCTTCATAACAAAAAAGCTCCACAAACACTAACAAACTGCATGATATCATTTCTTCTTCTTTTTTTGTGGAGGGGGGCAGATATTCATGCAAATGCACCAATTTAACTCTTAGTGATATTCACAGACTAAAAGGCAAGCACGCACGGTACTGGTGTGTCAGTGGCTTAATGGTTCATGTTTTAGGGGTGAAGATCGGTTGCAAACCCAGTTCTGTATTTGCTTAGTTAGCTAGCATCTTTTGCATAGTATGTGTTTACCTGTGTCTTCTAATCCCCATACCACCAACATAATCCTAGAAATAAGAGAAGTAGCACAGTTCAACTGCAATATTGCATAATATCATATATTCATGGTTATTATGATAAGTAACATATAGACGCATGGATATGCTTCAGAAAAGGAAATTTCCTTGGCCGAAGGGTGCCCGGCTCATGGGAAAGATTAGTTACTACATATAAAAGCATAGTCAAGACTAACAATATTGATGAACTCAAAAATGATTTTCATTAGGAGATTGATGATACCTCTAATCAAATGCATAAGGATCATCTGTATAAGGATTCAGAGACCCTTCTGTAAACAAATCACCAATATTTGAAGGCCGGGAATGACCACCTCCCTTGGTTACCTGCAAAAGGAGTAATAGGTTGAAATATGAGCACAACTTAAACATACAGGAAGGATCCAAACCCTAAGAACCGTAAATGAAACATGTCAAACAAAGAAAAGAGGAAATGAATCTGGCTACCATATACAACTGGATGATGCAAGTCCTATAGGATATTGCTTTCCAAATTCTTCTATACAATTATCACATTAATGAAGCTGGTTATTTTCTTTCTCTGCGCTGATTTCCCCCCTACTATTTGGACAAGCTTTTTAGACTTAGGCATGTAGGTCCTTGTAGATTCCAGTGATAAGCAAGGACTCCTTAAATACCAGACAAGAATAGTTGCCCTTTAGCAATTGCCTATGATATTCCCTCTCAAGAGATCCCTAAGAAGCAAAAAAGCTACCAATTGATCAGACCATACCTAATTTTACTCCTTAATTCTTGCATTCATCAAATGTCAAAGTGATGAAGAATGTGTAAAAACCTTTTTTTTTTGGTAATGGAATGTGTAAAAACCTTGAACAAGAAGTTTTACTAATTTATTTTCTAGTAATCTACCCTCAGTCTTCTGGACCTCATAACTTTAGCCCATTAAAGCACATCCCTGCAGTTAATACAAAAGAAGAAGGCAGCCCGTCACATGCTACTTACCTCCCAGGAAATAAATTACATTTGTTCTAATTCATTTGACTCAGGATTAAAGTATCAGTGTACTGTACCAGAAAGGGTCTGATCAGGTACAACTAGATTGGACCATATCAGTAGTCCTGTTTTACTTTTTCTAATATATATATATATATGTGTGTGTGTGGGTGTGTGTGTGTGTGTGTGTATGTGTCTGTCTGTGTGTGTGTGTGTGTCTATGTCCTCTTTTAGTCGGTTGCAGTCTTGCATATAAGAGAGAGGGAATAAAAAAAAAGGCAAATACGCCCCTCTTTCATTTTCTCTCTTCCCCTCTCTATTTAGATTAAAGTATTCCTTTTTTTTCCACTTTTAACGACCAGTATGTACCGATACATACTAGTATAAACCAGGTTGGATGGCTGGTCAAGACGAGTAGATACCGATATCAGCTGACACAGTGTTTTGAAATTTTTTTTTTTTTTTTTGAATATTTCTTTGTGTTGCAATTGGCATCGGACCGGCCAGTACAGACCAGTAATGGACAATACTTTAATACATATATTTGGTAGACCCTTTTTTCACAATCTAAAGTGTTACAGATTAGATTATTATGATCATTTGGCTGTACAGTAATAAGTACTTTTTACTGCTTTTTCTTTTTATCGGTAAAAAAAGACTTATATTAATAATCATATATATTATCTGTACAAATATACAATCATATAAAATATCCCTATCATGCAGTAACCTAACTAATCCCAACATAATGCCCATCTGCAATTAAACTCTTCAAATCGAATTCCTACAAACTCCGCATGAATCGAGACCCAGAAAAATAGAAGTGATACAGCCTTCTCCACCACGTTCTAAACAGAATTCTCCTTGCCTTCAAGGATAATGTTACCAAATGAAGCCAATATCCCAACAGTGAGTTTCTAACTTTCTATGTTATCAAGATAATGTTACATTCAAATACACCCATAGTCCAAGACAATCTATCATGACAGGTATTTCTTAATATTTAAACTGGAGTTGGCAACAATGAAAAATCTATTACCTTTTAATCGAGAATCCCACCTTCTTAGGCGTCAATTAACCAAAAGATACTGTAAATTATCTAAGTTAGATCAATAGGCATGAAATAGAAGCACAACAAGATCATGGTAAATAATATTGTCCAAAAATCTATGCTGAGTGGGATGAAAAGGAAGGAAATCAAACACCAGCATAATATAGTAACTAAATTCATGGCATAACACCAGCATAATATAGTAAATAAAATCATGGCAAAAACCATCTTGAGTTAGTGAAACGTAATCATAGTGAAAAAAGTAATACAAAATAAGTCTCATGTACACATTAGCAAGGTTTTAAATTTCGCCAGCGAAATTTCGCCAAACTGGGCCCCAGCGAGACGAAATGTAGGGGGAATTCGAAGAATTCCCCCCTTTCCCCCATTTTTCGAAATTTCGGCAAAATATAGTGAAATATTTCCCCAATATTTCTCCAACCTAGCAAAATATTCCGTCAGGTTGGTGAAATATCACCCGAAAAATCTGGCGAAATGTCTGGCAATATCGAAATTGAAAACCTTGTACATTAGTTAGTAGCAACTCTGGTATTGCAGCCCCATCATATGATGTATTATTCATCAGGATGGGTAAGCAACGAACACGTAGTTTGGTTGATTCCCTAAATATCACAGCATCATTATATTCTACAAAAGAGTGATGAGAGTTCTCAATGAAGAAATGTCACTGAAAAAGAAATAGAAATGCAAACAGCTATATAAGAATGAGAAAGTATAAATGAGAATAAATGGCCCTCTTACCTTCTGAACATCTTTTGGAGTCTTGGGTGTTCTCATTGTCTTATGTTTCCTTGGGTCCTGATGTTACATAGAATGAAAAATAATCGTTCATGATGATAGCTATTCTCTTTCAAAATAAAAAGCGTATTTCCATATCACAGAATACAAACCGCAAACATGACCGTGCTTTTTGTTTTTCTTCGCTTTGTAATTGTTCTTCCATTAGAGGTTTCAACTTCATATTCATGGTGAGTTACCTGCAGTAGGAGAACCTCAAAATACAGGAATTACGTGTACATTTCAGACAAAACACCAAGTAATTTATGATTGGATCAGATTCTTGAATTTACTTCACTAAAAGAATACCATCAGATACTCCATTTTCCTACCATAAAAAATGAGCACATCAAATATCAAAGAAATATATTGCCACACTGACATGCATGCCACAATTACACACTAATGCAGAAAGGGAACTGACCTTCCTACTCTGCTTAGGTAGACTCGTTAAACTTCCCGTGTTCACCTTCTCTACTTTCTTCAACAAGTTTGAAACAGGTGTTTGTGTTGCTCCCAAGAAAGGTGAGTCCTGGAACAAATGCAAAATCATCTATTGAGCTGAACACAACAAAGTATACTTGGAAAGTACCTGGAACTATTCTGAGGATAGGCAGAATCAATTAATATTTTCGTTGTCACCTTTTCATTCTCTCTTCTTGTCAGAGCACGTTGAATTCTTGTTCCACCATTAGTCTCCCTCATCTTGATAGATGAAACAGAGAAGTCCTGGGAAAGAAATGGCTTATGGTAAATATCATCTTAGAAAATCACTTTCATACATCCAAACATTGGTTTGATTGTTCAGATAATGTAATAAATTGGATTGCCACTTCCAAACTTCAAACATACTCCTCCAGCCAGTAGCCTAAATGTGTCCAAATCTGTCAAAGAGCTAGCACAAATGAACAATAATTTAAATATATGACTGTCACTTCAACTGTACGGAATCTGGAGGAAGTATTCGAGGATGTCTTTGACGTAATTGTCCATCAAAGAATTAAAATAATTGACACATTGAAAAGTAAAATCTTCAAAAATAATATTGCAAAACTTGCTTTCCCATTGAGCAACACCTGAAGACCCATCAGAGTGATCTAAATTTCTCTGTTAAAAAAAAAACTCTATGCTATGCCACACTAACAAGTCATACCAAAAGATCATTCAATTCCTGCCCAATCAACCTCAAAATTTTCAATGTGTATGTCAAAGAAACTAGAAGCGTGGTACCCTTTCTGACTGTCTCAAACCTTCAGAATAATTGTGGCAAAGTCATAGTGTACTACAAATTATTCTCACTAAGATGAGTATGGATATTAGGAATGTGAACGTTGAAATGATTCTGAGAGGTGTAATGATCATCCATGCATTGGTGTTTCAACAATCATGCTATGCCTAACCAAAGTATGACGATGTGTTAATTTAGTGGAATTTTTTTCAATTTGACAAGATCATGTAATCTCTTCCCTGTGGCCAAATGAATTTGAACCTTATCAGCAGCAAGAAATAGAATTCAAGTTGATTTAGTTATGGGAACATTTAGACTAGAAAGGAAGCACAAGAATGGAATGTGATACATACAAGTGAGGCTAAATCTGGTATTCTATAAAAGGTTTCAAAAAAATTGATATGCTTCAATATGTTTCTGCCAGATATGGACACATCACCCTGTTTCAGTCCATGATCATAATGTGTTGGTATGGTCAGGTCATTATGTGTTGATTGTTTGTTGTTTTTATGTGAGTTCATATTTATAGAAGAAAAAATGAAAAGTACAGACTTTTGTTATGAAGGATAAAACCACAAACAAATATGTAATATGTTTTAAGTCATCTAGCATTATACCGCAATTTGTCAAAGTGAATTTTATAGATGCAAGCCTCTATTTCCTTTGCCTGATGAAAATATGTGATTTTTAAGTCATTAAAAATTGTGGTCTCTAAACCCA
>JAUPMG010000004.1:6805166-6830407 GCA_031762675.1 Pachysandra terminalis | reverse complement strand
AAACCAAGTTTGTTGGGCATCCAGAAGAACGGATTAAGACTTTGACGAGCTCAATTAGTATCTCAAACTCGTCAGTAAATACTATGAAAGGAACCGAGACAGGCACTATACCCAAAGAGTTAAAATAAGAGAAAGAGCAATCTGGAAAAATGCTCCATTGGGACGAAACAGGGCAAATTTCAAGGTTCCGACCTAGCAAATGCTGAGGTCCGAACCCAGTAGATGTTGGCGTCTTGGCCACCCCGGCATGAGTAGGAGCCTAAGCCAAATGGCATTGGCACCTGACGGGGGGAGGGGGGCATGGTGTTGTCCTGACAATCCATGTCCGTCAGGATTCATTTTTGACTTTCCAATGCTCCCAGAGGTCCCGAAATGCCCAATTGTTTTTTATGTATTAATCCTTGGCATGGAATGAGATAATCAAATTGAGAATCGTACCCGACGCAACCAACTTATGTAAAATTGTTTAAGTAATTATCTAATTATGTGATGATTTGCAGGAGTTTGTCAGAGAGGATATCTCTCCGTCCCAAGTGACAGCTTGTCAGGAGGGTTTCCGACGAAAGAGAGAGAGAGTAGTTGGAAAGACTTGTAAGGCAATTCTTGAGGTAGCATCGGTCCAGACTTGAGCATCTTCCATTGTTAGATCGCAACTGCAGCTTACCGTCCACACCTTCTCGACCCACATCTCCATTCTCGGTTCAAGCAAACATCTTAGGAACATAGGTGTCACAATAATTTAGGCCCACGTCGAATCTATTTACCCCAACCTTGAAACACGAGAAGAGACGTGAGTGTCTCGACATACATGAATTGTGTTCACCAAATACCTACCTACAACTTTATATATTTTAAAATTAGAAAAATATTTTCAATTTTCAAGAAAAAAAAAAGATCTTTAATTTCTAACTGATTTTGTTTTCCAAAATGATTCACATTTCAACCTCCATTTCGTTACCGCCACCGTAAATAATTTTCAATTTTCCAAATCATAGATGCAATTACATTTGATCAAGATCAACAACTGATTATTAGTTATATGTTCTAATGAGAAGTGGTTAACCATGTTAAGGAGTAATCTGTCGATTGGCTGTATGATGTTGAAAGAATTTACCACTTTATCTCGTGGATAGCTGGAAGTCTTTTTTACTTTAATAGGTTTTAGAAAATGATTATCAATTCAATTTCAGACTGCTTTCGAATTTTTTTTTTATTATTTTTAAGTGCTTTTTATTCCATTTATGTATAAAAATAATATTAAATAATACTTAATAAAAATTATACTATAATACTTAATAATTATTGCCAAATTAGATATTAAAAACCGCTAGAGAGATATAATACTATAATGTATCACATGATGTCTTCAACTCGATCCAACTTTGGCCACAAATTAAGTTTGCTGTTATGGAGTCTCAACATCTTGTGTTACATTTAAGAAATAAATAAATTGTTTAGAAGATGAGCTTGAACAAGTGATTTTGTCCATTTGATTATGTCATGTTCTTTTTTCTTTTTTAATTGTAAATCAATCGTAGTAAAGAAATAAAAGCTTGAGGCTTACTTTTAAGTGCTTGGTCTTAATCTAAGTCACCAAAACGCCGAGTGAGAGTGGGAGCAGGAGCGGGAGCGGGAACAAGAGTGTTAAACTTGAAAATAACTTATGGTCCATAATGCTTACAGAGCATTTGTATATATACATATAAAATGTACTTTCTGAACAAAGATATAGTTAAAAATAGATATTTATCGACTCTTTTTTTTTTTTTTTAGAATAAAACCGTCAATTTTTGTATTTTCATAAAAATTTTAAAAAATAATAAAAATATCTATTCTTTTTTTTAAATCTCGTCCCCTAAATGTTTTAAAAATAACTCAATTTCAATATTTAATATGCATTTACTGTAATTCACGGATTGAATTTTCACATATGCGGATAGATGACATTTTCTTCCCATTCTAAGCACTAGAACGTTACCTAAGGGTGACAGATTGTGTGTGACCTAAGTCATGATCTACTAAAAAAGTGCCATATGTCAAATTATCCACCACAAAATATAGCAAAAACAAAGTTTAGAAAGATAGAATTTACAAAACATCTTTAGATGTCATCCCACTTAGCCACGTGGCTTGATCCCACCTGTCACAATCCTAAATTTTGAGATCTTATACCTTGCCAAAGGGGCAGAAGAGAAATAAAACATGGAGCTTACTAACTTGCTTTTTCCTGTTCCGGACCAACAATAAATCACATCACAAACCAAATGGATTTGTTGTAACTCAAATTCACATTCGGTGTGGAATACAAAGAATAACAAGAAAATGATTGAAAATGAGTAGCCAAGTCCAAAAAAAATAAAAATAAAAATAAAATAAATAAAGAAAAGGGGAAAAATTACATATAAACCTTATTTTACAGTTTTATCTTCTTTTTAGTCCTTAATAATTTTGCTACTTACTTTTTCTTTATTGTTTTGGTTTCCCAAGGTATCCCAGGCTTTTGCCTAGGACTAATCCTTCGAGGAACGGTCGGGCGCCAAGGCAGGGACCTCTCTCAAAAAAGTTTGATGCATCCACAAGGGCTCGAATTTGAGACCACTTGCTTAAGCGACCAGAGCCCTTTCTACTCAGGCCAACCTTCGTTGGTTCTTACTTATTCTTCCTACTTTACAATTTATTTGTCATTTCAGTCCTATAATAGTGCCAGTTAAGATAAAGCAATATTCTAAAATCAAAAAATTAAAATTAAGCAGCAATTTCGGTGTAAGCAGCAATTTCAAAAACAAAATTATAAGAGACCAAAAAAAAGATAAAACTGTAGAGTATGGCTTATATGTAATTTTCCCTGAAAAAAAAAAAAAAAAAGAACAATTTGGGCGTAACGGTGTCTCCATCGGTCTTGATTGGTAAGCTTGGATTGGCGTATGGGAACATACAAGTTCCCGTGTATTTCGGTGTAAGCAGCAATTTCAAAAGTCCAAATTATGAAGAATCGTGAAGAGGGACACCTAATGGTCCCGGGTGCTTAGTTCTTGGAACCTGGATTAATAAAGTCCACATCTAGACTCTAAATGTTGTCTTTATAGTTTATACTGACCCACAGGTCAATTTTATTATACATGCATACCTACTCAAGGGTTGGCCTGTGAATGGATTGGATTCGAAGCGGATTTCGCTGAGTCCGAATCCATCCTGTTAAAAAGTCTACTAGATCTGAATTCGAATTCGAATCTGCCGAATCTTTATATATTCTATTCAAATTCGATTATGATCCGAAATACAATTCGATTCGAATATCCTAAAATCCAAGTCTAGAAGAGAAAAATGCTGAAAACTAGTATATATCACAAGTAATAATACCATGTGACAATAGTACATAAAAGTAATATATGTGATTGAATGAATATGTTGTTATGTGAGACACTATTTATAGATAACGATAGTATGTGACACACTATACAAAAAAAATATATCAGTTTTAATATATAATCGAATCAGATTTATATAGATCCATATTCAATTAGATTATAATCGAATTTTTCAGATTCAGATCGAAAATATCTTACTGAATCTGCTATAATCGAATCGGATTCGGGTCATGATCCGATCCATTCGCAGGCCTACTCAAAGGCTTCAAGAAAGGATAAAGAAACTACTCAAAGGCTTCAAGAAAAGATAAAGAAACTAGAGTTGGTTTGGGTCGTAGGAATTAAGGGGTGGGAATTGGAATTAGAATTGGTAGGTGTGAATTTCAATTATTGTATTTGGTTAACCAATTTCTATAGATATTGAAATTCACGTGAGAAAGAAAAGACACCCAATTCTCTAACTCTCCCCAACCTTAATGATTCCGATATGGTAACCCATAAATCGGATTAGGGTCGGTTTCGAAACCTGCCCCATTGCCATCCATGGTTTTATAGACCGATCGGTACCGGAACCGGACCTTAAAGGTCCAGTTCCAATCCGCGATAAAAACTATTGTATTGCGGGATTATGGATTAGTCCGATACAACCGTACCGATACAACCAGCCTGACTGGTCTTGTATTTTTTTTTTTTTTTTTAATTTGTTTAGTTAATGGTCCAAACTGGTTTCGATTTGGACAGGCGACCAGTCCAATTGGTCCGGTGATCGGCTCGATCTGATCCGATTTTTTAATTTGAAAATATGTTTTTTTGGGTGCCGGTCGATACCGTTGGTTCGGATCGGAACCAGTCAGGACCGATCCAGATACCTGGTCTCGATACTTTAAACTTTGTTGCCATCCCTATTTGTAAGAGAGTTCATCACTTGAATTAAATAAAAAGTAATAAAAAAATATACATTAGTTATACAAATTAAATAAATTTGGCTACGAGTAATGTGTCAACACAACAACATAATTTCAATACATATATGAATTTGAAATCAAAAGATTTACAATTCATATGCATTATAATTCTCATGTATCTTTGATGAGTCGCAATAAGAGATGGAACCCTTTTTACCAAAAAAATAAATAAATAAGAGATGGAACCCAATCCATTTTCACATACATTTTCAAAATGATCCCACTATACATATTTAGTCCTATACACATAGTGAAGAATGGAAGCAAATCGTTTATAATATAACTGTGAAATGTATTGTTATGTGGAGATTGAGCTATTAAAGCATTTGGGAAGTACTGATGATCCAACCATCGATTCAGTCGATCGAGTTGGATCATTTTGACTTAGTGTTATGTTTAGTTCTAACTATAGAGTATTTATCATACTTTTCGTGACTGCACTTTGCAATATTTTTTTATGCTTTACAGAATAGTAAAACCTGGTGTGTGTTTGTAAATGTAGGCACTATTTTTGTTGAATCACGTAAATTTGTGTCTTGTGTGAGCTTGATTTTTTCTTCACCTCGCTTATCTTTTTTTCTTAACACTATTTTCTGCAGATTCAACCACATGATGCCACTTCATGCCCATAAAACCGATAACCTATCAATCTAAAAGTTTTAAATAATAATCAACCTTAAGGCTGCGTTTGGTTTGGCTTCTATAAGTATTTACTGTAGCTTATAGCTTATATAGGCACTTTTTAAAATTAAATATGTGTTTGGTAGAGCTTATGGATAACTGTTTATCCATAAGCACTAGAGGAAGGCTACTCATGAGGAGCTACTGCTCAGCAGTTTCTCCCAAGTTCTTATGCGTTAGGCTATTTCACAACTTCAGTAATATTTTTAAAATACCTATTTTACCCCTAAACTTTCATAAGAACTTAAGTAAATATTATTTTTAAATTTAATAATATTTTTATAATACCTATTTTACTCCTAAGCTTTCATAAGCACTTAAATAAATGTATTTATCAAACGATATTTTCTTCAAATAAGCAATTTATTGTTGCTGTGGATAAGTGCTCCCATTGAGCAACTTATCCAATGAGTGTTTATCAATAAGCACAAGCTGGGCCAAACGCAGCCTAAACCTTATCAACTTAATCGTAGCAACCAGTTGTCGATTTAATAGAGGTTACGTGGCATTCTGTACTTCCTGCCACTTGAGGTATCAGGAGCTAAAATGGCAGATGATTTTCTTTTGCGAAGAATGTTATTTATTTAATTTTTTTAATTAAGAGAAAAATAAGCCATGTTATAAGACAGCAGAAATCTTTCAAAAAAATGGGTTAGTTACTCGGGCAAAACTAGAGGGTCTAATGATCGGAATCATAAATCGATTAGTTTGACTATAATACCCTTCTTTTAATCATTAAATTTAAGTATGTTAAAAAAAATTAAATGAATAATAATAATAATAATAATAAATAATTGGAGTTTCATAATTCTTTATATTATGAAGCTTCTTCTTCAATAGAAGTATGCGTTTTGTCGTTACAATCATTAATAATATGAAAGGGCTTGTTGTAAGCTAAGGAAAAGACACTAAACAATAATAATAATAATAATAATTAAAAGCTAGACACTAAACAATTAAAACATCAGTGGCTCAGATTGGGGTTTTTTTTCGTGGGATCTTGGATTAGATCGGTTTGGGCTGATTTTGATATTGGATCGATCGATTCTGGTCCGATTCAAATGTTGGATCATTTTTTTTTCAATTTAGATCGACTGGACCGGTGATATCGGTTGGTAACGAATCGATCCAGGCCAAAACCGATTGGATCATTTTTTTTATAAATTTTAAAAAATAAATAGATCTGTTGAATCCACCGATCTAGTCCTTGGACCAATTCAGATTGGCCTATCCGAATCAATATCGGTTGGACCGATCCGATCCTTGAAACCATGGCCCACGTGAAAGTTGAACTGAAAATATCTTATGGACGCAGGATATCTCGTTTTTAGAATTATATATCAGCTTGCCAGCAATAACACATGGAGATTTTTTTATTTATTTTTCCATAAAATATAATTATACAGGGTTAATGGCCGAGTCTTGGTGATCAACCTCCGTTCACCGCCGGTGAAAGCTGTTTGTAACCGAGCATGTGTTATGGTCCGGAAGATAAGAAACAAAATTTGCTGTATATGGGTCCCACAGTCACGAGCAGAAGTAAAAGTTGTACGTCTATTGACTGACTTAATGATCGTTAAACCTAATTTAACCGTATGGCTTTTATCATGAAATATAACTTTATTCCATAATTATCAGAAATGACCTTCCAGCAACTGTGAGGGCCTAAAGGAAAAGCAAGCCATAACTTTTTTCTTCAAAGATAATTATTGGTCAGTGAAGGTACTGTACTCAAAAACTGATTGGTGTGACGAATCATCAATGCACAAGCAATTTGCATTAATGAAAAAAAAGTTGAACCCAATTTTATCAGATTGCATATAGGGCTGTCAATGGATCGGATTATGGTCAGAGTTTGATATCTGTCAATGGATCGGATTATGTTCAGAGTTTGATCTAAATTCGATTCGAAAAAAGCGGATTTAGTAAGGAATAATTCAATAAGATATGTTCTGATTTTAATTGGATTCGGATATAGGTTGATTCGAATTCGATAAGGGGATATAGGTTGATTCGAATTCGATAAAGGGTCCGATCCAATGTCATTTATATATATAATATTGGGTGATTACATGTATTAAACATATAGTTAAAATAAATCATTAGTTTAAGATACTTTAAAAATATATATATATAAATTATATTTATTAGTATCTGATTTTTTATAACTATAAACTAAGTTTATCACAAAAGATTCAATAATTATGTGAATCCGATTCGATCTGAAACTAATTAGATCTGGTAAGGGATTTATGATTCGACAATCTGATCAAATATGATCCGATTCGATCTAATTTTTAATCAAATCAAATTTAGATATGCCCCGATTCTATCCGAATCCGATCTGTTGACAGCCTAGTTCTATACATAATAGTAAGAAGGATGAACATTTAATGTTCTACATTTATTTTATTTTTTTTCTTGTACCCACTACATGAAAAGTTTGTTTAGAGTACTTATAACATTAGCATTCTCAGATTTACCTGGTTCTGACACTGAACAAATGTACGAAAATTGAGATTTGTTTTTTAATTTTATAAATAGAAAGTTACATAAACGTTTGGGGATGGTGTTTTCAACGAATGAGAAGGGGCCATAATGTCATGAGCGTGGAAGGAGCCATAGATGCTGCAACATATGTATGTTATACATCCATATGCATGTGCGGATACACGTCATTCATCTATATATCTAAAATACACGAGTATGTTGTAACGAAAAAAAAGATAAACAAGATAAAAAAGAAATCAAGTACATACAAGACAGAGATTTACGTGGTTTGATAAATCGTGCCTATGTTCACAGATACACTAGATTTTACTATTTTTCAAAGCTCAAAAAAAATATTACAAAGAACATTCACGAAAAGTATTATAAATGTCATGTAATTAGGGTTAAACATAACAGAAAGTGAAATTATTATCTTACCCCTAACCCCCAAAAAATTAAGGCAGAACTGATAACTAGATCATCAGTACTTCTGGAATGTCCGATTCATATATAGAAATATAAGTAGGAACACATTCATATATATAGCACGGATGCACGATGTAATACACCTTCCATATTCTAAAGTCTGCTCTCGTCAATAAAGGATTCTTGAAAGGCCCTTTCTTCACGTGAAATCAGAGGTAGTTGTCGTCCTCCCAGCCTTAAGACGTTGGTAGGACGTCCCCTCAAAAGAGGGGTAGGGTGGGTCGGAGTACGATTATGTGTTTCCCCTCTGGGAGAGTGGTCGAGAGAACTGATAACTAGATCATCAGTACTTCTGGAATGTCCGATTCATATATAGAAATATAAGTAGGAACACATTCATATATATAGCACGGATGCACGATGTAATACACCTTCCATATTCTAAAGTCTGCTCTCGTCAATAAAGGATTCTTGAAAGGCCCTTTCTTCACGTGAAATCAGAGGTAGTTGTCGTCCTCCCAGCCTTAAGACGTTGGTAGGACGTCCCCTCAAAAGAGGGGTAGGGTGGGTCGGAGTACGATTATGTGTTTTCCCTCTGGGAGAGTGGTCGAGTTATATCAAAAAAATAGAGGTCGCTATCAAATCATAACAAAATAGCAAAAAGCCCCTCTGCAATTAAAACCTCACCCTCCTAATTTGGTAGTAGCAGAGGTGGTTGTCACAGAGAAATGTGAAGAGCTGCAAGTAAAATTAACCCATAAATAAATAAATAAATAAAGCTTTTCCCTTGCAATCTAGTTCTTGGAATAAATTCGATTCTACAGTCAATTACCAACTATTTCACAAGACATGTAATGTCTTGTATGCATAAAAAGGAGAGCATTTCGTCTGTCTGTTCCGAGGTAGCTGCGCCATCGACTGTTCCAACAACGGAATTTACTTTTGAACAGACGTGGCGGACTAGCCGATGGTGCAGCTACTTTAGAACAGACGAAATGCTCTCCATAAAAAGTGGACCCACATCTGTAAAACAAACTTGTTTGAATAATGTGTCCTGTCATCCAATATGTAGTTGCATGTGGTATAGACCAAACAATGCAATAACGGCTCATTCACATAATTCAACTTACAAGACTCCTTATTATTTTTATTTATTTCTCATGACTAAACGTATAATGTATATGGTCCTTTTGACACTAAATGGATACATAGTACCTCATACAGACATATTTCTTTACTCTCAACATATACAAAACTATATGAAACACGTTACTGGTACCCTAAAGGAGCCGGTGCCTCCCTCAACTCCTTCCCCTGGAAATGAATATCCTGCATTAAAGCAAATGGATATAATATATCAGCAAAAAAATGCCAACACTTCCCAAAAGCACACCAACAAGGCAGAGAAATATGGAGGGGAAAAGATAAAGAAAAGGGAAATTAGAAAACAAGATGACAGTGAAGAGATATCTAAAATGAGACGCAAGAAACGATTAATGGTTACTTCAAGACATTCATAGGTCAATGCATTTTTCAGAAACTTCTCTAAACTAATTTTTAAAAAGGAATTGGATTTTTTTTTTTTTTGGTGACGTGGAAACCCCGACCCCACTAAGTGGGGACAAGGTAAACCCCCGGATACATGACCCTACCCACAAGGAGCATATATCAGGTAAGCCTGGGGACTTGAACCTGAGACCTCCAGTTCCTGAGCTGGAGAGCCTGCCAACTGAGCTAACCAGTGTGGATTAACCTGGGACCTCCACAAGGTCCAATTGGATTCTTGTTGCTGACACCAAGTAGTTGAAAACTTGGGGAACTAAGACATCCATGATAGGTCAATGTGTTTTTCAGAAACTGCTCAAAACTAATTTTTAAGAAGGAATTGGATTCTTGTTGCCGGCACCAAGTAGTTGAAAACTTGGGAATTGGGCAAGGCTTTTAATTCCTGTTGTCGTTGTTGTTCACAGCTAATTATGCATTGGTTTGCATCGACAGCATCAGTTCTAAAATGAGAACAAAAATCTCAATAATCTACATAAAACAATAATATGTTGCTGTGATAAATTCTTCTGCATAACTATTAGGAATAACAAGTTTAGTATACGGTAATCTTAAACAAGCTCATCAATATTCTCCTCCAAAGTCTGAGCTGATATAGCAAGAACTATGTTGGAGCTAAGAGTATCAGATTTAGACTCCCTTAACAGGTCTTGCATGTAGTAAGAGAGCCATTATGATGACCCCAATAAAAGGTATTAAAGAGCTTCCTGCTTTTGCAGAATCTCTATATTTTATTGTGATATTTGCATAAAGTGGAAGCTCTTGGATAGTTTGCACTTGATAGACAGAAACACCGACCGGTAAACGAAGTAATTTCTCAACACAGTGTGTGCACCTGTTCCTGCCCTCTTTATGTCTTCAGTTTTTTATTGATCAAACCAATTATGGTTTGAAAAAAGAATAGTGTAATAATAATCTACCCATAGGCCCAATTAATTACTGACCCAACCGTAATCTAGATGATCAGCAGATCATCTGAAGAATCTACATTGATGGTCCCACTTTGATTCCTTTAGGTCAGTAGGTTTTGAATTTAGGAGTTTATTTCAATTCGGAGATATAGGTTGTTTTTCTTGTTCATCTTTAATGGTTGTTAAGTTCCCAAGTGGTTATTTTGAGACATGCGGTACTCTATGCAAGGACATATATCATTCATTTTAATGAATAATTAAATATCTTTCTTTAGAGGTGAGCTCTTTAAAGTAGTGAGACTCCATAACTAACAGGTTGATGAGACTCCAACATATTCCTGACAATACGACTGTCAGATCTATTCTTTCCTTTTTTACTCCTGGCAGTAAGACTGGCAGATCTATTCCTTTTAAATTTTTACTTCGGTTCAGTTAAACCATTTGATATACATTGTTGTGCCATTCTCTAACAGCTTAAGCTTTTAGATTAAGTGGTTCTTAATATGGGTATCAGAGTGGGAGGTCGAGTGTTCGAATCCCGGGGGTATGTGTTTGTTCTCCCACGGATGTGTTGTTCCCGTGCGGGTGTGGTGAGTTTGTCTCAGCGCCCTGTGTTTTCCCACGGATGTGTTGTTCCAATGCGGAGCCCACACATGAGGGGGTGTTGAACCATTTGATATACATTGTTGTGCCATTCTCTAACAGCTTAAGCTTTTAGAGTAAGTGGTTCTTAACATGTTCAAGCAACTTGTGCATATAATTGTTAGATTTGGATTTTCCGGCATCACAATGACTCATCTTATACTATCAGTTTCATACGTTGATATGTAGGCTACCATAATGATTTCTTGAACATAACATGCCAAAGCACATAGGAATGGAGATACTCACAGAAGCAAAGTGGTTGACATCTCGATGGTGAGCTTCATCTGCTCGGATCACAGTCACAACATCCTTCAACGTTGCATCCTTGGGAAGTCTCCAGTAGTCTATTGCAATAGCAGAAGCTGGAACATTCTCGATTGCACCACTTTCAATATCTTTCAAATATTCTGTGTATGAATGTATAGCCTCCTCCTCCAGATAACCCACGACTCTATGAGCCAACTTAGGGGAAAGCAGATAGAGCACAAAGAAAGCATTGAAGAAGACTCCTTGCACTGTCAGGACCAGTAGCCTCTCATACCATTTGGGCTTCACAAGCTCCACCATCGTCACCAGGTGCATCCTCTCATCCAACCACCACTCTGCTGGAACCTTCGAAGGGATCTGAGGTGCAGCAGCATCCCTCCCACCATTCCAGGAACAGCAGCCACTGTTTCCAACATCATAGCATGACATCCATACCGTCTCTGCAATGGAGTCCAAGAGTCAGAATTATAAATTTGTATGATAATATAGCAACGCCATTAACTTCCAATCAGTATAGCCAATGCCAGAGTTCCCCACTAACTGTAATGCAGAGAAGTCCAACACTAACTGCAATCCAAGAGTCAGAATCATAAAACTTGGTGCTGTTCCTGGAATGCAGAGAATTCCAACACTAACTGTAATAGGAATATAACATGATTTACATAACAAACATCTAAGGCAGATGCAACAACAAAATAAAACCTATACAGATCACTCCTTGCCATACGCGTTCTTTCCATATCTGGCTTAAAGCAAACATTATTGTCAGTTGGTGATGATGGAAGTATCTCGTTTCCATATTTCTCGTCCCCTCACTAAAATTCATGAGTAAATGGCTTCTAATAAGCATGTTTGATGTCTTGGAGATGATACATCTCTAAATTCGTAAAACCACACTGATTAGGAGCACCTTGGCTGACCTTCATACTTGTTTCCTTTCCATCTTGTTAACTCCAACATCAGTAGCCTATCAAATTGAACAGATTCAAAAAATACTTCTTTGGTGTGGAATAGGTGATGCTCATAGGTACCAGTTGTTAAAATGGGATGCTATTAGTAAACCTCAGGATGTAGGGAGTATTGGACTGATTTCCTGAGGGATTTAGTAAGGCATCATTTGGGCTAGGCTTGGATCTTCCTCGGCCCAACCCGATATTGCCACACTCAACAACTTTATGTGTGTGTGTGTGTGTATATATATATATATATATATGTGCAATTCCAACCATGGTTTTCAATATTAATATATCCCTCGATATATCTAACAATATAACTGCTTTCCCTAGGGGCCGATAAATCCAGGGTGTATACATATATATATATAGATAGATAGATAGATAGATAGATAGATAGATATTTATGCAATTCCAACCATGGCTTTAAATATTAATATATCCCTCAATATATCTAGCGATATATCCCCTTTCCCTAAGGGCTCATAAATCCAGGGTGTAACTTTTATTTTACCGTATATCGGGAGATATATCACGATATCAAGCGATATATCGTGATATTGGTGATATATAGCAATATTGAGTGACATTTCCCTTTTGCTAACGTACATAAGTCATTATAAATTGAATAGGGATAGTTTCCCCTTATTTTGACCAATAAAAAAGATTAAATCTGCAAATCTTTTTCTAAACACTTGAAATTTGAATTTTAATTTATTTTGTAAATTTGTTAAATCTTCAATTCAAAGATCGTCTTGACATAGATTTAGTGAAATTCAACATGTTCTTCGACAAAAATTGCTAAAATCAAGTGAAGGCATGTTACAACTCCTTTTTTTGTATCTACTTTGGTTCAAATTGCATTAAATTGTAATGAAATGCATGTCAATTTAAGTACGGGATGGATTGGCATGTATTTCATTATGAATTTGTAGATTTGAGAGATTGAAACCCCGAAAAGTTTGGGAAGATGTAATTTCTTGGATTTTCACCTAATATGTAATGTTTGATCCTCTGATATTCTCTAATAATTGCATATATTGGAAGCTTGTTATGCATAGGCCGAGAAAATGAATTTATTTTTAAATTATATTTTAATTACTTTATAAAATTAATTAAAATGTATATCATTTTTTTTCAAAAAAAAAAAAGACTTTAATGGTTTGGATATATAAAGTAACAATTTCATTAAAATATTACCGATCGGTTCAATCTTTTACCAAATAAATACTAGCAAATTATTAAAAACTTTATTTCTACTCGAAAACTGAAAAATAATTTAAAATATCTTAAAAATGAAGAAATTTCAAACGTAGATATTTGTAATGGATGACTAGTTAGATTATTATTAGCTAATGGCCTGTGTTAAGCTTTTTGCAAAATCTTGAATTCATTAGTACAAAATAATTTCTAGAGAAAAATTTTAAAAAAATTGAGCCCCATAAGGAACACCATGTGCTATTGAGCCACATGTCTTGAATGCATATTATCATGTACTTGGTTGAAAACCTTCTATTGGATGTTGAATAATTGTTATTGGTATTATTTTGTAAATATAAACTTTCTATTTATGTTTCCTTGAGTATTTTAATGACTGATTACGTAGACAATGACTCCCTTATTTACCTCTAAATACATTTACTTGGTTAATATCATTATTTTTTTGTAATGTTTTAAGTTATTTAAATCTAAACATGTATGAATATGCATCTCATAAAGTTTTATTGGAAATTTTCTATTTTTTCTCTAACATTTTGGGCGACATCGATATATTGAGCAATTCCTCCTTCTCTTAGTGCGATACATCTAGCGATGGCGATATTTAAAATCTTGATTCCAACAAATTTTCCTTTTGGATTTGAAACTTGTTTTAATTAGATTCTTTCGATTTCTATACTAAAGATATACTTATGAAGTTGTTCCAACTTATTGATTGGCGCTAACCTTAGATCCTTGCTCCTGTGAAAAGAATCAAGACCGGAGAGATAGGATTCAAGAGAGGACAGTACTCATGTATTGATTCCGACAGAAGGAAGTTTAAGGTGCGACTATACGATATGCTGCTTTTAGGGGAACCCGAAGGGGAAATTGGTGAACTTTCTGAAATAGCTTTGACAACTTCTCGACTTGAATAAAGTGATGATGCTTCAGATCATAAAGAGATTGCTCCTTTTCGAAAACAAAGATGAGTATGTATGCGTGTGTGTATATATGTGTGTGCGTGTGCGCGTGTGTGTATTGAGTAATAAATCATTAATTAATAGATAAATATCACCAACATGTAAACTTCTGAAGTGTTACCTTAATCAAGAAGGCAAAAGACATTTCAACTTCTTATCCTTCCCAACAATTTATGGTTTCTGAATTCCAAGTATAAAAATCCTTCTCAAATCAGTTAACTTTCTATCAACAAATCTCCATATTCCATTAGTCTTTTCAATATGAGGTTTTCGTTTCAATTTCAAGATTCTAAACCAATGTCAAAAACATATTTAAGTGAATGATGTTGTAACATATGAAGTAAGACAGCTACTGCCTTGCTGCTTTTTAATTATAGTCACCCCTGTCATGTAAATTTTTAAGTGATCCAATGATGATTGATGGTGTTTAACAATGCCCGCATATCGACTAATGTCAATCCATTTAAAAATGACAAGGCTGGCACAAGCCCAGCCCAAATCCATTCAAAATCATAAGAACAAGCGTGTGCTCAAAACATAAGGTCATAGTGTGTCTTAGGTGGACTAAGGTCTATTTTATAGGGTTGAGTTGGGCCAAGCCTGGCCCAACCCATTTACACCCCTAGTTGTGCATACCATGGCTCGTTGTTATGCCCTTCATGGATATCATCAGGTCATCGCCTCCACAATAGTGGGTGTCAATCTTCCACTCACCAAGCCATTAAACCTCAAAATGACAAGCCTATTGCATAATCTTCACAGCCTGCCTGCCCCTTCATCTCCTACATAGTAGTATATGCAACTTTTGCTATTAATCAATGCAGGTACTGCACGGTCGATGGATGATCTAGCAAGTACTTACTTTGGCTACTTCACGGATCATTAACACTGGACTGAAGCAATCAATCATATGACCGCCTCTACCATATCACTTCATTCCATCACCATACATACTGATACTCCACCAATTAAACTTCCCGATGGTAACACATTTCCTGTCTCACGCATTAACTCCATGTCATTTACACTGTCAATCACTTGTTCTCTCAATTGTTCTATGGGTGAGGAATGTGTCAGTCTCCACTACCTTCCAAAATATATATATATATACATATAGATTGTATCTGCTGCTTCATCTCCTTCTTCCAACGAAGTTTCTTTTGGCCTTCTACATTGGCGTCTGGTTTGAGCACTTATCTAATGCTCATTTGCAAAGTTCAAGTAAGTTCAATTCTGACATTTTTATTCATAGTTCCTTGGCCCTATCAGGTGGGCCAAGGAACTCCCAAGCTAGGCCCTAAATATGATACAAGTGCAAACCCGAAAAGTTAGGCCCGTCCCACCCAAAAGTTACTGGGGACTGCACAGGCCTTGAGTCAACATGCACAAATTTACAGTTGTAACTACCACAAGACATGATTTTGTAACCAAGCCAGTCATTGAATGTTGCCTAGTTGCCATCCACAATTGGCAATTCTACTTACTGGATGTCCATAACACTTTCCTTCATGGTGGTCTTCATAAGGAGGTATACACGAAAATATATCTTCAGTTCTTATGATGGGGGAGTCAAAGTACGTCGACTTCAATAATCATTTTATAGCCTGAAAAAAAGCCTCTCAGAACAGGTTTGCTAAGTTCTCCCATGCTCTACAAGACGCTGGTTATATTCAAACCAACGATGATCACTTCCCCTATGCAGCTATGCTAGAGGCTCTCCATATATTGTGGCTCTTGTTTATATCGAATAAAATCATTGTCACCGAAATGACATACATTTTGTTGCTGCCCTCAAAACCTTCTTACATAGTGCTTTCAAATCAAAGATTTGGGGCCTCCATTGTATTTTCTCAATATTGATGTTGCTCGCTATCATAAGGATATTTATCTTATGCAATGCAAGTACACCCGTTGACATCTGTAATGATGCAAAATTGCTTGGAGCTTGCACTGCTGATTTTCTAATGGAATAGAGAAATCGACATTCATTGATGGTGACATCTTGGCTGATCCCAATCATAATCATCACACGTATTATCTATTCAAATTCTTAGCCAATCCATGCATTAACCATATCAGCCACATGTAGATGTTGCCCTTCTTTTTCTTTGGCCTAAAGCAATCATCTAATCAAGGTATTCTAAATTCTAATGTTTTCAACCATCATTCTCCAACAATGGGGATTTGGTGAATTTGATTGGGCTAATTGTTCTGAGACAAGATGATTTATTATTGGCTACTACACTTTACTCGGACATTCTCCTCTCTAATGGAAGGCCAAGAAGCAAAACATTGTTACCAGATCTTTTGCTGAAGCTGAATCTAGGCATCAACTAGATTCAAAATCACACCTACTACTTACCTTCTATATTGCATGGACTCTTCTATTCACCTCCAATATATATTCACACAATACGACGTTGCTATGGGTATGCAATCTGTGTGAGATTCTTCACAGATGTGTTCAGTATTTTTTTTTTAAGAGATGTTTCATCTATTCTAAACAAATGCCTTCTCTATCCTCAATACATTTAGCCATCCGAATTTAAATTATAAAAACTGATATGGTGTTTAGGTAGTACCACATTTTGGTACTAATTAAATAAGTTCATAATAGATAGTATACAGGCCGAGTCCTTGTGTGCTACAATATGAGGATTAGACAAGTCTGACACCTAGATACACACACACAACCAAGTCCATGTAACATAGTTGCATGTGGATCAATGCTGCAATCAAGGGAATGCCAGTTGTACACTCTATGTTACAGGGAATTAAGTGCTCTTTATTTATTATAAATTCAATAAAATAGTTAACGAAACTAACTAAATAAAGGGAAGAACAAAAAATTAAAAGAAAAAAGAGAGATAATAACACACCTGAAAGAATACATCTGTTGGAATTCTGAGGAGTTTCACTGTCCTATAAGCAACTTTGTCTAGAAATGTCTTTGGTACATGGTGCTTACTCAAATCAATTGACATATCAGCTCTATAAGAATCGCACGGCTGCAAAAAGAAAATGATATAATCACCAACAAGAAAAAAAGTAAGGCTGAAATAAAACATTATACACAATTCCATTGACAATTGGTCATACAAGACTCCCAGAATACCCACGCACGCACGCACCCACTCACCCACGCGCACACACGCATACCCACCCACACGCCCGCACGCACCCACAACACACTTTAAAGCCATTTAACAGTTTAAACTTTAAAGTGAGTATTGAGGGAGAGATGGTAATCATGACATAATTCATGAAAGCTTACATGAGAGAAGGAATGCAATATCTACAACTGAGATCTAATCTCCCTGGAACTATATAAATAAAAAGCCAATGAAAATAATTTCTGACATAACGTTCCACGACGAACATAAGCTCCAAAACAAAACCTTGATTATATAGTTGATTTTAACAGCCAATTTCATATATAATCCAAAGAAAGACAATCCAAGAGACTGAAAAAAATAAAATAATAACAGTTAATCATCCTCACCATGAAGCAATTCCACGGCCATGCCGTCCCATCTTCCTTCGTGATCTTCGGCCTCGAAATCCCCCAGTAGCTAGAAACCACTCCACTATTAGCCTCCTTCACGCCAACCTGTCGTTCCTCTCCGTCTGCCACCGAATTCTCCTTCCGATCCTTCTCCGATAACGAAGTTTCCGGCGAAGAAGACGCAGAGCTCAACGGCCTTCGACAATAAGAGAAATCAAAGACGCAATAGCTTGGATTCCTTATCGCTAGGGTTCCTGCATATCTTACAATGGCGGATGAAGAAATGTAACGATTACAGCTCTGTCGATGGAGGAGAGTTTGCATCAGATATCTTGCCAAGTAAGGATTCATCTTCGCTAACTTGTAAAATCAAAGGATTTCAACTTTAATAGATAAAATATTAAAAACCAGAAATCCAAGAAGTTTTGAGTTTTTAAGAAGAAGGTTTTCAGAGAAGCGCTTGAAGAAGATGACTTGCCGAGACTTTTTGAGTTTGGAGCTGGGCAGTTGTGTGAAACATTAGGACAGGGGAGAGGAAGTTACGGGAAGAGAGGAAAGCATCCTTTAAATGGTGAAATAATTGTATGCTGTATTTGTTATGTACCCTCACACTATTCAAACTAGGACTGTCAACGAGTTGAGCTCGGCTCAGGTTTGCGCTTGACTCAAAAGCTTAGCTTGAGCTCTATACGTAGGCTCGCGAGTCGAATTTGATCCCAAAAAAATGCTCATTATCTTAACAAACTTGAACCCAGCCGGCCTATATAAATACTTATTTCAGCTTATAACTTATCAAAGCACCTTTTAAAATTAAATGTGTGTTTGGTAGCACCTAATGGGTAAGTGCTTACCTATAAGTAGTAGAGGAAGGCTACTTATCTATAAAGATAAGTTATTAAGAGTAGCTTTTCTTATCATTTATGCGATAAGCTATCTCTAAACTTTAGAAATATTTTTATAATACCTCTTTTACCCCTAAACTTTTATAAGTACTTAAATAGATATTATTTTTATAATACCTATTTTACCTTTAAACTTTTATAAGCACTTAGATAAACGTATTTACCAAACACTACTTTCTTCAAGTAAGCAGTTTACTGTTGATGTGGATAAGTATGCTCCCATTAAGTCACTTATCCAATGAGTGCTTATCCAAACACTAGGGGTGTCAACGAGCTGAGCTAGCTCGGCTCGGGCTTAGGCTCAGGCTCAACTCGTATAAACCGAGCTTGAGCTCTATAATTAGGCTCGGCTCGATTTGTACATGAGATTATATGTTCATATTCCTCTACATTATATTATGTATTAATATTAAACACATATGTTAACATATTATATTATATATAATAATAATTATCAACTATAGTATTAATGCATTTGTACTAATCTAAGCTTTTTTTACGAGTCAAATTTTTTATAAGTCGACCTTCTTGCGAGCCGAGCTTTACCCAGCTCGGCTCGGCTAGTTTACTAGCCTAAATGCAACCTACGTTTTTCTATGAGTAGAACTTTTTATGAGCCGATCTTTTTGTGAGCCGAGCTCTTACAAGCTTGAGCTGAGTTGGGCAGAGCTTGGCTAAGCTCGGAGCCTAAAATTTTTTAATAGACCTTGAGCTGAGCTTGAACCTTGTTAGAGATTTGTGAGCCTGAGCCCAACTGGACAAAGCTCGGCTTGTTTACAGCCCTAATTTAAACTGGGACATGTTTGTTTTTAAGATGTGGGCCCCTAATTTAAACTGGGACATGTTTGTTTTTAAGACGTGGGTCTTACTAATTATACATACATATCATTGACATGTCCAGTGATGATTGGTGTCCGGATACCCTGTATGGGTATCAAAACAATTTCCCCTCTAAATCATCTGGAGTCAAAGGCCGTTGATCTTCCGAGCTTTTATGAATGGAGTCAACGGACGGAGATCGATATTCTGAATAGTTAAGGAGTTAATTAATTTGGTGACTTTGGAAGCACTAGATCGGTCTTGTAAACGAATGGTTATTGTCGGTGCTACGATGTAGGTGCAGCATTTACTTTACCTTGACCACCCTTGGTAGATGTTTGAGTTTGATACCCTTAATGTTATAAAAATTTACAATTTTACCCTTCATGAGGTGTCATGTTGGCGGCACACCGGCAACTAATTTCAATTATTTAACGTTTGACTGCTAGTATGGCCACGTCTTGAGGAAGTAAAAGGGCACCACGTGTTGAATAGTGCCGCCTGTTCAACAGCTTTTTGATGGCGGCGGTCAATAAGTTGACTTTCCGAAGAATCAAGGAAGCTCATGAGTCCTGCCTTAGCTATACTGATGGTTCCGTCTGGTTTGTGATCACTATTATTGTTTTTCTAAACAGGATTTTCATTAATTAAATAAAACGGTTCTCCGGTCTCCGTAGGGGTACAACTCGGTTTGGTTTGGGTCAGGTTGACCTCAACCCAATCTCCTTGGAGGTCAACCCAAACTCAAACCAAAAACCTTAATTATGAAACCCAAACAGCAAATCGGTTTTAATTTGAAAACCCTAAGTTCAACCCAAATCGTAATTTCAGATTGGTTGGAGTTAGGTTGATCAGTATAATCACAACCTAAGTCATATATTTAGACTTAAACCAACCAAAACAACGTGCAAATACTTTAAAACGTACAACAAAAGCATATTGCTATTATTTAGAAATAGTAGAAATTTAGAGGGGTCTAAATTCTAAAATTTATACCCGAGTCTCTAACCCAAAACCAAACCAAATCCAAATCAATTAAGATTAGCTTTTTTCGACCCAAAGTGATATAAAAAATTATAAATTATATTATTTATACTTAAAATTTGTTGATCTGTATTCAGCAATAATAATAAATACAGTAAAAATGAAGTTCAAACAACGCACACAGATATATGTGGTTTGGCAAAGCCTATATTCATGGAAAAGAAGAAATTTTTCACTATATCAAAAACGAATTAAGTTTACAGCTTATAGTCCTATATGATATATGGCGTTCCGCTTCGCCTTGGATCTAGAGACTAGTAACTAGGAGCGACCATTGTCTCTAATAAAATTTAATAATATTATTTTAATTTATAATAAAGTAAACTCTACCTAAGCTCCAAGATATAAATAGTAGAAGGCCGGTGTAGTTTCTCATAGTTGAAAAGATTAAAGTCCAAACCCAGTGACATAACTAGGGGCTGTAAACGGCCAAACCAAGTCAAGCTTTGCCCAGTTCAACTCGCGCTTATAAAATCAGGATAAGGCTCAAGTTCGGCTCAGACTTGATAAAAATTTTCAGGATCAGGCTCAGCAAAGGCTCGTTAATTTTTCTAAGGCTTAGGCTCGACAATTCAGCACATCAAAAGCTTGTTTTTTTTTTTTTTTTTTTGATTCGCTTTGAGGGACGTTGAAAAACGAACCAAAAAGTATCAATTTTTTTTTTCACCCTCCTCGTATGATTTCTTAAAGAAAAGTATCCATTTCTTTTATAACTTCCCGAATCCCATGGAATCTTTAAGAAAAAAAAAGTCGTTATTCTTGAAAAGTATCAACTTTTTATTTTTTTTTTCACAAAACAAAAAAAGATTGAAAGTGAAAAGAGAGAGAGGTGGAGACAACATGATAATAAAATAAGATAATAAAATAAGAAAAAATAAATTGAAAGGTAGTAGAAAGAAAGAGTGGCGAGACAAGAAGTTATAAAAGAAATTAAAAAGTATCCACTTTTTTTTCTTAAGAGATCGCATGGAGAAGGATGAGAAAAGTTAACAAACAGTGAAGTAGAGTGCTCACGTGGAGCATAAACATATATACTATATTGCCTACAAAAAACAAAAGTATATATTATATATACTGAGCCTACCTAAGTTCGGTTCAAGCTCGTTAAAAATATGAGCTTTTTTTTTAGCTCGAGCTTGGCTCGCGAGCCTAAATATTGAGCTCAAGCTCGGCTCATACGAGTAGAGCCCAAACCCGAGCTGAGCTAGCTCGGCTCGTTTACACCCCTAGACATAACCTTGAGCCAAGTCCAAGCTTTTATAAGTAAAAAATCTAAGGTTGCGTTTTGACCGGCTTGTGCATATGGATCAGCACTTAGTGGATAAGTGGCTCAATGGGAGTAGGGCTGTAAACGAGCCGAGCTTTGCCCAGCTCGCTCATAAATTACTAGCAAGGCTTAGGCTCAACTCAAGCTCGTTAAAAAAATTTAGGCTCCAAGCCGAGCCGAGCTTTGTCCAGCTTAGCTCAGGCTTGTAAAAGCTCGGCTCGCAAGAAGTTCGACTTATAAAAAATTTGACTCGTAAAAAATCTTAGATTAGTACAAATGCATTAATATTATAGTTGATAATTATTATTATATGTAATATAATATGTTTACATGTGTCTTTAATATTAATACATAATATAATATATAGGGATATGAACATATGATCTCGTGTACAAACTAAGCCGAGCTTTAACCGAGCCGACCCTACCTAAGCTCGTTAAGATAATAAGCTTTTTTTTGGACTCAGGCTTGGCTCGCGAGCCTAATTATAGAGCTCAAGATCGGCTCATACGAGCGAGCTTGAGCCTGAGCCAAGCTAGCTCGACTCGTTGACATCCCTAAATGGGAGCACTTATCCACAGCAACAATAAGTTGCTTACCTGAAGCAAATAGCGTTTGGTAAATAAATTTATTTAAGTGATTATGAAAGTTTAGGGGTAAAATAGGCATTATAAACGCTTGCATTTTACAAGTGGAAACATATCCTCCCAATACACCTCCTATACATTTCAAAGTGGAAACGTCTCCTCCCAATGCATTTCGAAGTGGAACGCATAAGAGCTTGGGAGAAGCTACTCAACAGCTTCTCCTTATGGGTAGCCTTCCTCTAGGGCTTATGGGTAAGCACTTACCCATAAGCACTACCAAACACATATTTAATTTTAAAAAGTGCTTATCTCATACTATTTATAAAAGTTGAAAGAATTTTTAAGGTTTTGAGCTATTGAATATTTATTTTATGGCTTTTACTATTTTATCCTTTACAACAATAAGTTTCTAGAGATTGATTAGTTTCTATAAGTTTATTGACGTAGAAGAATAACTAAATTCTTCTTAAAGATGAAAGGTTATTTTGAGTACTAAATTTTATGTATAATTGGCGTGGGACCTACTAATTAATACACGCTATCTTCAAAGCATAACCACTCTTTAATAAATTAATAATATTTTCAAATTACTTATTTATTTCTTGAACGAGACCTTTGCACTACTCGAGTCTGGAATGCCAATCAGTCCATGGGACCTAACGTCAATAATCTTTACTTCTCTTTCGATGTTTGTTCTATTGTACATGTTAATCTGAAATTATTGCGTAAAATGCTTAGCTAATGTAGAATAATAGAATGACGATCAGAGGACAGAGGTGATACCATTTCTTGAAATTTAGATAATCACTACAACTGACTTCTCAATATCTATTTGTAGTTTCACCATTTGTTGGAACCAAGTCACTCTTTGATCTGCATTGTTTTGTTTTTTCCCTAATTTTGTTTGATGTGGGCGAAGGTGATTGCTCACAAGGATAAGAGAAGGATTCAGACCAGAAAATTGTACAGGTAGTTTCTTCTCTTTCACTTCCAGTTGATTTTTCTGTGTCCGGATTTCTTAAAGATGCACTTTAAGAAACTACAATGGGTATGTTTTCCTGCAATTCAAGCCTTGTTGATGGGACTGATCTTTCGAAATTTCTTGATGGGTTTGCACATAATCCTGGGTTTCGAACAATGGGTCGAGGTGCTCCTTCTTTGTCACCGTCCTTGGTTTTTGATAATCAAAGAGGAGAGCTCGTGAAGATTCCACCAACCCCGGCTCATAAAAGGGATACCATAAGCTAAGGCCATGGTTGCTTTAAAGAGCCACAGCGAGGTCGAGAGAAGGCGCAGAGAGAGGATTAATGCTCATCTCAACACTCTTCAGAATCTTATCCCCTCCACGGACAAGGTTTGTTTTATCTGAACTGTTGTTTGCAAAATCATGAAAGATTGTTTCGATTAACCAGAAAGTTTAGGATGGAGTGGAGACTACTGGGTTTTTCTCTTTTGCTTATCTGTTATTTAAGTGTTTATGCGTGCTATGGGAACTAAACATGAATCACTAACAATGGAGGAACTATGATTATGCGATTGCTTTATGTCTATGCTCATGTTTTTGTTGATTGATGAATGAGTTTCTAAGATTTGAGAAAGCCTACTTGGTATGAAGTTTGAATCCGAGGAAGTTTGATTTTAAAAATAGGACAAATACCACTTAATTAAATATTCGAGGGAAGGGTAATGACTCTGTTTCCATCTTAGTGAGACCTTAAAAATAGGAAATAGTCTCGTTCAAATTTTCTTTTATCGTTGTGGTCATGTGACCATTATAACTCTGTTTTAGGCTCTGGTGGGGTTGCTGTCAAAGATGTCAAAGAAGTCGTCTATTAAGGAATTTTGTGTTTCTTGTAATGGATGTGTTACAAGTTGTGAGTAACTGTTTGTGTTCCTTGATCATGTGTTGTCACAGAAATGATCTTTTCCTTTGTTTTAGTCATCTCACAATGTGAAAGGATGTGTTAAATTAATTGACCTTTTTTTCTTTTTACAGAGATATTTATATTTGTGAGATTAAAATAGTGTTTGCTGAGACTGTTATTGAAGAAAGAAAAGAATATAATTGATGCCTTTATGTACCATAAATGTTTCTCATTGTGACCTTAAAAACAAATTATAGTCTTGTATTTTTCTTTTTCGAGTTGGTTCTTAAAAATGCTCTTACCATATGAGCAGCTGCATATGCCAATCAGATTTTACTTTAGTTCAATGTAAAATTTGATTTCTCTTAACAAGGTAATGCATTGAATGTTAATATGCTTTCATTAGTTTCAGAAAAGCATGTGAGCAGTAGCAATGTTGGGTAGTGAAGGCACAAAAACATGTGAGCAGTAGCAACTGCTAATTTATTGCATTCCATGATAAAATATTAACCAGAAAAAGAATCCTTCAGAAGAAGAAACTATAATGTTGTTTGATGAATCAATTCCTGTTTACATTTCCTTTTGGCATATTTCCAGTACATCAGTAAAGTAGAGCACAAATCTTTAGTCAAGATTCAACCTAAAGTGAGGAACTCCTTGGCAGTTATGCTCACTTTGAGCATATGTGACGGTTTTTAGGAAATTGTAGGGTAAGAAACGAGTTGCAGAGGACCAATGATGAGTGCGAACATCCCCTAATTTTGTTTGACGTGGGCGAAGGCGATAGCAACTTGTTTCTTATC
>JAUPMG010000004.1:6788795-6805066 GCA_031762675.1 Pachysandra terminalis | reverse complement strand
AAAATGTAATTTCTTGGATTTTCATCTAATATGTAATGTTTGATCCTCTAATATTCTAATAATTATGTGCATATATTGGAAGCTTGCTATGCATCGACCGTCTTGCCATATATTTAGTAAAATTTAACACGATCTTCATCAAAAGTTGCTAAAATCAAGTGAACTTATGTTATATATATATGAATATGATAGGACTGGCCCTATCAAGTGGGCCAAGGAACACCCAAGCTAGGCCCTAAATATGATACAAGTGAAATCCTGAAAAGTTAGGAACAGCCCACCCAAAAGTTACTGGGGGTTGCACAGGGCTTGAGCCAGCACGCGCAAATTTACAGTTGTAACTACCACAAGACATGATTTTGTAGCCAAGCTAGTCATTGAATGTTGCCTGATTGCCATACGCAGTAGGCACTTCTACTTACTGGATGTCCATAATGTTTTCCTTCATGGTGATCTTCATAAGGAGGTATACACGAAAATATCTCTCAGGTTCTTATGATGGGGGAGTCAAAGTACATCAACTTCAATAATTACTTTATAGCCTGAAAAAAAAAAAGCCTCTCACAACAGGTTTGCTAAGTTCTCCCATACTCTACAAAACGCTGGTTATATTCAATCCAACAATGATCACTTCCCCTATGCTAGAGGCTCTCCATATATTGTGACTCTTGTTTATAACAAATAAAATCATCACCACCAAAATGACATACACTTTGTTGCTGCCCCTCAAAGCCTTCTTACATAGTGCTTTCAAATTAAAGATTTGGGGCCACTACTGTATTTTCTCAATATTGATGTTGCTCGCTATCATAAGGGTATTTATCTTATGCAATGCAAGTACAACCGTTGACATCCTTAATGATGCAGAATTGCTTGGAGCTTGCCCTGCTGATTTTCTAATGGAATAGAGAAATTGACATCCATTGATGGTGATATCTTGGCTGATCCCATTCATAATCATCGTCTAATTGGCCGACTCATATACCTCACCATCACACGTCCCGACATTGTCTATTCACATTCTTAGCCTATTTATGCATGAACCACGTCAGCCACATGTAGATGTTCCCCTTCATTTTCTTTGGTACCTAAAGCAATCATCTAATCAAGGTATTCTAAATTCTAATGTCTTCGACCAGCATTCTCCGACTCTTTGGATTTTGTGAATTTGATTGGGCTAATTGTTCTGAGACAAGAAGGTTTATTATTGGCTACTAAACTTTACTCGGGCACTCTCCTCTCTAATGGAAGGCCAAGAAGCAAAACATTGTTTCCAGATCGTTTGCTGAAGTTGAATATAGGCATCAACTAGATTCAAAATCACACCTGTTACTTACCTTATTTTTACATGGACTCTTCTATTCACCCCCAATATATCTGTGTCGACACAATACGACATTGGTATGGGTATGAGATCTGTGTGAGATCCTTTACAGATGTGTTCAATATCTTTTTTAAGAGATGTTTCATATATTCTAAACAAATGCCTCCTCCATCCTCAATATATTTAGCTATCCGATTTTAAATTGTAAAAACTGATACGGTGTATAGGTGGTAGTACCATATTTTGGTACTACTTAAATAAGTTCATAATATATAGTATACAGGGCCGATTCCTTGTGTCCTATAATATGGGGATCAGACAAGTCTGACACCTAGATAGACATCCGCACCCAAGACCATGCAACATAGCTTGAATGTGGGATTTGGTACTACTTAAATAAGTTCATAATATTTAGATGACTACTCCGATTTTCTGGATTTTTTCCGGATTTTCAACTGAAAGATGAACATCTTAATAAAAAAAATATACGGGATCAGATTAGGAGGCAGCATTGAGATCAAAGCATGTATTGGTTTTGCTGGGGATGAGACAACAGTACCTGAGAAGTTTTATAAAATGCCTCTATTTGTGTTCAGTAGTTGTTGAACTCAGAAAAGGAGTGTTTGCTGATACTCTAAATGATTTCATGGTGAGCACATGGACAATATGTATTAGTTTCTGAGCACATGAACCTTCAGGTGGTTGCTCTGTGATATGAGGGTATTACTTAACATTGGAAGCTGTACTGAATATAAAGATATTTGAGATTAATGCAGGCTTATTAGGATAGATTGGACTGCCACCTTTGCTGTACAGATCATGTGATTGATTTGCTGGGTTTGGGATGGGAGTGGAGATTAATCTGAGAAGAGAAGTGTCTCTAACAGTTTTCTGAGTGCGTTCAGTAGTTGCTGAACTCAGATGAGGAGTGTTTGTAGGAGATTTGTGAAGCAAATTTGTGGTATATCTGTGTTGAACACAGTTGCTGAACACAGATGAGTAGTGTTAAGAGTACACATTTTGGGTATTCTGGTTGGCTACTAACAAACAGTGAGGTGGAGTTACTCAAATGGGATGCTGTTCAGAGCTTCATGAGGTGTTATATCTGTGTGGAACCCAGTTGCTGAATCTAGAAGATTAGTGTTTCAGCTGAGCACAAATTCTGGGTATTACTCAACTTTGGAAGCTGTACTGAAGTAAGTGATATTTGAGATTAATGCAGGGTTATTAGGATAGGTTGGAATGTCACCTTTGCTGTACAGATCATGTGATTGACTTGCTGGAGTTGGTATGGGAGTGAAGATTAATCTAAGAAGAGAGGTCTCCCTAACAGTTTTCTGAGTGTTTTCAGTAGTTGCTGAACTCAGACTAGGAGTGTTTGTAAGAGATTTGTGAAGCAAATGTGTGTTATATCTGTGCTGAACCCAGATGACATGCTGGGTATGTTGGTAGGCTACTAATAAACAGTCAGGTGGAGTACTCAAATGGGATGCTATTCAGAAACAGTATGGTGGAGTTACTCAAATGACATGCTGTTCAGAGTTTCATAAGAAGAATGAATGTGGTGTTAAGTGTTTTAGGGTAGGTTGGTTTGTAACCTAGTGTGTCTTGAATATTGTATGTTGGTTTGTTGTGCTATATGCACAAGTATGGTGTGACAAAATGTATTATATCTGTTGAGGATATAAAATAATTACTTACCTTTCCAAAAAAAAAAAACGTAGCTTGAATGTGGATCAAACCTGCAATCAAGGACATACCAATTGTGTACTCTATGTTATAGGGAATTAAGTGCTCTTTATTTATTATAAATTCAAGAAAATAGTTAACAAAATCTAACTAAATAAAGGGAAGAAAAAAAAAAGAGATGATAACACACCTGAAAGAATACATCTGTTGGAATTCTGAGGAGTTTCACCGTCCTATAAGCAACTTTGTCCAGAAATGTCTTTGGTACATGGTGCTTAGTCAAATCAATTGACATATCAGCTCTATAAGAATCCCACGGCTGCAAAAAGAAAATCATATAATCACCAACAAGAAGAAAGTAAGGCTGAAATAAAACACTATACACAATTCCATTGACAATCTGCCATACAAGACTCCCAGGATCCAAATAGAAAACTATGAAGAGTGTTCTGCGAGGCACTCAAAACACACACACGCGCACACATGCACATACACACACACACACACACACACACAATTCCATTGACAATTGGCCATACTAGACTCCCAGGATCCAAATAGAAAACTATGAAGAGTGTTCTGTGAGGTACTCAAAACAGACACACACACACACTTCCATTGACAATTGGCCATACAAGACTCCCAAGATCCAAATAGAAAACTATGAAGAATATTCTGAGAGGTACTCAAAACACAAACACACACACTCACACATATGGACAAGGAAGGCAAGGTAATTGATTTTTAGTATTAGTACGAACAAGACAGGATGGTCAATGAGCCAATCAACTATCTAATGATTTTTATCTAGTTTCAAAACAATTTTTAAAAGAACACAACACATAAAAAGCATTCCCAATTTTCACCTTTGGGTTTCCATTGAAACTTGAAAGAAAATGAGTTTAGTTCCCAAGAAATCCAAAATTTGAAATCCATTTAACAGTTTAAAATTTAAAGTGACTTTGAGGGAGAGATGGTAATCATGACATAATTCATGAAGGCTTACATGAGAGAAGGAATGCAATATATACACATACAACAACTGAGATCTAATCTCCTATAGAAATAAAAAGCCTATGCAAAATACTTGATTTTTACAGACAATTTCATATCTAATCCAAAGAAAGACAATCCAAAAGACAAAAAAAAAAAAAAAAAGTTGATCATCCTCACCATGAAACAATTCCACGGCCATGCCGTCCCATCTTCCTTCGTGATCTTCGGCCTCGAAATTCCCCAGTAGCTATTAAGAACTCCACTATTAGCCTCCTTCAGGCCAACCTGTCGTTCTCCTCCATCTGCAACCGAATTCTCCTTCCGATCCTTCTCCGATAACGAAGTTTCCGTCGAAGCAGACGCAGAGCTCAACGGCCGTCGACAATAATAAGAGAAATCAAAGATGCAATAGCTTGGATTCCTTGTGGCTAGGGTTCCTGCAGATCTTATAATGGCGGACGAAGAAATGTAACGATTACAGCTCTGTCCATGGAGGATACTTCGCATCAGAGATTTTGCCAAGTAAGGATTCATTTTCGCTAACTTGTAAAATCAAAGGATTTCAAC
This sequence comes from Pachysandra terminalis, assembly GCA_031762675.1. Lineage (NCBI taxonomy): Eukaryota > Viridiplantae > Streptophyta > Magnoliopsida > Buxales > Buxaceae > Pachysandra > Pachysandra terminalis. The sequence continues at coordinate 6,800,490 of JAUPMG010000004.1, read as the reverse complement.
GTTAATAGATAAAAGATTAAGAACAGAAATCCAAGAAGTTTTGAGTTCTTAAGAAGAAGGTTTTCAGAGAAACACTTGAAGATGACTTGCTGAGACTTTTGAGTCCTTGGGGCTGCACGTTAAAGACTAGGACAGGGGAGAGGTAGTTACGGGAAGAGAGGAAACCATCCTTTAAATGGGAAAAAATCTTATACCATGACGAGGTATTTTTTATGTACACTGACACTATTCCAATTGGGTCATTTTGTTTTAAGGTGTGGGTTCCACCAATCGTGCATACATAAGAGCTTAAACGCCGTTGATCATCTGATCTTTTTATTAATTGAGTCTACGGACGGAGATCGATATTCTGAATAGCTAAGGAGTTAATTAATTTGGTAACTTTGGAAGCATTAGGGTTGTAAACGAATGGTTATTGTTGTCGGTGCTACGGTGCAAATGCAGCTTTTATTTTACCTTATATGAATTTACGGTTTTAGCCTTCATTTAATAATCATTTGTGTCGAGTTGGCGGCTCGGCGGCAACTATTTTCAATTGTTGAACGTGCCACTGCTGGTATGGCCACGACTTGGTCTCGCAAAATAGCACCACGTGTTGAATAGGTGGCGCCAGTCCAACAGCGTTTTCATGGCTGCGGTTAATAAGTTGACTTGCGGAAGGATCAAGAAAGCTCTGGACTTGACCTACCGATGGTACCGTGACTTCCGTCTGGTTAGTGATCACAATTATTATTTTTTTAAGCAGGATTTTAATGATCTGGCCAACCTAAAACATTCACTTGACAAGGGATCTTTTGAATTAACCGCGTGAATAATAATTTAACCTATATAATTCTTAGCATCATTAGATTTTGTCACATGTAATGATTGTCCAATTTTTTTTTAATGTTTGTTAAGTTTTTTACAAACAAAATGCTATGTTTTAGGTGACTATAAATTATGCCACGTGGTAAATATCTTTCGAGTTAAACTTGGTATGTGATGTGGAGGTGGTTGAGAGTGAACATGGAGAAATGGGGTTCTCCAAATAAGCTTCCGCATGAAAGTTATCTGCCTCACCAGGTTTCTCTGTCTAGACCGTTTTACTACATGACCGTGACTTACAATATTTTGCACAAAATTTTTCATACACATCTTTCTAAGCATATGTACCTAATATTTTCACAAAAATGCAAAGTACAATATTCTAAAATTCCATGATATTTTCTCTGCTTCTTCGGTATTTACTGGTTTTACTCAAGGTCCATGGGTTCCCTCAAGTCCCTCCCCTTAGATTTAGAGAGTAGGTAAATATGAGTAGCCTACCATCTCTAATAAAATTGTGTTAATTTTATTTTATCTTTTCTTTAAAAGTCATTCAGTGACTTGGCCACTTTGAGGGGTTTGGTTGGCCAGTTCACACTGGCATGGGATCAAACCAGCCCTGTAATAGACGTTGGCTTCAAAGTGAATATAATATAACGTTAGTGACTAAGCGCTCATAAACCCTACATTTCATAGGCTTCAGAGTGCATCATATAACCTTAGTGATGTATATATGAACGTTTTCCCAACCATTTCAGGAATATACTGCATGTGATTGATGGCTGAGTTGTACATTGCATATGAGCGCTTAATCAAAGATGTTAAATCTGATTTATGAAATTCTTTTTAATGAATAATAACATTATTCTAAAAGTAAGTTGAAATTCCCATTTAGGTTAGTCTTCACCTACCACAAAAATTCATAGCTTGCTAACATAAAAAATAATGCATTATTGGAGACCCCCACAACTTCATATACAAACGATGTCTTATTCAGCGTGTAGAAGACTTTTAGGTCCATCAAATTTTTTAAAAATTCTGTTCAGTAAACTTAAATTACAAAGAAATCCAAAACAAGAAGAGAACCAGGATTGGTAACAATGAAGTATGATACTTCGAAATAGGGGAAAGAAAAAAAAGGAAAGTCAGAAGGGAACTTGGATAATTAACAAGTATTTAAGAAACGTTTAATTAATCAATTTTTATAAAGAAAAATACTGAAGGCGAAGCTATAATTCAGAACCACCTATCTGATTCTATATGAAGTAGTCAAATGTGAAAATCCTTTCATCTTAAAATATTACTAATTGAATAGCAATAAAATGATATTAATTATGTAGTTATTGTAACCATTGATATGTATGCTATCTAGACAAGGTTTAGATTCTAATAGATGCTAAGTAGATGTATTTGTACTATTTTGCTACAAATTTGTATATCAATGTAGTGATTGATGTGTATGTTATCTAGGCAAGTTGTAGGTTCTAATTGATGTTCACAAGCTTTGTATGTTATACTTGAATAGACAATGTGTTAAAAAATTGAAATTTGCCGAGACCTAATAGACAACTTAAAATTATTGTTTATTTGCTGAAAAAGTAAGTTAACAGGAAAAAATTAATGGAAAACTTACAAGAAGGATTTGGAAGTTTGAATTCTCAAAGATCTCCCCATCATGAACATCAATTGGTGAAATTACTTAATAATAGTTATAAGTGTAGCAATCTTTAAATACATGGAAGAAAAGTGAATAGAGATTATAGGTTACCTTAATGAGATTAGTATAAGAAATTTCTTGTATCTGCAAGAATTAAACAATAGTGGAAGCATGAAAATATTATATAGTTTGAAGTAGAAATAATAGAAATCAAGATTCAAGAAAAGCTTGGTAAGAAATAGTTGAAAATTTAAGTACCTTTAAAGGTTCGATTATTGATTTCATTTGCGATGTTTGTCAAAGCACAAAAGCAATGAGAATGATATAATATAAAGATTTTGATCATGAAGCTATCAGGTTCTCTATACGTCGTAGAAGAACTGATGTGTCTCATACACTATATGAAGTAGAACTGTGCATAATATGGGCAACTGAACTTATAAAACTACTCTTGTAGGCATTTTCACAAACAGTAGTAAGTTAAAATATTTACAACAACATACAAAGCAGTTTGCAGCAACTGTAAAACCCAAGGAATTGAATGTTGGAAAAAAAAATGAAGAGTCGCAAAGAAAATTCAGCTTGCAATTTACTTGAGAAGAAGATTTGTGATGGCTCTGTGATCAATCACTATTCTCAATGAGTCTGCGGTGGGAAAAGAATTTACTGTATAGATTTTCAATTGCTTCTATAAGAAGAATTAGAAATCTTTAAATTGTAGGATTGGAACGCAGCAGCTAAAAAGAAGATGAATTTCGTAAAGAAAACAGAGCCAGAAGAAAAGGGCGGCAAACAAAAACTAAAGAAAAAAGGGTTTTGAGAAGATTAAAGTAGTCACGAGATTCTCTCTTCTATTACAGAAGGAAAAAATAAAAAAGAAAAGACTAAAGTAGTCTAACAATATCAGAACATAGGGAGAACGAAGGAAAAAATAAAAAAAACGGGATTCTCTCTTTTATATAAGGATATAGATTAAATAAAATGGCTCTCCAGTCTCCACTCAGTTAGGTGTCGTTTGCTGAAATTTATAGTATATTAATCTATAAAATAGTAAAGTAAGACATTTGAATTGATAATATAATATGTATATGTATGTAATATAGAAAATATAGTAGTTATATGTAATGCATAGGTCGGATCGGGCCAGGTTAGACCAATCTAACATTAACCCGATCTCGGCTCGAAAAATCAATAGGGTCTTAAATTTTAACCCGGCTCGCTATGAGCCACTTACATTTGCCCAAGCCCCCCCATCATAGGACATGGCGGGTTGCCCGGCCCATTGCCCCCTGTTCCAGAGTGACTTCAACTCAATTGGCTTACATACAGACAGCATGCGGCAAGCGTCCATTTGTGATTTGAAGTCCTTGATCTAATGGTGTAGTTTGATGCAGTGTAAGCTCATATACATTAGAGTAGAAAACCAAAAATTATTTATTTTTTACTATATGTAATTCACGTGACAAGCACATGATATGTGAAGACACTTACCCCTATTCCATTGAGTAAGCAGGGTAAAGTTTATACCAGTGTATACACCTGATCATGTTTTCCCAAGATGGCAACGTGGCGGGTTTTATTCTACAAAGGAATAAAATAAAAAACTACCCAGCACCAACCGTACTTAACGTCTAACGGAACTATTTGACGACAATCCAACGTGTAAGATAATCATTGGCTGACGCTTCTACGTCAAAGCAGCGATTCTTCCGTTACAGAACGCAAAACGGCGACCGAGATAAAACGATATATAAATCGCGGGGCGGGTGGAGGAGGAAAAGCATGTAGCGCCCGCTAACATCGTGCGCAGTTGCTGCACATTATAGATCTCTCTGTTACGCAACCGATGACCTAAACCTTGCTTTGTGCGTTTAAAAGATGAATTAAGCAGAAGCAAACGAGTCGGAAAAAGCTTCTTTTTAAAGTGCGGCGATGGAAGCAATGCGGAATCCTTCCGTCTTTTGCTGTGATGCTCGAAACCCTAATAATTTTATCCGATTCTTTCGTCCTCGTCAAGCTTCTCTCGCTTGTTGTTAATACTAAATGTCGAAACGTAAAAAAAACCCTAGAAATCCAATCTCGAAACCAGTGTTCTTGATCTCTACAGCTCCTCACTGTCTGCGATTCTTTTCTCGCTTTCGACAATGCTGGGATTGGAGGTCTGGTTTAGGGATTCTACTTCATCCGAAGTTTCAGTTTTCAAGGGCTCGAATTCGGTTTTATTCGTTGGAGGTGGATTGTTCTTAGAATCTGGTGTTCCTGCTTCGTTTGTTTCTTTGATTTCGTCCAAGAGTTCTTCGTCTTTTTCTTGTTGTAGTTCATCTTCTGTTGGTTGTCGGATACCTGTTGTTTGTAGGGTTTTCCGGAGAGTGAAGAAAGATCCGGGGCTGTTCGTTGATGGTTTTTTGTCCGTGAGCTTGTCGATCAAGGGAAGTGATGGGTTTGTTCAAGAGCCGACTGGATTTTTGGGGCAAAACGGGGAGAAGAGTTCGGAAGAGGCGGTGGATTTTGAGGAGGGAAAGAAGCAGAAAGTTAAGTTACGGGGAGCAGGTGCCATGAACACCACCAAGCATCTCTGGTCTGGAGCAGTTGCTGCAATGGTTTCAAGGTTTGCTTTTATCTATTTATGTTTTGGTTTATATGGATAAATTAGGGGTATTATTAATGCTGTTTGTGCTGATGTTCTTGATTGTCTGTGTTGATGTTCTTGATTGTCTGTGTTGATATGTTCAACTTTGTAGAGCTCTTGTACAAATTTGATTCTCTCCTCTACTTGTGATCTGTGCTAAAATATTTCATACCCTCCTACTCTCAGGTCTTTTTTCTTTTCGCCGCATCTATTCTTATTTGCAATACTGTAAGATTGTTATTCTTCTGAAACAGCTATCTTCATAAACTACTACTACATCCACGATGCATTTTCTTTTTCTGGAGTCTTGTCAATTGGGATCCTATGTGTCTTTATTTTGTATTAACACGAATAGTAACCACTACAGTAACATGAACAGTATTGCTAAGGCAACATGCTAAAGACTACAGTAAAAAAGGATGCTCATGCATCCATCATTCAGGTTGGAGAGCTCCGATGATCAAACTTATATTGAACATAGATATCTAGATTAGTACGTCACGTTTTTTGTCCTAAAATCCAAATACTTTCGCTTGAAGGTTCACGTAGCCACTTTATTATGAACCTTCGGTATTGATTATCACTTCATGGGCAAGCTTCCTTCATGTCTAACTCCTCTTTAATTACCTACCATTGGCTTCTGGTATTTGACTAATCCATTCATGAGCAATTGGGTGATTTTCAATTCCATGAGATCCACAGAAAAATTATAAATTTGTTAAATTGAAGATGGACCTAATCTGTAAATCATCCGGCAGCTCCACTACATAAGCATTAGAGTTAATATTCTTTGGAATCTTGTATGGTTGAATATTCCTTGACTTTAGGCTTTAACTTGTGATAAACCCCGTTAGGATAACTTTCCTTCCTCAAATGCACCAAAACTTGATCACCTTCAGCAAACTTCTTAAGTATTCGATACCAGTTTATTGCCTCCATATGCTGCTCATTGATGGTTTGGATGGTAGGACATGTCTCTTCATGAATCTGCTTAATATGGTTGGCATAAGCTTCTGCATCTTCACTTACTCATGCATCTCATGGCAATGGAACAAAGTCATAAAAAGCAAAAGTAATATACAAACTTGTTTCTGTTTTTTTTCAGCTCTTTAAGCACATGACTGAAATATGGATCACTTGGATACTAATTTTTCATATCGTGATTTATGCCTCACTGAAAAAGTGAATTTTTGAAGATTACTGCTCCACATGTCTTGGGCTGAGTTGACTTAGGATATTCTTTGCATCAGAAAATAACTATGTTTTTATTATTGGTGTTTTGGGAGCATGAAACATTAACACAGGAAGGACTTTGTGTGGGGGTGGAGGGGGAGGGGAGATAGGAGGAATGGCTGGAACTGCGATTATGACTATGCACCAACTGAATGATTGAGACCTTACTGATGAAGAAAGAGATTTGATATGCAAACGCACCAAGAAAAAGAAGGGAGATGAATTGGAGGTGAATAGAGAGATTGCTGGTAGCGAAGATCATGTTGAGCACACTACAGAGAAAGTCTCCTTCATAGATGATGATGTTATGTACTTGAGGAATTGAAAGAAGACCTCTTTGAACCCCCCAAGTGCTGGAGGAAGAGGGAGAGAATGACCCAAGCCTAGAGCTGGCAATGGGTCGGGCAGGTTGTAAACATGTTTGAGATTAAATGGGTTGGGTTGGGTTTGACCTGTTTACTTACAGGTTGGGAAATCACGGAACTGAACCCAACCTGCCTAACCCGTTTATTTTTTAATTAAATTAATTAATTTCTTTTCAATTGTAAATTTAATTTAAGGTGACTGATATGTAACTTCATTTAACATATCACAATTTATTTAATAAATACTATAAAATGTTTAATAAACATAATTTCTTTTCAAAAAAGAGAAAATAGGTATTTTCCACTTATGAATAAATTTAGAAATCCATATGAATAATCAAGATTTTTAATGTCGATGTCAATAGGCATGGCTAGCGACATTTCAGTGTTGACATGGGGGAAATTTCCCCCAATTTGAAGAAAAAGTGGGAAAATTATCCTCAGATATTTGAATTTAAGGTTAAAACTTTTTTATATCTAAATAAGTGTTAGATAAATACATCAAAATATATCAGAATATGATAAAAATATGTATACAAAATTAAGATCCCCTAATAAGGGAAGTTTGCATGCATACTGTCAACATAAAGTATATCATAATGTGCAAATGAATCTAAAAGTCATAAATGACATAAAGTGTAAGAATAATCAATATAAAGTTATTATAAAGATTCCCTAATAAGGGAAGCTTGCATGCATGTTGTGCTACATTAGACATAAAAAAATTTCAGCCTGAAATTCAATCATTGTATTTATCTCTTGGCACTTAGTTGCAAGTTGTATCTTATCAATCATTATGGATGGTGTTGCTAGCATTTGCTAAGTGATACCTAGGGTGTTCATGCTCAATCTACTATTTAGGATGTGTATGAATGCTCAATCTACTATTTAGGAAGTGTAACTTTGCAAATGTCATGTGAGCTCTGTGGATCATGTGTGAGCTCTAAGACACAAAGGATAGAGGGGGGGCAAGACATATATGGGGAGGGGGCATTAAAATATAGGATTGAGAGAGGGAGAGACATAGGGGAGAGGAATGGGACACAAGCAAGAATGAAAGTGGAGGTTGTATTTGATTGGCCGGCAGAAAATTTATTCTTGGTAAGTTATCTTCCTCTTTCTTCTTTTTCATCTTCTTCCACCTCCTTTTTGGTTGATTACAGCTTTCTTTTTGTTTTTTCAGTTCTTATTCAAGTAAGAAATAATTTTATAGATGGCAAGGGTAGAAGTAGAACTTTTTGGTGATGCAAAAGCAATTACGAAATATTTGTAAGGAACCAATGTACATATTTCATGGCAAATAGAACCTGTGGTACTGAGAGCGAAGTCTCTTTTGAAGTCTATGGAGGAACAGAAAATTGTTTTTTGTGGAAGGAGGAAAATGTTTTGGCTCATAAAGTTTCTGCTTTTTGTAGAAAGAACAAATGGGCTATATACTGTGTTAACAGGTCGCCATCATGTCTGGTTAACTTGTTTGATGGTAGGAGGTATGCTGTAAAGTCACATTTTTCTGGCTGGGATGATGGGGGAAGGTGTGATGTATGTAACGATTATCTTAATATATATGAAGAGTGAAAGTTTGACTACAAAAAATTTGGCCAACTTGCTTGATCTTGACGATGAAGCTCTGCATGCAAACAATTATGATTTTTGATAATAGATTTCATGATGAATTACATAATGCGGATTTTATACTCTTTTCTGTCTCCCTCTGAAGAGTTAGAACTGAATGAAGGAAAAAGGGGTTATGTTGCTGTCCTAAAGTGGGATTTTTGACAACACAGTAATTCTATATAGGTAATGTGTTCCAATCAATACTGTTACATACACACACACACACACGTGCGCTCAGTCACACACACACACACACACCTTTTGGCTGCAGTGCTGACTGAAAACCGAGAAATTTCAGCTTTTATGTATTGGTTTAGACTGTAACTTGAAACCATGTGTTCATCAGTCATCCTTGCTTTAAGAAAATCGCAGTTGTATTTTTCTTTATTTATTTTTTGATCGGTAAAACAGTGATTATATTAATAGAAAAAGAAACAGAAACAGCAATCTATATGTACACGAAAAGTGTATATTAGGAGTCATAATGACAAAATAATTACAAATATCCCCAGTTCAACAAAAATCAGAAAGAAACTTCCCTGAATTCTGGATATAAGCTTGCCCAATAAAACATGAGAGACAACACCTTCTTAGAGATGATCTCCCAGCTCTTTTTCTTTGACAATTCTGGAGTTCCTCTGCTTGTATAATAAAATTCTTCTTTATTATGTAATTGATCAAACATGTAAGCTAGATTTTTATTCCCATTTACCTTTTTCTTAATCAATATAGATATACTGTATTTGGAAAGTATCCAGAAAAATATGGAGGATGCATATACAATATCCGTTTTTGGTATATGTGTCGATCGTATGCATTATTTCGTGTTTGGTCGATTGTGAACATATGAGGGCTACCTCCTTAAATTGTTGAAGATTTATAGATAGGAAAGTTGAGCACTTGTAGATTTAGTAATATGTGCCTTCTTGATGTAGGATATTAAGAAGCTCTTCGTGTATGGGCTTGAATAATAAATAAAAGAAGAAAGAATAAAGGGAAGAGAAGGATAATCTGACAAAATCTCACTGCCAAGACCTTGAACAGATTGGAATCTCACCAATCTGAAGAGGGTTGGTAATGGAATCTCACCAATACTAGAGAAATAAGATGAGTCACACCTTAAAACACATAATGTGCAAAATTCTATTCAATTTTGTCATCTATCTTTACACCAATAATAGACCCTTTATATAGACTTATTCCTAAATCCTAATCACATAAATGAGTCCTCATCTAATACATATATTTGAAGAGATCTAAAAACACTAATTGGTATAGCTTTTCAAAGCTACTTTTCTACTTTAGAAAGTAGAAAAGTTAAAATAATTACAAAAGCTAGTTTGGTAATGAAATTTAAAAGTAACTTTTCAAAAGTAAAAAAGTTAAATTTCAACTATTTTTGATAAGTTAAAAACACCGTTTCAAAAGTTAAAAAGCTACTTACCAATATTTTCTCTAACCACCCGATACCTTCTCCACTCTTTTGTCTCCCTTCCATCTTCTCTCAGTTCTTCCTCTTCTTCCCTTCAACCGCATTCCGGCAACATACTCCGGCATCCTCCATTCTGAATCGGCCGGATCTGCAACCGAACTTCTTCCATTCTTCATCTCCGAGGGGCGGCAGCGGCAAGCAACCACACTCTTCAGTGAGCATCCGACCCCTCTTCAATCGGTAATTTCTCTCTCTCTTTCTCCTCCTTTCTTCCTCTCCATTTCTTCTTCCTCTGAACAGTTTCAAATCATCTTCCCAATCTGAACGGATCCAGACAGTTTTAGATCATCCTCAATCTCTGTTCATTCGAGCACCTCCGAACTGATCCGGTTTCAACCAACCTCCAGTAATCTCTCTCTCTCTCTCTCCTGCCCTGATTTATCCCTTTTTATTCTTCCACTCTCCATCTTCCCTGAGCTAGACAATTTTATTTGGAGTGGAGCTTCAGGCAAGACCTTTTCTTCTAACACATTTACTAATTTTGTAATGCATTTTTGTTTTAAATTGTAGCATTTTGTTTTTTGATGATAAGTTGGTTTGGGTTTGGGAAAGGTCTGGATTTCTGTACTGAAGATGAATTCAAGCTATTTACATGGCAGCTAATTAAATATTATTCTTGTGAGTTATACATCAATACCCAAATAAAATTTTTGGATACTATACCCAAGAATTGATTGGTGTGAATTTCATCCTTTATGCTGTCATGGATTTGTAAATTTCATTTGATTTTAATGGCTTAAAATGTATTGGTGGATGAGGTGGAGATTCGTATTTGTATGTTAAAATGGGTGTAAAGGACAAATATTTATTTAGGAGTCTGCTTGGGATTTACATGGACGTTTTCTGTGAACGTTGTCAAAAGAACTGTTCTCTGGGAAGATAACATCAGTTAAATTCTATGTTTTCGGGTTAAGGGAATTTCATCTTGCAATTTGTACATGTTCCTGAAGATGTAATAAGATTCAGCCTTTTTTTAAGTTGCTGATGGTTTTTTAACAAAAGACCCAAATGAAGCTTCTGAAATGCCTCAAGTCATAAGTAAGCGAGAAGAGTATAAATTATGCTAATTAGCGACAAAACTATTCTTGTTAACCTAGATTTCCAGCACTTCACGTCTGTTTCAACTCACTTCATCTCCCTAAGCCCTTACCACTGAATAGTTAGATGGTCCTCTATGTGTAATTCAACTGCCTTACAGTTACAGAGAGAAAAAAGTGATTTTCTATTGTTTTGAGTTACCAAAGAACTTTTCGACTTTTAGAAAAGATAAGTAAATCCTGACAATGTTTTACCAAATGGTTTTTTAATTCTAGAAACTAAAAAGGTAATAAAAAAATATACTTTTAATAGCTACTTTTTGACTTCTGAAAAATTACTTTTGAAAAGTTGAACCAAACGAAAATAGTTTTTTAAACAAGAAATATTATCCTACGAAAATTTTCTCACGAATTTCCTAGATAATCATAATTCTAAATGCTTTCCTAGTCAAACTCTAATAAATAATAATAAATTCCTAACTTAAGTGGGACTCTATTAATTGGGTTTGCTAGAGAATCCATGGGTAGACCCAACTAACAAGTATGGGTCTAAACATACAAGTAATTGAACTCGGTTTGCTAAACTGTTCCACATCACTTCTTCATGCATTTTAAGCCCCATTGGAGAGGGCAATGTTGTTAAAGCTGAGGTTTATGCATTGATCATGTTTACAGAGGTGAGGGCACACGTTTCCTTGAATGTGGAGGAAGATTCATCCATAATGGTTTCATGGCTTGCTACTTGTCAAATGCTAAGTTACAAGAGCAAAGCGTGCTAGAGCGAGAGTCTGAAAGCATCAATCCAAAAATATCATAGGATTCATAGAGCCTTTTGAGCATTGCTTTTACAATGTAAGCATATAT
>JAUPMG010000004.1:6761808-6776705 GCA_031762675.1 Pachysandra terminalis | reverse complement strand
GGGACGATCCTTATTTTTTGGTTCGTCTCGGATCGGAACCGACTCGGGGATCGTCCCCTTCCGATCCTTAACACTATTAGGATTATGACCGACACGTAGCAAGATCGCCATTGATACCCATGGGTATAACCCTCGGGAACTTCCCAAGGAAGATACCTGGTCGGTTCGAGGAACCAGTTCAAGGAATGTACAGACGAGACATAGATATAGGGAGAAGGTAGTGCGATACCATGGTGCCCTTTATTACATAAAATATAGGATGATCAACACCCTTACAATGAATACACAATGATGCTGATATCAACAGGTACTCCACAGCGGGATGCCAGACCCCTTTACAGCAGAATGCCGATGCAGAAATACCTCTCAAGTCATACTCGAGGGCGCCCACCTGCGATGGGACAACCCCTCCGGTTCTTAAGAGTCCCACTTGTGCTGGGACATCCTCTTAAGTCATACTCGAGGGTGCCTACCTGCGATGGGACAACCCCTCTGGTTCTTGAGAGCCCCACTTGTGCTGGGACATCCTGTCAAGTCATACTCGAGGGCGCCCACCTGCGATGGGACAACTTCTTCGGTTCTTGAGAGTCTTAGAGGTGCGCTTCACGTTTACCAAAGAGATGCATCTCGGTAAACACGTCGATATGAATTTACACCTAAGGGGAGAGACAGCCCTGGACGATGTAAGACTTCGACACATAGATGTGAATTTACACCTACAGGGGAGAGACAACCCTGGAAGATGTAAGACGTTGATACTCTACAGCAACATGCTGATACTATCCTCCGTCTAGAGTGATGCTCGACGACATCGCAGGCGATACTATCCTCCGTCTATAGCGATGCTCGATGACGTCGTAGGTGATGCTATCCTCTGTCTAGAGCGATGCTCGACAACGTCGTAGACGATACTAACCTCCGTCTAGAGCAATGCGGGACGACGTCGTAGGCGATACTATCCTCCGTCTAGGGCGATGCTCGATAGCGTCGTAGGCCATACTATCCTCTGTTTAAAGCGATGCTTGACGTCGTTGTAGGCGATACTAACCTCTGTCTAGAGAGATGCTCGATGACGTTGTGGGCGATACTATCCTCTGTTTAGAGCGATGCTCGACGACGTTGTAGGCGATACTATCGTCCGTCTAGAGCAAAACTCTAAGACGTAGAAGGCAATACATACCTCTGTTAAGAGCGATGCTCTAAGACGTAGAAGGTGATGCATATCTCTGTCTAAGAGCGATGCCCTAAGACGTAGAAGGTGATACTACCTCCGTCTAGAGCGAAGTTCTAAGACATAGAAGGTGATACTACCTCCGTCTAGAGGGAAGCTCTAAGACGTAGAAGGTGATACTGCCTCTGTCTAGAGTGTTGCTTTAAGATGTAGAAGGTGATGCTATCTCCATCTAGAGGGCACCTCGACGACGTAGAAGGTCACACAGTCTCGAAAGTACTAAGGTTTGAGGACCTCAAAAGTACTAAGACTAGTAGCCTTGATGGCGTCGAGACTAGACAGTCTCAATGATGCCAAGGCTAAATGGCTTTCATTACCACGAATATCTACTGATCTCCAACGCTCATATCGAGGTGTCATGAGGCTCGCCAACACTTGGTCGTATTTGGGGTTATATGCCATGTCACGGTCTCTCAGTGGCAAAACTGTAATTATCCAAATGACTTGTGATTGGTCCACCTAAGAGACTGGGCTACATGATGTGTACTACCCCATGTGAATGTTTTAACCGTCAGAAAAGGTGGTTAGGAATTCTAACTATAGTTAACTCTCTTCCAAAAGCTATAAATACTGGCTCACTTCCTTCGTTCGGGACGATGATGAAAAAAGGGGAGAGACCTCTGCCAAAATTACCAGATCTTGAATTACGTCTAACTTGATCCTTGTTTGGGTACGTAGGCAACCTGCAAAAGGTTCAGTCATAATCTCAATTAGAGCCCTAGGGCTTGGAGAAGCTCTAACACCTTGACCCATTATCTCCCTTAGCCTGGTTCGACCGGTGTTGATGGTCCACCAGTTTTACTCTTTAGTTCTTCTAGAGATGGGATATGGTCACTCGTTGATTTAGGTTCCCGTCGATCAGTAATATCATACTCGGTGACTATTCACAAAACCACCCATGAAACAAACTATATACACTAGAATTCGGGTTTCAGTTAGGTTTAACCGAGGCTTCAACTGAAAACCAAACCGATCTAATCCGATTTTGTAATTTCAAAACCGAAACCTAACCAAATTTTTAGAAACTCAACCCAAACCGAACCGAAGTCGGTTTGGTTTCAGGTTGAACCGACCCAAATTGCACCCCTATTCCTTACTATTTTGAATTTATAAATTATTTAATGAAATCACGTATTTAATAATTGGTGTTAGTTTGTTGGTTCATAATTCAAAACCTGTTTTGTATTGTCTCACTTCCAAATGCTTGCTACATTGAGCTACTGCCTCTTTAAACAAATGCATACTGTTAAGTGATAAGTTTTGAAAATCATTTCTAATTTTTTTTTTTATTTTTTTGATCGGTAATCATTTCTAAGTTATCCTTAGTGAAATGTTAAATATTTCAGATTAGGACAAAGATGGTAGCGCCTGGTGGAGAAGCCTTGGGTGGTGTGATTGGTGCTTTCCGTTACATGATCCAAACTGAAGGGTTCTTTTCTCTTTACAAGGGCTTGTTACCCTCAATTATAAGCATGGCGCCATCAGGTGCAGTTTTCTATGGTGCATATGATATATTAAAATCAGCTTATCTACATTCGCCAGAAGGAATGAAACGAATTCAGCACATGAACCAACAAGGCCACGAACTGAATGCATTGGACCAACTGGAGTTGGGTACTGTGAGAACGTTACTATATGGGGCTATTGCAGGTGCTTGTGCTGAAGCTGCCACATACCCTTTTGAAGTTGTGAGGAGACAGCTTCAAATGCAAGTCCAGGCAACAAAACTGAGTACACTGGCAACTTGTGTAAAGATAGTTGAGCATGGTGGCGTTCCTGCTCTCTATGCAGGACTCGTTCCCAGCTTATTACAGGTATGTTGAAGCAAATCTTTGGCTCTCAGTTATTCCATTATTTATTGCCTCATGGTTTGTTCATTTTTTTGTGTTATTAGGTGCCCTAAAAGTGAAAACTGCCAAGTGGCTAGTAAATGAATTTATTATAACCAATGGCAGTTCTGATCATTGTTTTCATTCAGAATGTACTGGAAATCTGTTAATTAAGGATGTTCTGGACACATGCTCAGAAAAAAATTGCTTATCTAATAAGTTGTGTTGAATGTGGATCAAAATTTTTGTACTTCTGATTTCTATCCAAATGAGTTATGCCTGAATAATGCTATACAAAGTGGTTCATACCCTATTAGGCGGTTTCCTCTCAACGGTCTCTACAAGGAATATATTTAGTGTTCAATCTATTACCTGTGACCTACCATCTGTTGATTGGTCCCTGCAGAAAGGAAAATGAATTTCATATTCTTCCTCTGGGAAGGGAGGATTAGAGAAGCCTTATATGTTTGGGCAGTTGAAGGAATTTGACATCACAACTCTATAAACCGAGTCCCGGCAAGATCAAAACTTAAGTATTCTTGCCCTTGGAGGTACACTCACTTAGTCAGGTTGGCCAGGTTCTTGGGTGAGAGATTCATGCATCGTTTATCCATATACCCAGATCTGGTAGTGGGGAGACTGATCGGCTGGCGAGAAGAGGTAATGATAGGGCCGAGATGTTTGTGGGGCTATTATGGCTGAGATGATTGGTGCCGATGTATGATTGGAGGATCTAGTGTAGGACTTAGTGTAGTATTCTTGTCCCCGTTTTGTACTTGGTCAGTCCCCTACTCGTGCGCCGGCCTCTTATGTTTTTCTTTTGTCTTTCCTTTTCCTGTACTGTTTTGTCTGCATGTTTTTGCATATTTATATAATCACCTGATGGTTAATCATCAAAAAAAAAAAAAATTAGACTGAAGGTGGTAGTGGCGGCAAAGATTGGGGGAGGGAAGCAAATAGTGAAAGAGAGTGAGGAAGAACCTAGGCTCTGTTTTTTTGATGTAACATAAGATTTTGAAAGCACTCGTTGTAAAATGGAAGTTCACATGTGTTGAGAATTGACGTGGCAACTGGAGCAAATAGAAGCTTTTAGAATGTCTGCTGGAGGAGATTCAAATTTAAGAATCTTGTGAATAGGTTAGTGATAGTAAACTGGGGGAAATGCGGATCTACCAATCTAGGATGCCTTTATGTGGTTCATGCATCATTTTAGGCATAAGTTACCCTACCATTTATGCTACTGATCCAGAGTTCAGGAGGTCACTATTAAATTGCCACACCATCAAATTTTAGTCTATAAGGTGACTTGCTGACTGCAAGGAATGCTTCCTTTCTTCTAGAGAAATGTTAAAAATAAGGGAAAATAGAGAACTGTTTAATGGAACGTCCTAAGTACGTATTTTGTATAGGACTCGGTTGAGTTACACTTGATAATTGATTTATGACCTAGGAAACCTCATCTATGTGATCCAACCTCAACAGCATCCAAATCAGAGATAGTAAATAATGTGTTAGTTGTTTTCTTAAAAGAGTTTTATACTGTGGTGATTCTGAGTTCAGTGCATTTTTTCTTAAATTCATCTTGTTTTGTCGAGGTCTTTAATGTTCTTCCAACTAACTGTTTCAAGGTCCTAATTTTTCTGTTTCTCACTTTCAGGTTCTACCATCGGCTTCTATAAGTTACTTCGTCTATGAGTTCATGAAGATAGTTCTCAAAGTTGAATGAACAGAGATATTGGGTTCTCAACTCGAAGCTGAGTGCTGGGAGTATTTTTGTCGAGAGAGCAACTAATAATGATGTCCTTGGTTACTTGATATTTAAATCAATGATGCATTCGTTGAGTGTTTCAGTATAGTAACTCTTTAGGAGGAGTCATTGATAATTAATCAGGGCATTTGTCAATGTTCGCTAAATATATTTGACCACAGAAAGAAGAAAAGAAGTTCCCCATAGCACTCCTATCTTGCTTTCTCGCAAGCTCTACACTGTTATTTGCGATATCTAAAGGCTCCAGGCGAGTAATACTCTGTACTTATTTTTTTTTTTGGGTGATGTGGAAACCCCGACCCCACTTAGATAGTAAACCCTGCATACATGACTGCCCATCCACAAAGACCATTTATCAGGTAAGCCCGGGGACTTGAACTTGGGACCTCAAGTTCCTGAACTGCATACTGCATTGAACCTTATATATGTCAGTAAGGCTTGTATATTGGGAGAAAATATCAAGAACATATATTATTTGAATCTCGTCATAGGCAAAACAACAGATAGTATCAGTTATATTTATCCTGAGCAATGAACATCATCTCTCCAGCCATTAATTGCTAGACATACCTTTGTTCTCGACTTGAAGCTTTCTGCTCAATCACATTAGCAGTCATGTATGGATAGAATTCAGTGTTTGATTTCATTAGCGAGTAGCAATAGTAACCATATGTTGCATTTATTTTCTTATTTCTCTGTTTTAGTTTTTGGGTTGAAACTGTATGCTTTGCAACTTGCATCATTTGTCACTTGATTTTCCCAGAAAGTCGACCAACCTTGGCAAAATTAATCCTAGAGATGTAATGACTCCTGTTCTATTGTTATTTTATTTATTTGTTTTTAGGGAAAATTGCATTTTGACTCCTGAGGTTTCTGAAAATTGCAGTTAGACCCCTTGAGGTTTTTGAAATTACAATGACACCTGAAACCTCAAGGGGGGTCGGTCAACTAACGACATAGAGTCATTGACTGATATACCGCTTGTAAACTGTTCTTTGACTGATATACTGCTTGTAAACTGTTCTTCATCAATCGTTTGATGTGCTTTTCATTTTTTCTTTTTTTGATAAATGATTTAAGTGTGACATTGGAGCATGATGGCTTTTTAGTCGAGAGACTTAAGAGGGATATTTTAGGAAAGCATTTCGTCTGTTCCTAAATGGCAGTTCCATCAGCTGTTCCAACAGCTGATGGACGCCACATCAGCTCGAAAGTGGATTTCAAATTTTGAGGGACGCCTTTTGAAATGTTCGAAATTTGAGGGAGGCCCCTCGAAATGTTGATGTGGCATTCATCAGCTGTTGGAACAGCTGATGGAATTGCATTTCGGGAACAGATGAAATGCTCTCATATTTTAGACCTAAGGTTTATCTACTTTATCTAAAAGTCAATTCAATTCTTTATAAATGGTATATTAGTTAATGACTCGGTGTCATTTGTTAATTGATAGGCTCTCTTGAGGTTTTCTATGAAGGGTGTTATTGTAAAATAAAAAAACCTCAGGGGTCTAATTGAAATTGTCAGAAACCTCATGGGTCAAAGTATAATTTTATCTTTTTTAATGAAGAAATTGGACCACTTGTGGATTTGTACTTATCATCCTTTAGGGCATCTTTGCTCAGTGGCCTTGCTGATCTTCATTCCAATTTATCGGTTGTCTCCAAAGAAGGGTTTTTTTTCCCACGTTCTTAATGTGTCCTTGTTTTGAAGTGAAGCTACCAAGTATTTTTTTTGATAGAATAAGAAGATTTCTATTAAGATTCAAAAATCCGTTAGCAGGTGGTTTCTCCTTCCGTATACAAGAAATATCAGTTCTGGATGCTGTTTTTTGCCAAAAAATCTGCTACCTGTAAACATGCTTAATACTAATAAACTCAAAATGATTGAACAGGCTTCGAAAGTCTTCTACTAAGCTCTTTAAAAGCCATGGGTCCTGTTGTTTGCTTAATAGCATATTCACTGTTGTTGTAGAATCAGTTTCCACATCCAATCTTCTGAAGTTTTAACCCTTCAGCAGTGTTTGCTTGTTGTGTACCCTATTTTTGTAGAAACCTGCAGTGAATTGCTCGAGCATTTGAAACAACGGTCCAACAATACCGAGTCCCCTGTTGGTCCTTCATTAAATGGATTGCACTTGGACAGACCATTGATCAGGTCCCGTATTTAAAACACTGTTTCAGAAAAACACAAGTGCTTTCATTGAATAACTTATCCAGTGAGTGCTTATCCAAAAGCATAAGTCGGCCTACTTATTGCTACCTATTTATCAAACGCAAACGTTATTTTTTTCAAGTAAGCAGTTTATTGTTGTTATGGATAAATTGGACCAAGCACAAGCTAATATTTTTATAATACCTATTTTATTCCTAAGCTTTTATAAGCACTTAAATAAATATATTTATCAAATTCTATTATTTTTTTTAAATAAGCAATTTATTGTTGACGTGAATAAATACTTTTATTGAGCCACTTATCCGATGAGTGCTTAATCATAAGCACAAGCCGGGTCACTGCAGTTGCCATATTAAACTCTTGAAGTGAGGGCAAGGGTAGTCTGCAAATCTTTGTTAGGTAGGAGCGTAGGATCACACGCTTCGTAGTTCCGGACTCATGTTGACGTCCTCGATGGATGACATCTCAGGAAGCCGCCTCCACGAGTTAATTCTGGGGGGAGGGCTTTCCTAGACGTGTTCTTCTGTCATCTTTAGCAGCACGTGGAAGTTATTGAGTTACGGCCTAAAAAAGCACTTACCCTACGTGTTCGAATCATAAATTTCTATCCAATGAGTCTGTAAAGATGGCCAATCCATCTATCGAATACAAGGTGATGGGAATTGGGGACTACTTCATATATCCAAGTGGCAGAAACTCATTGGTATACCCAGAGAATAGATATGGACCGCCGTGCTACACAAAAAAAATAAAAAAAATCTCCCTTAGATAAGAGAAGCGGACAGTCACTGGAGTACTGGACACGACTTGTAGTCAAAGTCTGCGCAAAGCTCGAGCACTTTATAGCAAGTAGGTCAGCCATGACGCGGTGTTCGAAGTTGATGATATAAATAAGATGCTTTCACCAATTAGAAGAAATGACGTGGTTATTTTTACGTTGTGGGCCCATGCACTCCAACAATTGGACGGAACGAATGTTAAAAAGCCTTTGAGCTCAATATTTAAACTCGTGAGCTAATTTGAACCCAAAAATAGGTTTTTCATTTTAACGAGTTTGAGCTGAGTTTGGATAGGTTTGGTTCGGTTATATATAATATATAAATTTATTTATCATAAATATTATATATATATATATTAATTATTAAATATAAAATTAATGACTCATGTAAATATGAGTCGAGTTCAAATTAAAATTTTAATTATTAATATTTGATTTAAATATAAAATTAATGACTTATTTAAATACGGGCAAATTTTTATGAGCCGAGCCGAGCTTAAATCTTAAAAAATTAGCAGACTTGAGCCGAGCTTGAGCCGAAAGTTTTTTCCGAACTTGAGCCGATTCCAAATCTATCCAAATTTTACGAGCCCGAGCTGAGCTGGGAAAAGCTCGGCTCGGTTCGTTTACAGCCCGAACGGCGAGTGCGCGAGTATGTTTGACACAGAGCTATTTTGGGAATAGTAATAAATATATCTGAACTAAGTTTCCAATTTCACGCCGAGTGACTTAAAAGTCCATCACATACTTTGTTACTGTTGTTTTCTCTGAATTCAACTTTAGTTGGCGAGAACTTCCCACTTTCCTCTGTAAGTTCCTCTCCTTTGTCGCTTTGTTTATTCGATAATTAAATCTCCTGTTTATGGAGCGATTCGATTTTTTTTTTTGGCTAATTTTCGCCGTGTTTGATCCAAGTCTGTTGTATTATTATTCGTCAAATCTAGTGAATCGGATGTTGTTGGTTCATCGCGTTTCAGGAATTTTCAGGTTTCAGTTGGTAGTGGAAGAGGAGAATTGAACTCTCAGATTTATGTTCGGATGAATACTTTTGTTATGAGATAGTGATCGAGCCGAAGATCTTTAGATGAGTTCGATCATGGCGGAGAGGAGGCGGTACAGTTTGAACAATCAATTGGGTAAGAATTTAAATTTGTTTCTGTGTTTTTTTTTTCTTCTAAATTCTTAATTTTGGTATTTTTTTTTCCTTCTTGCATTTCTCATGACTAGTAGTTGAATCGTGTTTGTAAATGAATTAACTGAAAACAGTATCAATTGCCAATTAAAAGATAAAAAGTTGACTATTCAATTTTTACCAAACTAAATGATTCTGATGCCACCGTTCCCCTATGTCGTATAAGTTAAAATATGTTTAATCTTGAAACTGAGATTGTTATGTTCATTGAGCAACATTCATCAGTGGACTATTACTTATGAAACTTCTAAGA
Source organism: Pachysandra terminalis (assembly GCA_031762675.1). NCBI lineage: Eukaryota > Viridiplantae > Streptophyta > Magnoliopsida > Buxales > Buxaceae > Pachysandra > Pachysandra terminalis. The sequence continues at coordinate 6,767,482 of JAUPMG010000004.1, read as the reverse complement.
TTGGATAGGGCAAAACAGATAGCTGCAACCTTGTTGAACTTCTGTGGGTGTATAAATCTCATTGAATTTATCCGTTTATGTAAAAGAGAAACATGTCAAAAGAAAGGGGACCAAAGGATGTGAGTGCTGTTTTAGAATTATAAGATGAACTAAGGAAAAAAAATACATTGAAGAAGCTACCTTTGTAATATGTTAATGGGAACTAATAAAAACAATGACAAATGAAGGGGTGAGAGAGATTCAAAAAAGTGAATACTAGAAAGGAAAGGCCAATGGGGAGTGCTAGTACTAACTGCAATTGAAACCCCTGCTAGCTGGAGAGATTAGTAACTATGATGGTGTCATGCATTGTTATTGTATAATTGGCACGGTTGCAGATAATGTGTGATGGGTTGTTAAGTAGATTATAGATGAATATTAGAAACTTTATTACTTTGGGAAGGTTTAGATTGATTTAGAGAATAATTATGTATCTTTTGTAATTAAGAATAAAAATCTTAAGTAGTTTAGTAAGTTGGGGATATTAGTTGGTTTAAGGTCTTAGGCTATCTATTATGTGTGTGTGCTTGCATGGGGGTTGGGGATCTTGTGTTGTCATATATGGGAGTGCTTTCGAATTAATTTGGGGATATTAGTTGGTTTAAGGTCTTAGGCTATCTATTATGTCTGTGTGTGATCTTGTGTTGTCATATATGGGTGTGCTTTTGAATTAGTTTGAATTTTAATTAAGAGTTTAATCTCCTTTGTCGTTTCTCTGCAACTTCTCTATATGATAATTCCTTAGTTGATTTGGATCCCTGTCATAGTAGAATCAAAGCAATGGATCTTGCACCTGATGAAGTTAACCACACCGATGTAATAACCTGGGGAAGCGGTCATGGTGAGCTCTTGTTGGAGGCCATGCTTCACCCATTTATGTTATACAGTTGTTCCTAGGATTTTAAGAGCAAATCTGATGAGTGGATCAGCTCCACTTTGCAACTTGTTTTATGTTTTGGGATGGCTTTATTCAAGACAACAAAACTGAGTGTGAAAGAAGAATGCCACTAACGTTAAATATTAAGAAAAAGCACAATCATCAAGATATTTGTTGGTCAAACCATGCCAGTCATGGAATAGAGGTAGTCAAGTGATTAAAACCAGATTTGAAGCTTGATGATGACTAAATCCACAGCAATTTCTTGATTAATGACCAAAGGTAGATGAGAAGCTTGAAGAGCCACCGGGACACCTGGAGAAAGGTGACCAGAAACGATTTGAAAAACAGGAGTAGAAGTTAGTAGAAGTTATCCGAGAGAAGTGACTAGAAGCAGCCTAAGAGAAGCGACCAGAAGTTATCATAGAGAAGCAACCAGAAGTTGTCGAAAAGAAGTGACAGGAAATGACTGTCCAGAAGCAATTGAAACGATAATCGAGTAGCAACCTTGTTGTGGCAGAGTAAAGAAGATCGGAATATCATCTCATAAGGTTTCTTTGATGATGATAAAATGTAATGATCAATATTATTATGGTTTATACTGTAATGGTTGAAATTTATTAGGCAATGGTCAAAGATGTGAGAAATGATGGAAGCAAAGGTGCAGATTTGAAAACACTAATGATCAGAATGATTCTTTTGAGTCCTTAAAACGTGAGGAACATGGTTGCACTCGAGTACCAGTTTTTTTCAAGAAGGGGAGTTAGGTGGCATCATGTACTGTGCCCATACAATTGGCATGATCGCATATTATATGCAATGATCAGTTCTCATATCCTTCAATGAGTTTTATAAATTTTAGGACTTTTTACATCTATGCCCTTATGTTATGGTGTATTTATATTTATACCCCTAGATTTTTCATATTTGTATCTATCCCTCTCTATTATTGTAATTTTTGCATTTGTACACCCAACGTTAAAAGATGCAAACTTACGTTACTTGTTTTAATTGAATGACTATAATACCATTTTACTTAACAAGTGTTATTTTGCCTTCACCCCCCTATGTTATCGCTTTTTTGCATCCATACCCCTCTATTTTCCAAATTTATTGCATTTGTACCCTTAATGATATATTACATATTTTGTTTGTAAAAAAATAAAAATAACCTCATAAATAAGTTCTTATATATGTTAAAATGTAAAGAAGATATAAAGTAGATTCTCTTATGACCAAAATAAAGATTGAAAATATATAACCCTAATTCTATTGGTTTTAAACGAATTAAGTTGGCATTTTATTAGGTATTAATACCTTAGATCGAGTAGAGTCAGGTTGAGTTATGAGAATTTTTTTTGTATTTTCATTACATTTTAATAGAAACACTTATTTATAAAGTTATCTTGATCATAAAAAATGAGTGTGGCTTTTAACATCAAGTGTAAAAATGCACAATTGTGATGAATAGAGGGGTATGGATGCAAAAAAGTGATAGCATAGGGGGATGAAGACAAAATGACACTTATTAAGTAAAAGGGTATTATAGTCATTCAATTAAAACAAGTAACGGAATTTTGCATCTTTTAACGTCAGGTATACAAATGCAAAATTATGATAATAGAGGGGGATAGATACAAATGTGAAAAATACAGGGGTATAAATACAAAAATACACCATAAAATAGGGGTATAGATGCAAAAAGCCCTAAATTTTATTAGTTTGGGGTTTGGGCAAGGTTTAGAGAATAATTGTATCTCTTGCAAAATGGCTAATGATCTCCAGAATTTATTAAATGTATGATATTGGTTCGTTTAGAATCTTAGGATATTTTCTATATTTTGGAAGTTAAGTTAAAGATTGGTATGTTAATATCTCTCGGTTTCTTCTTGTCCAGTGGGGTCTTGTGTTTTCTTGCAAAAGGAGTCAAGTAGTAGTTATTGGGAGGAGGTTTTGAATTAGTCTGAATTTGAATCAAGAGCTTAATCTCTTATGTCTTTTCTTTGAAATTTTTCTTCATGAGAATTTCTTAGTTGAACATGAACCATGGCAAAACAAGAAGATGGTAATTTTCAGCAGGGAATGAGAGTCATCACAAAAACAGAGAATTGCTGCTTTAGTATCACAGAGAACCACAAGATTGTCTATCAGCTGAAAAGGTGAAACAACATGATAAACCACAAAACAATTTTCCGCTCCACTATTTGGAGTTGCCAGTGTAGGGTTTTATGGGAGATGCAAATTTAAAATTTCCCTTGGGAGGATTTGTACAATGTTAAATCCTTGTGCGATTCTCCTTGGTGTGTAAGCAAAGGATTAATGTTGTCAGATACATGTCAGATTGGAAAAGAGGTTGCAGAATTGCTTCATTCATGGGGAGAGAATAAATTTAAACCCTGTATAGGAGGAGGTCACTTGGTCTAACAATCAAGAGAACCCTGTCCTTTTGAGGCTCAATTGCTATCTTATCTCTCCGACTTGGAAGGAGTATGTCCCATCTGTCTATTATTAGCCTTACTGAGACTAATTTCAGATTACATGTTCTGCTTGACTGTTAGGGTCTGAGCAAAAATTCTGTCCCTTTCTGGTTTGAGAATATGTGACTAGAAGAAAGGTGGTATATAACGTCTGTTCTTGGAGTCTGGAGCAATGAGCTTTGTGCTTTTCAAGAAACTTAGGGCTCTTGAAAGAGAAGTGAAAAAGTGGAGAAGGTGGTCATTGGCAGGTTAAAAGTCACGAAATAGGAGTTCAAATATCAGGGTTGGAAGGATATAGTGGGAGGCAGAATTGTATGGAGGTGTGATTGAAGTGCAAGGATCAAAACACTAAATGGTTTTACAAAACGGTTAAATGCTAGATGCAGGTGAACTCTATTGCTTTGGCGGCGATGTTGTTTGTGAGGGAATAATATTGTAGCCTTGAGTAGGTCACTATTTTCTCCTGTTTCAGTTTTTGTTTTCTCTTTTTTCTTTTTCTTTATTGGGTGGTACCTTTTTATAGCATGTGCCTATTTGTACATTCTCTTCTTATATCTTAATTAATATATACACCTTTGTTACTTATAAAAAGGGTGAAATCTATTCCTAAATTGAAAATTCAGGGAATGTTGCATGAAAAGAAGACAAAGAAAAGAGAGTTAAAAAGTTTTGTGAGTTTCTCAATGAAACAATTGACTTTCGTCTTAATTTGGATGGCTTGGAATTGGACTCTATATCTTTTGAAGTATTGGTGATATGGAAAGGGAATTTTGGGAGTAGAAACCCATAGTGTTTCTCGGATACTTGTTTGAGGATAAGGCCTTGAAATTGGATGTGTTATCCATTGCATTTTATAAAAATTGTTGGTGGGCCTTTTAGGGATGATGCAGGAAGTTGGCTTAGCTTGACAAAAGGGTTAACAACACTTTCACCATGTTGATTCCCAAGGAAGGAGGAAAGATGAACATCAAGGGATTTGGTACCATAATCTTGTTTTTAAGTGTGTAGGATATTTGCAAAGTACAGGTCAGCTTGTTGAAGATATTAGATTCTGTTATCTCTACTCCACAAAGTGTGTTTGTAAAGGAAGACAAATTCTTGATAGAGTCTTGATTGCTAGTGAATGAGCTAGGGCCTAATGGGGACAAGGATCCAGGTCCTGATGGTTATATATTGGTCTTCTTCAACAGTTGTTGGGCTATAATAAAGAGAGATGTCATGAATGTTATGGAGCAACTCATAATCATTCAAAGTTTGATAAAAGTGCAAATGTTACCTTCACCGCATTGATCCTTAAGTAGGAAGCTGTGAATGTTTAGAGATTCCCATCCAGTGAGCTTGATTGGTAGCTTCAATAAAATCCTTTTCATGTTACTTGCTAACAGGTTAAGAAAAGTGCTCACAAGGGTGATCGAGATCACAAAGTGCCTTTGTGTGCTGGAGACAGATTTTGGATGGGTTTATAATTGCCAATTAATTTCTTGATTCAAAATCTGTATGTTGAATCGTATAGGTTTTGGTGTAAAGTGGAAAAATTTGATCTAGATGTGTTTTCATCATTCTTTGTGCTGGTTAGGGGGTTAAGATAAGGGGACCCTCTCTTTTCCAATCTATTCATCATTATTACTGAGGCATTGTGTAGACTAATCCAAAAAGCATCGGCTTGGGGCCTTTAGAAAGCTTCCATTTATTAAACATCTTCTGTTTGCGAATGAGCAACTATCTTCTGTGTTGCTTTGCAATCTCAATTAATAATGATCAAGAGAATTCTGGTAGACTTTTAAGCGGTTTTAGCATTAGAAATCTATTTTTGGAAAAGTGAAATTTTTTGGGGTAGGTGGCATGGTGAATTTGGATTTGTTGATTTCTGATTTGGCGTGTAAGGTGGGCCTATTGCAGACAAAATATTTGGCTCGCACTTCATACATTGAGTATATTGCCAGACATTGCAGAGCTAAATCCTTTAGTTTTATGTTTTGAAGGTATACTCCAGACATTTAGTTAACAATTGGGTTATAAACCTCCTGGAACTTTTTATCATATTAAATATTCCTTATAGACATTGCAGGAGTTTTGAGATTATTAGTTTGCAATATCCTTCTCATGACTCCTTTGCAACTATCACACTTGAAATTCTAGCGTCTGTGATGAGGTGGAAGGTATGGAGGATTTTTGTGAGATCCTGGGTTGTGGTAGGGGGTCCTTTCCTTCGACTTATTTGGGTATTCCCCTTGGTTCAAAATTCAAGTCTAAGGCGGTCTAGGAACCCATGCTTGAGAGG
>JAUPMG010000004.1:6735906-6758862 GCA_031762675.1 Pachysandra terminalis | reverse complement strand
TTATTGGAATTCCCTTTGGGTAGAGATCCACGTTTGACGGTTATAGATCTGATTGCTTTGCTTTTAGAGACTCTTAACGGTGTTGTCAGTGACCCGGACTGTTCGGATTATGAAATCTGCTCTCTTGAATCTAAAGGTGTGTATTTGTCGAATTCTATGTTTTCTTTCCTTTGTGACTTTTTGGTGGAGCATAATCCATCTTCTTTTCCTTGTAACAAAGTTTAGAGTCTTTGGTCCACCTTGAGTTAGAGCTTTTATTGGATCTTGATGCTGAAAAGTATTAATACCCTGAATACTCTTCAAAGGTAGAGAAAATACTTGGCTATTTATCCTGAAGTATATGTTATGTGTATGAAGTCTGAAGAGACTACATACCACCTGTTCATTGAAGTAGCTTTTGCAGTTTGGTCTTTCTTTCTTGACATCATGCATGCATGTCAGGTGGCTCCTTTTGCATGACTGATTTTATTGAACAATGTCAATTCAAAGCTTTGGGCACAAGGGGAAGAATGTGGGGGGAGCAGAATATTTGGATTTTTTTTTCTAATGGGAATAAGTTAAGCTTGAAGGAGTTGCTTGTTAAAATTATCTTCTTTACTGCTTCTTGGGCATCAGTTTTGATGGTGTTCGTGGATGTGTCTATTACAGATATGCTATTTGATTGAAAATCAGTTGCCCTTTTCAGCTTTTTGCGCTCTCGTGTTCATGTGAAGTGGTCTGCTTCCTACCGGCTATGTAAAACTTAACTTTGATGGCTGCTCTTTTGGGAATCCTGGAGAGTTGGCTACAGGGGGGGTGTTTGGAGATGACTTTGGCACAATTTTACACACTCTGGTTCAATTGGGAGGGACTTGCTATTAGGGCTTTTTGAGAAGATATGTCTATAGGGGCAGACTTAGATTTGCAGGACTGTTCACAAGTTTTTCCTTCAGATGTGCCGGTGGAAGCTAACGGATTGCTTGGGCTGTTTTCTTTGTGGTAGTTTAACCATATTCTGGGTGTTTGACTATTCTTTCATTGTTTTTCTTTGGTTTGGTTTGGGATTCATCTCAATCTCTGCTAAACTTTTAGTTGTACCGTGTTTCTCCTTATTATATCATTAAAACCTGCGTGTTAATTATAAAAAAGGAACAAATGATTTAAATGCACACGATCTGACTGAAAATTTGGTTGTTTACAGATTGGGATGTCAGAATACAATTTACGTTACCAAACCCAACTTGTTGGGATAAGGCATTTTGTTGTTGTTGTTGTGCATCTTCCACCAATAAAAAACCTTATATTTTCATGTCATTTTTGAGTCTCTTAAGTTGTATAATGATTACTAGTATAGTTTTTGAAATTTGTTGATGTTTGTTAATATATGTCACTATGTCATATCCATAAGAAGAATGTTCTTTGAAAATGTTACTTGTGCTAAAGTTTGGTTGACAATTTGCATTTTGGTTGAGACGTACTCTTCATAGTTAATGCACTTAAAAACAACAATGCAGAAGTTCCTTACCCAATGGAAGCATAAAAATTACAAGGGCAACAACTATAAATTTCTGAGACAACAAAACTTCTCTCTCTCTCTCTCTCTCTCTCTCTGTCTCCCTCCCTCCCTCCCTCCCTCCCTCTCTTTCTCTCTCTCCAGGATTCTTTTTTCTCTTTAACTAATTAGGATTCTTTTTTCTCTTTAACTAATTAAGTGCCATTTCTTTTTATTGCTTAGTTATGATGACTGTCATTGCAGACCTATAGATTTCTTTTTGATGAATAAGAAGATATTTTCTTAAAGATAGGTAATAGAAGGGAGATATAATGTGCAACTACACCAAGAGGAAGGAAATAAGTACAATCAAGAGAAAAGAAACCACCATCTCCATGATGGTCATGATAGCTAATCTTTCAATATCCCATAATGTGATCCACCTAAGAAGTGACAGTTTACCTATCCCGTCCCTAGCTAGTTTATCAGTTCTGCATTGGTGGACCTAGGCACATGAGAAAACGAGATGTTCATCTCAGATACCAAGGCTGCAGAATTACAATTTTTCCCTTTCCAATAGGTACTATGTTTATTTTTTCTGCCCTTAAAGGGTATAGTTGTAATCATTCGTGTTGCACTTATATACATTTATTTCAGTCCCTCTTTGCCAAGTGTAATTATTCACGCTGCTAATGTTGCTCGTACCTAACTGTTGTCCAAGGTCTTTGGCTTTTTGTACAGTACTGTTTGTTTTTTTTTTTTTTTAAATGTCTGATGGAGACTCCAAGATTTATAACTTGTTGGCTTCAAAGGATTGTAGAGCATATTTTAGGATTCGATTAGGCTCTTTCTTGTGTATAAATCTTTGGCACGACCCCACTTGTCCACAACTCCACGTGCCCTTCTACAGGTCCTGTTAGCCTACCAAATTTCCAGCCCAATTACACCTGCCTTTTGGCAAAAAGCCAGCATCTTATTATAACATCTGTGTCATTGAGAATGTGAAATAGAAATTGAATCGATGATATTACAAGTGAAAGAAGTCCTGTAGTATATAATGGTGCTTACATGGATAAAACAGTCGTCCAAGTGGTCTATCTGGAGGGAGCTTTGTCTGATGTACACTTAACTCCACATGTCATCCCTCTTCTGTTGGAAGAAAAATCCATGCCTCACTAGAAACTAAACTTGGAGGGACAGATCACAAATTATTTTTGCATCTCTATATCTCTCTCCCCCCTATATATGTGTGTGTGTGTGTGTGTGTGAGTGGGGAGGGTGGTTTCGGTCTGACCATTTTTCTTTCTATTTTAAGTAAGCAAATATAAAAAATGACAAGAAGAAGGCAGGTGCTGTAAACAGGCTTTAGCTTGATCTGGATTTGCTTTTGTCAGGTGGTTCATTATTTCTTTTCGATCGAAAGGTGTTGAGATACTTCAGAAAGGATGGTCATAACTGGAGAAAGAAAAAAGATGGAAAAACAGTGAAGGAAGCTCATGAGAGGCTAAAGGTAGGTGTTGCAGGAAGGTTACATTGCTAGTAATTTCTCAAACATATCTGTGGGCAGGTGTTCTTTGCTAAATTACGATCTATAAATGCCTAAGAACGTTTGTAGCTGCAATCTTTTACCATCTTGTTGTGATTTTGTCAATGTTATTTGTTTGATATAAGGAATTATATAAGTTGAAAATTTTCTTAGTGTTTTTCAGTTATTTATGTCTCTAAATAATTTTAGTCAGGGAGCATTGATGTCTTGCATTGCTACTATGCCCATGGAGAAGATAATGAGAATTTCCAAAGGCGCAGTTATTGGATGCTCGAAGAGTGAGTATGAAAAAATCTAAATTTGAATTTTTGCTATTGCTTCCCCACCCCATGAATATGCATGCTTTGAACTTGACTTTCTGTGTTATTTCTAGTAAAAGTTGGTAATTAGGTTTTGCAATTTTTCCTCTTCTATTAATATAATTCACTGCCGGTTAATACAAAAACTTTGGTTTTCCAATATTTTGTTTTCATAATGAATCTTTTTCACTGTCCACTCACTAAAGCATATATCTTGGAACTGCATTACTAGGAAACTCTTGGTACAGTTCTATCATATGCCATTGCCAAATAATATCCTGTTCATCTTGTTATCATGTGATAGTGAGGCCATTGAGCTATTGGTTGGAGTTTCAGATTGATTGGTTCCCTTTAACATGTGGATCTACTAAAGTCTAATTGTGATCACGATTCAGTAAAGTGTGTTTTCTATCGTTGATTAGTGTAATTTTATGTCTTCAATTATTTTATTTTATTTTATTTTTTGTGTATTAAGTCCATAAAATTAATAGATAATTCATTTCAGGGGATTGCTATCTCAACTCTTGAATTCATGGTCAGTAAAATGAGGAGGGGAAAGCTATAGAGTGATAAGAAATTCTCTCCCACCTGTTTTAGACCTCACATGGAGTTACTTGAAGCCTAACTTGGATTAAGATCACAGAAAACATGTTTGTTGTCATTGATCAGTGCAACTTCATGTCTTCTTTCTCTCGTTGAATAAGCCAGTAATAGGTTTTCTACATTTCGTTGGTAATGCCTTAAGCCATTCTTTGGCACAAGGAGCTTTTCTAATTGAGGGTGGCAATGGGCCCGATCGGGATTGAGTGGGCTTCGCCCTAGCTTTCACTCTAGAATAACAGCTTTTTTGTGTGTCCAAAGCTGGCCTGACCTTCAGGCTCAAAGATATAGAATTGGCCTTAGAATTCTCTAAGCCCAAGTTGGGCCCGGCCCTAAAAACCCAATTTTACTCATATTTAAATTAAAAATCAATTGTTTTGAAATATATTTCAAAATATAAGTATAAAAGAACTAAACTTTTGAAGTATTTAATATATTGCATATAAGTAATTATGCATATCTTTTAATGGAATGCCAAAAAATCATGTTTACGATTGTAACCTTCACTTAACGGTATAAATATACGAATATGTGGTGGGGCTTCCACTTCCTTGCCCAAGCCCGACCAACCATGTCGGGTAGGGTTGACCAGTGTAGAGCCCACAAGCTAATATAGGGGTGGCAGTGGGCGAGGCGGCCTGGTATCTAGGCAGGATTGGACAAAATATATTAACCCATGGCTTTAAACTCATCAGACATGGCTTGGCCTGGTCAAATTTAGGGCTGGACTTGGGCAAGGCAAGTGGGAGCCATGCCTGGCCTGATAATAATACAGTTTCATGTATTCGCTTTTATTTTATTTTTTATTTTTTGATAATTTATGAAAGTATAAATAGATGAGAGGAAAAAAGTACAACAACCAATGTTTTAGCAAAATGCTAAAAGCAATGGAGCAAAACAACGAAGAAAAGGAAACATCAAAGAAGAACGAAAACGACCGAAAACAGGCCCCAAAGGACACGTAATGAATCGAAACAACAATAACAACCGCGAAGAGCGAGGTAACTCGAAGCTAGGACAAAGAAATCGTCTGCCACTCTGTCTTGATGTCCAGAACGAATAATCCCATAAACTGACTACTGACGGGAGCCCAGGACACCACCGAGGTCATGATCCCCTCACACACTCCCCACAGAGGACGAGGCATCATGAAAGATCCTCTGGTTTCTGTCGCTCCAAATATGCCACAAAACAGCGTGAAACACCCGACGGAATAGAATCCGACCTCAAACACCTAAACCTGATAGTCGCCACTGAGCCAATAACTGACCAATAATCTCCGGCATCTCCCACATCCTCCCAATACTCTGCAAAAAGAAACCCCAGATCACCGTGGCCAAAGGACAATGGAAGAAGATATGATCGATAGACTCCTCCTGCGCTCGGCACAAGAAACACATGTGAGGAGACAAAACCATATACCTCCTTCTTTGAAGCATATCCACCATGGTAATCCGATATATTAGTGCAGTCCACGAGAAAGCCCCAACTCTAGAAGGAACCGGGGGTTACCACAAAGATGGGATCGGGAAAGGAAAAAGGGGTCCCGACTTTATTTGGGAGAAACAGACTGAAGAAGGATTGACAAGAAAACACCCCTCTAGGATCAAGAGACCAAAGTAAACGTCCACCCGATTAGAGAAGACACTGACCTCCCCAATGGCCTCAATAAGGGAACACAACTCGGTGCAATCAGACGCCCTCACATTCCTACGAAGAGAAAGATTCCAAACAAGACCCGACTCAGACCAAGACAGCACCTCGCCCACAAATATTATAAACATACACAATTTTTTACATGTAATATGCTAGGTACTTCAAAACTTTAGTTCTTTTATAATTATATTTTTAAATATATTTCACAACAATTGATTTTTAATTTCAAATATTAGAAAAATTAAGTTTTGTGGCCTGGCCGGGCCTATATGTCTAAAATCCCAAAGCTTAGCGCAGCTTGGCTCGTCGCCACCCGTAGGCTAATATATCTTTCCCAAGCCCGCCCGAATATCAGGCCGGTCACTGCCATCCCTAGCTTCTATATTCTATTGCTTTGTGTAAGGATTCATGATTACAATGTAAGGGGCTGACATGAGTCAGACTGACGCCCAGAACAATACAGACTGGAGCAGTTTGATGCCCCCTGTTGTAAAAGTCTTACGATTTGACCCTAGATCGATTCAAATCAGTGAAAAAACGGTTTATGTTTGAATCTTACGATTCACAATTTAATTTTACAATTCATACGAGTCAAACGATTCGACTCTGCAACACTAAAAAAATGTCAGTTTCTTTTTTAACTAAGAAACTTCCTCTCTTTTTTTCCCCGTTTAATCAGTCTCTATATGCAATAGTACTCTAAAACAGTTACCGATCAAAAAAAAAAAATAGTACTCTAAAACAGTTAAATATACATAAAGAAACATACTTTTCCTATTTTAACAGGAAAAAACCTTTCCTAAGAGAAATCCCAAAACCTAAACCCCAAACCTTATTTCTATTAAAATTACTATGTATCTTACAACTTACGATTCAAAATTACAATTCGATTCTAAGTGGACCCTATCAATTTTCGATTTGATTCACATTATGACAATGAGGCCTGCAGGTGCAGGCAGAAGCCCAGCCCTAAAATGAAGTTTTCAATAGCCTAGCCATTAGGTTATTGATTTCCTTAATCTCTTTGGGGAAAAGAATCTGTAAATCGCCACCCTTATAAGCAAGTTATGGCACCTAACCTTCGAATTGCTGTTGATAAACCTTTTTCAAAATGAGAAATATTTACTGGAATCTGTCTTTGTAGTAAAGTAAAAAAGTTGATTTCCTATTTTGTTATTCGTGATTCGTTCTAATTCTTTCCTATTTAACATGTCAGTCACTTCAGTCACTCTGATGTGATGATCATGGTTAATCCCTCACATGATGAATCTTGTTTCATTAAAGTGTGTCGGTCATTACATGCCTAATTAGATATTATTAAGCTGCATCCAAGATTTTTAATTATATCGATATGATATTAAATCATGTTCATGTTTTCTGTAATTGATGTTTCACACGATGATAAAATCCGTCCTTTGCGCTTTTGGTGGTTAGTTTCATTAAAGATTTGTTTCCTTATTTATAGAGACGCTGATGTAGGATGGTGATCCTCTCAAACTGTATAGTTTACAGGAATTTCAACAGTACTACATAACATGACCAACATTGAAGGATTGAAACCATACGCTCTGTTGCAAAAGTGACTTTGGGCTTATTTTCTGTGGCATTGTTTGAAAATCCAACTAGTTATTCTAATTGGAGGCCAGTGGTCCAACAAAAATTTGTATCACAGCGAAACCTGGAGGCAATTGGTGGACATTCAAGTTGGTGAAAAGTTTTGGATGATTCTTGGAATCTTGGGGAGAAAACCCTGTCATTATTGATCAAACTAAGCTAAGAAAATTTGATTTTAGAGGTGGTATTGGAAAAGTTGATAAAGTTAGATGTGGCATATGAGAGGAACAAAACTCTTTATATGGACAGGTTCCTTATCTAGTACGTTTTTAAAAAGATATTTTGATGAAGATTAGTGTAAAATTATTCAAATTGAAAAATATCACCTTATTTTGTAAAGGTCTCGGTTAGACATGCTGCAGAGCTGCAATGAAGTTATTCTATTTGTGCTTGGTACCTAGAGATACTCATCCATACAAGACTGAGATAATACGAAACTTGATTTGGATAACTTTAGATCCATCCCTTCATGAGTTTCTCAACCCCATGTACGTCTACTGCTATTTTATTTTGAATGATGCACCTTTCAAATCCTGTTACCATTCCTGTAATGTTCTGATTATATAAATTTGCCCTAGTAATTGCTGGAAAATGTAGGTACAAAAATAAATCATTCAAAGAAGGTCAGGTTGCATATAATTGCTACTTCGTTTTTGAAGATGCACCTTTCAAATCTATCTGACCATTCCTATAATGCCCTGATCATGTACCTCTGTCCTAATAATTCTAGAAAAAATGTTGATGCATACTTAATCATTCAAGTAAGGTTGGCTTGTACATCTGGATTCCTCAAGATCTGACATTAGATTTCTTGTATAGGCAATAATTTTTTGGGATCCATGTACACATTACACCTGCACACCTGCACACCTGCAAGCAGTTCTTCTCTACGTGCTTCTATTGTATTATATGGTTTTCTTGGTTGAACCACTCAATTTGCATATGAATGGACTTGGCTAAGGAAGCCATTGTATACAATTTCAATGTCTTCAATTTAAATGCAAAAATACTCCATATCTCATGGATGAAGATCATATTAGGTGATGGATCATGGATGAAGCTCATATAGTTGGGGCCACAATGCTTCTTCTTAAATATGATATGAACTAAATGGGTAACTGATGAACTTGAATTTGCATATATTGGAAAAGATAATTTATGGTCTTCTAGTGTAGTCTCTTCAGTCTCGGGCCAGTTGGTTGTGATGAAATATAGATTTACTAAGTGGACAAATATTGCACTTTCTATATCTCATGAATATGTGAATCTTTTTTCTATATTATACCATGTGGAAGGCTTCTGAGTCTCATAGTTCGTTTTTGATTCCTCTGCTGCTTCTAACTTCAGATTTTTATCCCTTGATTACTATGAAACTACCTCCAACTTCGTGTGATATGTTAATGTGTCAACATTGTAACAAATTGGTGCAAACGGATCTGCTGCTGCTGACATCCTTGACATTTGAAATGCCATGTTATTCAAAACTAAACAATAAGAACTTGGTTCTTTTTTTGTTTCTGTGTTCAGGGAACTTATATTTTCAAATTTCAGTTATTTATATAGATGTCTTACTTCAATGCTTAATACTGCAGGGACTTGATGCATATTGTTCTTGTCCACTACCGGGAAGTGAAGGTTAAAACTCATATTTTTCATTTGACCCTATCAATCATCTATAATTATTTGTATTTCTAGATCAAATCTATCCTTGTTTTGAATGAAGCTAATGGCAGAGTTGTGTAATCCTTTCTTATATTTACATTATTAATTCTTAAGTAATTATATGGATGCATATTGGAACATGGCAGACCCGAATTAATTTATGTACGTGTCACCGGTTGTGTTCCATTGCTGTTGATCTGTTAATATTGTTGCTTTATTGCTATTGCTATGATCGAGTGTTTTTTTTTTCCAATCGATCACCTTCAAATTGTTCATGATAAGCAAGACAAACTAGACTCGGATAATTGCTGCCTTAACTCATGGGGATCCTGTGGCAAATTTTCAATAAAGGTCAACTACAATTAGTAATGCTATATCAAATTTAAATACCAAATTTGGGAAAGAGATTTCCCTGTGAATTCCATTCACTTGAGAAATGAAAAAGCTATCTTCATGCTATGATGGAAAGCTATTTCCTCCAATGTAAGTTCCTAATCTACACGGGCAGCTTCCATCATCTTTCACGTACTCAACAGCATTTTTGAATCACTTTCTATGATCCAGCTATGAGGGGCCCAAGAATTGATACCTGAAATTTTGAAATTTTGATGCCTTGGATATTCCCAGGGCAAGACCAAGACCATTAATCTGACCTTTTCTTTTGAAATTAGTCATGCCGTCAATAAAGAACCTTTAAGGTTTAAATGATAGGCAATAATCTTTCCTTATGTGTTTCAAAGTTTGCAACATGATTTTAGTACAACAGTGATGGTTTCATTCCTTTAATCTTTTCCTTCCATTTTTTCTCCTTTTACTAATTTGTTGTTTCTTAAAGTCGGGCTTTCATGATATTTGCTGTTCCTTTTTCTCTTCAAAAATTTTCTCTTCTAAAATATTTGATGTACATTAGTTCTTGTGACATATTTTACTTAAACCCCTACATATTTCATTATATACTTTTCTTGAAAATCAACAGGGTAGCAAAGCAAGTTTTGCCCGCACGCAAGATAATGAAGAAGTTACCAGTTCCCATATGGGGAGTCCTCTTTCTTCTAGCTTTGTTGCAAGTAATGATCAAGTGCCTTCACAAACTACAGATACCACAAGTCTGAGCACTGCTCAGACATCGGAATATGAAGATGCTGAATCAGGTACATTTGTTTCCTTTGCTTTCCTGTTTTATTTCATGCCATCTTTAACTGAAAGAGGATCTCAAAGCGAATTTCCTATTGGATGGTTATTATTGATAATCAATTCTTCATCCATTTATTCAACATAAAACTCAGTTTTCATTGCAACGTAAATAAAATTTGGTGCAGCAGATAATCACCAAGCTAGTTCCAGATACCATTCTTTTCTTGAGTTGGCAGCATTGCAACAACCTGAGGACAGGGCTGTAATCAATACTTTGGATACTGGCATCTTGAACTCTTATATTCCGGTTGCTGGTCCAAGTAAAAACTTTTTACTCAATATTTTTATTTATATTTTTTTCGTCTTTTCTTCTTTTACGAGCGCTTACGTATTTGAAACTTTTGCCAGATGGGTATCGAGGAACGCAATCAACAGTTCTTGGGACGGATTTTATCTCAGCTACTCAAGAAAATAGATGTAGAAACAGTAATGATGCTGGATTTGGATTAACGTTTGAGATCCGGAAAGAGCTTGACTTGACATCCTGGGAAGATGTCTTGGAACATTGTACTACTGGATTTCAGGGTTCACCATTTCAACCATCAGTTTCGTCTACGCAACATGCCACCATGACAATTCATCCAAAACAAGAAAATGTGATACTTGGGCAACTTTTTACAGATGAGTTGAGTATCAAGCAGGAGGCCATGAATTATCCACCATGTGAAGACAAATGGCAGGTACAAATTAGTACCTACCTCTCTCTCTCTCTCTCTCTCTCTCTCTCCCTCCCTCCCTCCCTCCCTCCCTCTCTCCCTCTCTCTCTCTCTCTCTAGTGTACAAAAGAAAGATGCTGGGTAGACTGGTTACTCTGGTGGGATGCATCTGAGTTTAGAAACCTGGCGTGACACAGATTTCACACATGGTAGATGATTTGCCAAGCCCCACTTTCCATGTGAATTTTCACATCACCCCATGTCACATGTAAGTTTGGCTTCACACACATCTGCCATGTGGCAGAATTGCATCCCTAAATATAAAATATTTTCTTATTGAGATTTCAAAAAGAACATTAAAACAGATCCTATTACATATGAAAAAACCCGATGCACATGTATTGTCAGGGCTTATATGGGTAAAGGTATTGTCCACGTGGCCTATCCAGAGTGTCCCCTGTCAGGTGTTGCTTCATGTGGTGAAAAACCCATGCATTACCAGGTAGCTAAACCTGGTGAGACAGACTAGAAAACCTCTCGCCTAAAAGATAATGTACAAGAGAGGCAAAATAGAAAACAAATCATATCTGATACAACAACCGATCTTCACAGGAGAAAATCATTATTTTCTTTCCAGTCTTGTTCAGAAATCAATTCTAGGTGAGAACTTCTCCTCAATTGCAGATAAATCATCTTATGCCAGTCACTAGCTTGCAATTGCTATTAACAGGCATACCAGTTGAGGATTGACTTGAAGCTGTAAACCAAGTCTTGTTTTAGTCATAAACGAACTTAATATAATACCTCATGTTTTACATCTTTAGAAATTTTATGTGTTTATTTTTTTAACATGGCATTAAATGTCTATTTGCTAATTTTTAGCAATATTTTACATCTCAGTAAAATTTAGTTTCTCTCTTCATATATAGCTAAATATGTTCGGGTTCTGACTTGTGCAATCAGAGTACTTCTGAAGATGATTCTTCAGAGCTATCTAAGCTGCATTCGGACTTGGCGTATAATATCAGTTTACATAATTCCACAGATCCTTTTTGTGCACATACTGAACAGCAAAATGGGTATCCTGTGCATGATGATCTTCAGCTACTGGGATGTCTTCTGAAAACAAATTCAGAGGATGATCCAAGTATGACTAATTACTCTTCCACTGCAAAACAATTATTGGATACATCTCGAAGAGAAGAAGGCCTGAAGAAAATTGATAGCTTCACTCGTTGGATGAGCAAAGAACTTGGAGAGGTAAATGAGTCAAGTATGCAATCCAATTCTGCGGTTTACTGGAATATTGATGAAAGTGGAAATGTGGTTGACGAAAGCAGCATGTACCCTCAAGAACGCTTGGATGCCTACTTGTTGAGTCCGTCTCTCTCCCAGGACCAGCTTTTCAGTATTATTGATTTCTCTCCAAACTGGGCATACACAGGCTCAGAAACTAAGGTAATTGTCCATTGTTTGTATCTTATCAAGTTCTTTCAACAACTATTTTATTATTCTTTTGGAAAAGTCTGAGGTCTATTGCCAGTCCACCCGTACCGGGATCCTGCTTCGGCAGGACCTACCCCGGGTTACAATCCGTTTACAGTATTCTCCTTATTTGTCATTAAATCCATGAATTAAACAGGTTCTGGTTACGGGGACTTTCTTGAATAGTCAACAAGATGCAAAAAACTGCAAGTGGTCTTGTATGTTTGGAGAACTGGAGGTTCCATCAGAGGTTATTGCTGATGGCGTTCTCCGATGCCATGCTCCTGCACATACAGCTGGGAGAGTTCCTTTTTATGTAACCTGCTCCAATAGGTTAGCTTGTAGTGAAGTGCGGGAATTTGAATACCGAGTCAGCCGTAGTCACAATATGGATATGGTAGATATCTATAGTGGCAATTCAAGTGATATGCTTCTTCACATACGGCTTGGGAAGTTGCTCACTCTGGGATCTGTCAGTCAACCAAATTCTCTTTCAACCAGTGTTAGTGAGAAATCTCATATAAGCAACAAAATCAGTTCGCTAATGAAAGAAGGTGACGATGAATGGTACCAGATGGTAAAGCTTACTTCAGAGGAGGAGTTCTCCCCCGGAAAAGTAAAGGAACAGCTGCTTCAAAAGATACTGAAAGAAAAGCTGCTTGAATGGCTTCTTTACAAAGTAACTGAAGATGGTAAGGTTCCTAATGTATTAGATAAGGAGGGCCAAGGTGTGCTACATTTAGCTGGTGCTCTTGGTTATGACTGGGCCATTGCACCAACAATTGCAGCTGGTGTAAATATTAATTTCCGTGACGTAAACGGATGGACAGCGCTTCACTGGGCAGCATTTTGTGGAAGGTAATGGGCTCTAAATATGTTTTCATTCTTATTTCTATTAGGCTGTGTTTGGTGCTGCTTAGTTAAGTGCTTATTTTTACTTCTAACTTACTAAAGCACCTTTTAAGTTAATAAGGCTGCGTTTGGCCCGGCTTATGCCTTTGGATAAGCATTCATTGGGTAAGAGACTCAATGGAAGCGCTTATCCACAGCAGTAATAAATTTCTTACTTGAAGAAAATAGCGTTTGGTAAATACATTTATTTAAGTGCTTATAAAGGGAAAGAACAGCAGCTAATGAAAATCGACACATAAGCTTGACATGACCGACACATCTTATGGGTAACCTTTATTAGTTCTTTCTTGAGAGTCATTGAAAACACGGAGACGGGATATTTTATTGAATCATCCGCGCAAATACCCATCAAACTGCACTAAAGTTCCAAAATGACTCAACAATCCCGCACAAGTGATAAGGAGAAGCTGCTCTCAATAGCTTCTCCTTGTGGGTAGCCTCCTCTAGTGCTCATGTGTAAGCACTTACCTGACAACCAAAAACACTTTTAATTTTAAAAAAGTGCTTTAATAAGCTATAAGCTCAAATAAGCACTTATATAAGCCGGGCCAAACCCAGCCAAAGTGCGTTTGGTAACATTGAACGGGTAAGTTCTTACCCATAAGCAGTAGATGAAGATATCCCATAATGAGAAGTTGCTGAGAACAACAACTCCTTAACACTTATCACGTATGCAAGACGTAATTTCCTAGATGTTAGTAAAACTTTGAAGTGACTTTTAGCGCCAAATACATTAAAGAAAACTTATAAAATGAAATGTTTATCCACAATCTTTAAAATAATTCCTTTCTGTCTTGATAAGGCACTTGACTACATGTATTTACCAAACATCATTTTTAAAATTAGCAGCTTATTGCTGCTGTGTATAAGTGCTCCCATCAAGTCACTTATCCAAAAGCACAAGCCAAGACAAACGCAGCCTTAATGTAGGTTGTTCTGACTCTGATTATTTGCCTTCAAATATGATTTCTGCATGTTGATTTTGGTCAATAGCTTCTTGGTGCATTCTAAATTTTCCTTGTGTGGCTTCTTTTTGTTTGAACCCTTGTTATGTCAGAGAGCGGACAGTTGTTGCCCTTGTCTCTCTAGGTGCAAATCCTGGAGCATTGACAGATCCAACTCCGAAATTTCCTTCGGGTAGAACACCTGCGGATCTGGCTTCTGGCAATGGACACAAAGGAATTGCTGGTTACCTTGCAGAATCTGCCTTGACCAGCCACCTGTCATCGCTTAATTTGAAGGATGGTGATGTTCCAGAAATTTCTGGTCAGAAAGCTATACAAACAGTGTCTGAACGTTGTGCCACTCCAGGTAGTGATGGTGATGTGTCCGAGGGACTATCACTGAAGGACTCACTAACTGCTGTCTGTAATGCTACTCAAGCTGCTGCTCGTATTCATCAAGTATTTAGGGTACAATCCTTCCACAAGAAGCAGTTGACTGAGTATGGCAACGATAAATTTGGGATGTCGGATGAGCGTGCACTTTCACTTATAACTGTGAAAACACAGAGGCCAGGACACTTTGACGAGCCTGTGCATGCTGCTGCAATACGAATACAGAACAAGTTCCGTGGTTGGAAAGGAAGAAAAGAGTTTTTGGTAATCCGGCAACGAATTGTTAAAATCCAGGTATGTTGCTACAATTGCCCTCAACTTTTAGAAAATTGTGATTTAAAGAAAGGTTTTAAATTTCGATTTCACCTCGGGAGGGGGTGGGGACAAAATATCGCCCCCATATTTTGTGTTGGTGGACTAGAAAATGATGATATTTCACCGGAATGACGGCAAAATTTAAGACCTTGGTTTAAAATAATTCCAGAGTGCATTTTTGTTCTCATTTTCATTATATAAATCTACATTGGCCAGTAGATATGACAAAAGTCGAATGACTCGTATGTTCCTAGTAGTTTGAACATCCCACTGCAATCCTGGAATTTATTCTTCCTTCTACTTGCACCTACAAAGTATCTTTTGAATCAAACCTTTATTGTGAATTTTAACTTACTAATTTTATGGTGAAAAGGCCCATATAAGAGGGCACCAGGTGAGGAAGCAATTCAAAAAGATCATCTGGTCAGTAGGAATTGTGGAAAAAGTAATTCTGCGCTGGAGACGGAAAGGGAGTGGTCTGCGTGGATTCCGACCAGAAGCACTTATTGAGGGCCCCAAAACACTAGGTGGGCCCTCAAAAGAGGATGATTATGACTTCCTGAAAGCAGGTAGAAAGCAGACGGAGGAAAGGTTGCAAAAAGCACTTGCTAGGGTGAAGTCCATGGTTCAGTATCCGGAAGCAAGAGATCAATACCGAAGGCTGCTGAATGTTGTCACAGAATTCCAGGAAACCAAGGTACCTAATTTTCATAATCTTTTTGAACTCAAGCTAATCTTCCCTAAAGAACATGTGATATGCATTGAAAAAAATAAATTGAAGATGGGAATTAGACTTAACCTCGGTGTCCAAAATTCTCGAGAAAAAATAAGCTTCTGGTGCATATTATCCTATGTGATGCTATGACTTCTAATGAAACAAATGGGATTAATTAAGCCTCTGGGTGTCTAAAAAATAAAGCTCCTGATCAAGATGGTATGACTTCTAATGAAACAAATGGGATTAACTATCCTATGTGCATATTTCATAAATGAGGCAGCGTTGTCTGGTGAATTGCTCTAACCTTAGAAAGCTGGTGAGACACTCAGTTTTACACGTAGCAGCTTATTTGGTGAACCTCAATTGTTTGTGTACTTTCAATTGACCCACCTCACACACTAAATTCAAGTCTGGGCACATTCATGGTAAAAAGGCATCTCCTAAATCTAATATCTTTCTTGCACTGAACTTAAAAATTATTAAAAAAAATTGACGGTTGCTTTGCATGTTACACAAGTATTATTGGGGCTTATGTAGAATTCGACATTATCCATCTGGCCTATCCAGAGGATACTCTGTCAGTGGAAGCCTGAATTAGCCATGTCATTACTCCACCTGGCTAAAAAAGCCATATCTTAACAGACCCCTAAACCTGGTAAGGCAGACCAGAATATATATCACCTCCAAAAATATATGCATATCTCAGGATTGTGTGTTTTGTCAAAACAGCAATTGTATACATGTTTAAATTCATTAATTTGGATTTTCTCATATAACAAGGGAAAATCCGTCTGATACCAGAATTAAGAATTTGCTGTAGCCTTCTGTACAGAAGTATTAGTTATTATTTTTTGTTATTACTCTGTGGTTGGGTTCAAAAAATTATATGGGTGTTGTGGAAACACTAAAATGATGTTGAATAATGAAATTTGTGATTCCATTGTATCTTGCAGGTTGCGTACGATAGGGTTCTACATAGTTCAGAAGAAGCAGCTGATGTTGACGATGACCTGACCGATCTCGAAGCACTGTTGGATGATGACACCTTGATGTCTACTATTGGGTGAGCTTCTCCTCTGTTCTTTCTTGTAAAATCTGGCTTTTTATTCTGTATATGGTTTGTGAGGACATTGTATTAATTGGTGTATTGTTACTTAAATTAGTTACTTATATAATATCTGATCAATCCATCAAAGTAATCTGTTAGGGCCAAACAATTTTCATAAATAGCATTATTTACCTCTTAATTTACTTGTATTATTATGTATTCATAAATAGCACTATATTGCTTCAATCAGCCAAGCTCCCAGTTTACATTCTGCTGCTGTATTGTATGTTTGAAGGGAATTTATTTGGTTATTTAGAACAGTAAAGGTGTATGTTGTTACTTGCTTCATATAATTGGCTATGTAAAGAGTAAATTTTGTATGACTATCCACTAATCACACAAGAAAACTGTTAGGCCTCGTTTGGCTGTTATTCTAGATCAGGAACTCATTCCAGGAACCAGTTCCCTAAACTAATTCTAGAAACTAATTTTGAAGACATCTTGATCACATTTGGCTGGCATGTAACAAAATGAGTTGACCTAATATATATGTTTGGTTTTTTTTTTTCTTTTTGGTTAATATGTACTGAAATGAGTTTTGACCAAAATTTCTGATTTTTTTTTATTTAGTTATAATTATTTTCATAAAATCCCATAGCCCCACATGATTTTTGCACAATTATATTCCTTTTAATGTGATAACAACACTCCAAAATAATATGTAATGGAAAATTGTATTTACAAGTTTGCCACTGCAAAAACTAGAAACTCATTCCCGAAATTAGGATTGGAGGTGATTATGTGAGGAAGGGTAATTTCTTATTCTTATTCTTATTCTGGGAGAACTCATTTTGCATTTGCTAAACTAAACGACCATTTATTTATGAGAACTCATTCGAAGTCCTAGAATGCATTAAATTAAAGGCAAACGAGGCCTTAAGGCTAGAGTGTGAGGATGGACACGTAAAAGAGTATTGGTAGGGTTCCTGTTCCTTAATTCCTAGTTTGGTGGAAGAAAGACATACCCTTCTGATGTATAATGTCAACCGAGTATGTAGTGATGGTACAGATTTAATCTTGATTGGCTTACCAAGTCAGAAAATCTCTTCTGTAAGATGCGTGAAGAATAGCTATATCTACTTAGAATTACCAAAAGGAGATCCAGAGCATCAAACCGTTGATTTGTTGGGCCATAGTTTGAATCTGACGGTGTACGTAGTATAGAACTTATTAAGGGAGAGTATGAATTGAATTTGAAAAGCAATAATATAATTAGAAGAGCAGAAAGGACTTGATTTGTTGAAATATTTTCCTCATGTAAAGTTCTAGATAAATGGGCAATTATTTTTTTAAAAATCTTATGATCATCACAATGCGCGCACACACACACATATATATAATATTTGGTGAGTGAATAAGTATTAAATATATAATTAAAAGTAAGTTATTAATTTAGGATATTTAAAAAAAATAAATATATAAAATAATATTTATTTCTTATAATTAAAAATTAGGTTTACCAAAAAATCTTATAATTGTTTCATGATCCGATTCGATCCAAATTTTAACCAAATCAAATTTAGATATGCCCTGATGTGTTGACACTTGACAACCCTACCATCCCTAGTGGGGTACAAATCGTCTGTGGGCTACCTGTGGTGCGGTTTTCACCCAGTCACAAGCCACACCACAGGGCTCACAGAGGATTTTCTTCCTCCCTAGAGATGTGGGTCTAATGAAGTATAACTGGGCTGATCTACTTGGCCTGGTAAATTAGTAGGTATGTGATATATATATATATATATATAGAGAGAGAGAGAAAGAGAGAGAGAGAGAGAGAGATTTTCTTTAACTTTTACTCTTTTTGACCCAATGTATTGAATTTAGGTCTAATAAGTAGGTGTAGTTGAGGACCTCTAGTCGAGTCGAGTTTTCGAGTTAACTCTATTTAGTAAATTCTCGAGTCTAGTTTTTGGATCTTCAGACACTGGTTCAGATTAAAATAAGTTCGGATCAATTGATTTTAGTTTAGACCGAACCAAAACGGGTTAAAACCCAATCTTACAATTCTAATTATGGGTGCACCTTTATAGTGAGATGCATCCATCGTTGCAATTGCACATGTAAATCGCCATATCAGTAGTGAGTTGCTACAATAACATTAAAAACTATGAACCTTTCCTTTTATGTTTTATATGTACGTTTCGGGGAAAATTCTCTTTTAGTCTTCAGATTTTACAAAAGCTTTACTTGTGGGTCCCACCTCTTGAATCAAAGTTGCTGTTGATGTTGTTTCAGAATTTAAAGCAGTATTACCAAATAAGTCCCGCCCCTTGAATCAAAGTTGATGTTGTTTCAGAGTTTATAGCAAATACCCAATCAAAAATAACTCGAGTTAAGAGTAGAGTTGGCAATTTCCAACCCGACCCATCACGTTTGAATCTCTTCGAGTTTTAGCAGGTTTGAGTTAAGTTTTCAACCTATTGGTCAGGTTTGGATTGAGTGTTTTCAGCCGCATGTCGAGTTATTATACTATATATTTGTAGTTATATATATATACTACTATTAAAAGCAAATACTACGTTTAAGAATATTTTAATATATTATTTTTTTTATTTTTTTTTAATTTTTATAAAATCATTAGACATATTTTTCTTTTATATCTAAAAGAGAAGATGGAGTCCAATATACATAAGCAAAGCCGAGGGGCAAGTTGCCCCCCTCAATTTTTTATGTTTTACAAAATAGAGTTATATTTTTATAGATATTTTATATTATGGGTCTTACAATTATATTTTGCCCCTAAATATTTTTATTGCCCCTTTTTAATAATTTTTTTTTATGTTTCAATCCTTCACTTATTTGTCATTTAGCAAATAAAGAAGTTTACTTTTACAAAACAAATATTAAAAAATAAAGTCTTTATAATAGCATTAACTGCTCTCTTTTATTCAAATAATAGCATTAATTGCTCTCTCTCATTAATAGTAAGGGTGTCAATTGGTTCAATTTAAACTGAAAACCGAACAAACCAAACCGAAAAAAGACGGTTTGGTTTGGGTTTATTTCATTTTGGTTTGGTTATGGTTTAGAAAACAAAAAACCAAATTAGTTCGGTTTGGTATTCGGTTAAGGCTTCGACTAAACCGAACCGAACCAAAAAAACCGAAGTAGATTTTATATAATATATAAATCTATGTGTTTATATGTTTTGTATAGAAAATAGTATTAATTTTGTCAAATCGAACCAAAAAACCGAATTTTTTGGTTTCTATTTCAGTTTGGTTCGATTTTCGATTTTATCCATTATAGTTCGGTTTGGTTTTTGGTTTTCTAATTTGGTTTTTATTTCGGTTTGGTTCGATTTTCGATTTAGTGTAATGTAATTCGGTTTAGTTTAGGTTTGACCACTAAACCGAACCAAGCCAACAGAATTACACCCCTAATTCATAGTAGCATTAATTGCTCTCTCTCTCTCTCTCTCTCTCTCTCTCTCTCATTCTAATTTTTTTATTTTTGTTACCAAAAAGAAAAAATCTTGCCCCACTTGAAGTAAAATCCTGGCTCTGCCCCTGCCAATATATTCTATTGATTCTTTCTTTTATTCATTTTAGAGTCCTATTAAAACTCAATCTCTCACAAATCTCATATGTATCTTTCTTTTATCCTTTTTAGGGTGTGTTTGTCATTGCTTTTCAGGCCCTAAAAGCGCTTCCTGATCCCAAAAGCGCTTTAGATATATAAATAACCATTTGGTAAACCTATGTGAGAAGTGATTCCGTGAGAAGTGATTCATTCAAGCGCTGAGTCTCAAGAAGCTACCTATTCCTACTTCTTAACTCATGTTTGCAAGAATTTGTTTTGGGTTTTAATGAAACTTATCTCATGGTCCTCTATACCCCTTATACCTTTTTTAATTCCTATCTTATCCTTATCATCTTCACGAGAAAAACTTCTATTGAAGAAGATAGTTTTTAATTCAAACACAAACTTCTTATTTCAATATTCATCATCTTCTTCATTACAATCACTATAAACAGAGCAAAGCTGAAAAAGAAAAAAAATCTAAACTTGGAAGGATCTTCAACAAGCAATCAATAATTTCTGGTAAGTCAAGTTTTTGCCGTTCTTATTCTCATGTAATATATATTTTTTTTTGTTCTGATCTGGTTTATAGAAATAAGTTCTTTGTATTACTTCATGGATTCTTGAAATCTACTAGAGAGACAATCCTTCACGTTTTCGGAATCGTTTCGTGCCAGTTTCGGAAACTAGTACGAAAAGATTCCAGAACCGTCCCGAAATTATGATTCAAATCAATGGTGACATCCCGGATTCACGATTCAAATCAATGGTCTTTTGTAACTAATTAAATAATTACGTGATAATTTATAGTAAGTAGCTTATCAAAACAAGATGATAAGATTAGTAATAAAGATTTTAAAGAGATTTTAGGAACTAAAAAAGGAAATAAGTATTATTATTCTTAAAGAAGTTTTCTAAAATAATAAATAGTGAGAAACGGTCCAAAGTGAGAACAAAATATAATAATAAAAAATTCTAAAATAATAGTGAGAAACGATACGAAGTGAGAAAAAAAAATATAATAATAAAAAGCCATCAAGGATCAAAGCTAAGTAAGCTAACCAATGATATAAAAGGTAATTAATTTAGATGATGTCTTTTATCTAGAAGCCTATATAAAATTGTGAGTATATATAATGTTGGTGACGTCTAATTACCTTTAAAGTATATGGGAATAATTGTCAACAAGATAATATTATCATATTAAAAGTGCTTTACAAGTTATTCTTGCCAAACAACCTCAATATAGCTAAAAACACTTCTTGACTAAGAAGTGATTTTTCAGTGTGTGTTTACCAAACGTCATCTATTCTTCTAAAGCAGTTCTCGTGAAGCGTTTCATAAGAATCAATTTTCAAAGAATCGCTTCTCCCTTCCAAGAAGCAACGGCAAACACGGCCTAATTAGAACCTAATCTCTCACAAACAAAAAATTTCCATACGTATTAAAGTAGTAATTAGAATGTTTAAAATAATAAAAAGAAAAGTTTTTATTATAACTAATTAATTGTACTTAAAAAAATATTTTTCTTATTTTAATTAAATAAATATGTAAATATAAGTTCAATTAAATAATGTGATTAATTTTAAATGAGTTTAACTTCTAGGAAGATAAGGTTAAAATGTCTAACATAACATTAAAATAAATTTATATTTTAATACCAACATTTTTATTTTTATTAAAACTCATTCACTCATAAATCCCATCTCTTATCCAAATAATTTTTTTTTTAATTTTTATTACTAATACGTTCACTCATAAATCTTTTTTTTTATGAGTGAACATTATCTATAATTAATCTATTCTATTAATTCTTTCTTTTATTGTTTTTAGAGTCCTATTAACAAACAAAAACTTTCCATACGTACTAGAGTAGTAATTAGAATGTTTAAAATAATTAAAAGATAAGTTTTTATTATAACTAATTACTTATATTTTTAAATTTTTTATTTTAATTAAATAAATAGGTAAAGATAAGTTTAATTAAATAATGTGATTAAGTTTAAATGAGTTTAATAGTTTATGTTCTAGCTAGATAGGTTAAAATGTGTAACATAAGATTAAAATAAATTAATATTGTAATTAAATATTTCTAAGAATAAAACACGTATAATTTATAAAAATAATATTAATAAATTATTTATAATATATAAATAACTACTAATAAAATATGTAGAGAGAAGGGATTTTTAAATTTATCTTAATATTATTTATAAGCTTAAAAAACTTATTACAAAATATTTTGAATTTATAATAAAGAAAACCTTAAAAAATCGTTCTTTTGTAGTAGCAAGTATGAATATCTTTACATATTATAAATGATTATTTATTAAAATTATTAATTTTTTTGATCCATTTTTATAATTAAATTACCATTTCATAATTCTATTAGAACTCTTTCTTCTTTATAAACTCTAAAACAAAAAGAGTCTTGTTTTAATAAATAACTATTTTTATATAATTTAATAAAAAAAATTAAAGGATAATCTTTAAAATTCGTATCATTTATTTACACCTATAATAAACCTATTATATAAGCTTATTTAGAAAATATAAGTATCTCCAAACATAAAAGGAATATAAAACACCTAAAATACCATTTATAACACCAATTAGATATACATTCTTATTAAACTTATCTAAATAATAATTTTATAACTCATAATAATTTAAAAGTACTTTAATATTTAAAACATAAATCTTAAAAATATCATTTATAGTATATAGAATAATTATTTTAATTTCTTAAAAGTACTAAAACTTCCATTTAAAGAGGTTGAAACACACTAAATAAGTATTAGAATTACAATTATTTTTATTAATCTATACTAATCTTAAAAACATAAGCTATTTTTAAG
>JAUPMG010000004.1:6716429-6730438 GCA_031762675.1 Pachysandra terminalis | reverse complement strand
TAAAATTAGGTTAATACTTGTCCATGTTAAAAATGAAAGATAAAATAATATAATTAATTTTATAAAAATTAGTATAAATTTAATTAAAATATCTATTTCTTTATCTATTAAATTTATAAATTCTTATAAGATTTTGTAAGATTTTATATAAATATATCATATCATATGATACTACTATTAAAGGAAAAAGTAATTTTTAAGCTTTTTTTATAATTATAAATTATAGATATTTGAATTATCCTTTTTAAATTTATAAAATATAGTTATTTTTAAATAATATTTTAATTCTCTATAAGTAATTATCATTTAATGTGAATTATGATATTTTTGTACCTTTATTTATTTTATTTTTTTAGTTAAATAATTAATATATCTCAATATAAAATTTATATATAATAATATTTTTAATTTTATTTATATAATAAATATAAAAATAAATTTAATATAATTTTTTTTATATAATTAAAAGGGCTATAAGTTAAAAAAAATAGAATAATAAAAGTGAATCTTATTGAATTACGTATTGTGAAATATAAAAGTTACGAGATAATAAAAGTGAATCTTATTACTCATTACTTAATAACATATATTAATGGTCAACCTTCACGTGCAACACATGTGCTTTTTTTGCTAGTATATATAAAAGTAAGAGATTGGGTATTTTCTTTCCCATTTTTTCTCTTCTTTTCTTCTCTCATATGATAAAGCTAGACTGCTAACTTACTAGGGGCTGGAACATTAGATAAGGAAAGTAGAATATTTGTAAGATATCATGAGATTAATATTATAAAAACAATGAGTATTAAATTACAATATCATTGCAACTTGTAATTAGATTTATTATATAAGACATTACCCCTTTTTTCTCTTCTTTTCTTCTCTCATATGATAAAGCTAGACTGCTAACTTACTAGGGGCTGGAACATTAGAGAAGGAAAGTAGAATATTTGTAAGATATCATGAGATTAATATTATAAAAACAATGAGTATTAAATTACAATATCAGTGCAACTTGTAATTAGATTTATTATATAAGACATTAGTTGAGATATTTAAAATAAAGGGATTTTTGTATTTATAGCCCTACGTTATGGTGTATTTTTATTTATTCTCCTACACTTTTTATATTTGTGTCTATCCCCCTCTATTATTGTATTTTTTGCATTTATACACACCCTTCTATTTGCCAAATTTATTGCATATGTACCCTTAATGATATATTATAAGTTCTTATATCGGTTAAAATTTAAAGAAGATATAAAGTAGATTCTCTTATGACCAAAATAAAGATTGAAAATATATAATCCGAATCCACTTGGTTTTAAACGAATTAAGCAGTCGTTTTATTAGGTATTAATACCTTAGACCCAGTAGAGTCGGGTTGTTTTGTATTTCCATTACATCTTAATAGAAAAACTTATTTATAAAGTTATCTTGATCATCTTACGAAGAAAATGAGTGCATCGTGCCGCTTTTAACATCGAGTGTACAAATGCACAATTGTAATAAATAGAGGGGTATGGATGCAAAAAAGCACGACAACATAAGGGGATGAAAGCAAAATAACACTTACTAAGTAAAAGGGTATTACAGCCATTCAATTAAAACAAGTAATAGAAGTTTGCATGTTTTAACGTCGGGTGTATAAATGCAATAATTACGATAATAGATGGGGATAGATACAAATATAAAAAATGTAGGGGTATAAATACAAATACTCTATAATATAGGAATATAGATGCAAACAACCCTAAAAGAAATAATAAATAATTCAATAAAATTTAACATATCAACACAAATCAAATGGGTTAAAGTAGGTTTGAGTTCGGGTTTGATTATTACAGCCCGTTTATAAACGGGTGGGTTTTGATCAGTGTTTAAAAACTCGGGAGTAACTTAGAAAACTCGACTGAGTTACTTGGATCGGTGGATTGGCTGGTTAATTTGCCTTAAAAACCAGGGAGAGGTTAACCAACTAGTCACCAGAAAACGCGATCGAGTTACTCGTAAAACTCGACCGAGTTACTCATAAACTCACCTGATTAACTAGGTTTTAGACTAAAATACCATTTTAATTAGTCCCTAATTACACACTTTAATAAAAAGCTTAAAAGTAGATTTAAAAAAAAAAAAAAAACAACTTACTAAATTGATTCTTCACATTCTTAATCAATGTTACATTGAATTTAGCAAGTTGGCAACAACCATTAAAGATTTATAAATTAAAAAAAAAAAAAAACCTAAATTGTTGGGATTCTGTGAGAGATAGTTTGTTGTTTGAAGCTTTCAAGTTCAGAGAGTTTAATAGATTTGAAACTCTTCAAAGAGTTTAACAGATTTGAACTTTTCAAAGAGCTCACTAGATTTGAAACCCTCAAAACAAATTTAGTACGGTAAGTTCTTTTTTTTCTTTTTTCGATCAACTATTTATTATAGGTTTTTTTATTCGTGTTTTTCCTTCCTGTTTTCACTTTTCATTGAATCACAAGATACATAGCTTTACAACATGTTTGTTTTTTTTTCACTTTTCACTGAATCAAGACTTTTTTGCATTTTTTACGATTTCTCATTTTTTTATATATTTTTAATAGACTTTTTTATATTTTATATGATTTTTCTCATATTATTTTTTTTATTATATTTTTAATATATTAATTTATTTTTATACTGAGCAACGGATAGTTAAGACCGAGTTTCCGAGTTTCCGAGTTACTCAGATAGGTAGACTTCCGAGTTACTAATCCTCTCCGACGTTTTAAACACCGAATTTGGATTGAATGCCGAGCCGTTAATAACTTAATATCCTCCGTCAACCCGACCTAAACCCGCCCAACTGTCACCTCTAGTTAAGAGTGTCCACTCCAGCTAGCTGGCTGAAGTTCGGAAAAAAAGCAGCGCAAACGTGATCGAGCATGTCCCACAAACGAATAGCAGAAGTGAAACAGCTGCGATGTGCTGTGATTGCCTGTTTCTCAGTACTACTTTTTTCCTAGTTATTCACAATCAGATTATCCTCAAGAAGCATCCTTCACGGAATCAAAGATTAATCAACGGTATAGATCTAGGGACTACAACTATTGATACAGTCAGACAGTCCACAGATTTATATATTAAAAAAGAAAAAAACACGTCATCACCAGATCTGGTATGCACTTACGGCAATACAGGCGATCACTCTAGCACTCTCTTCCTTTCAAAACTTCCCACCAAGATCTTCTCCTGTTCACCGAGTCTTCGACTCATCTCCTTTAATGGCGGATGAACTCCTGAAAACCCTAATGGCCTAATTCTTTTTAACATGTCTCCGCTCTGCGACGGAGCTGATGACTCCTTTGCCGGACGTTGCAGATGTTTTTCCGGAGATAATGGTGGTTTCCACGGCGAGGATCAGACGAGATCCGATGACCGGAGCTATCCTAATTGTCCGAAATCCGATCCTTCTTCAACATTCTCTTCTTGTTCCTCGATCAGCTTTTGTTCGATATCGGACAAGGATTTCGAGAAGCTATGGAGAATACTAATCGCTGCAGCCAAGGGTTTCGCCATTGGAGCTGGTTTGAAAGGTGGTATAGCTGCATTTTCGATACTCTCTCGATTTAGACGTAGAAGAATCTCCGCCTCCATGAGGTAATTCTGTTACAGATCTCTGAGCTTCTTTCTTCTAATGCTTGAATTTTGTTTACTTGATTTTTGGATTTCGTTTCTTGTTTCAGGATGACGGGAATGCTTTTGAATCGAGAAGCGGTTCTTATGTCCATTAAAGAGACTCTCAGATACGGTCTCTTCATTGGTACATTTGCTGGTACATTTGTTTCTGTTGATGAGTGTATAGCTGCTTTGGGTGGAAATCGGAGGTATGTCGCTGTTCTTAGTCTTCTTCTGTTTCTCTCTGTGAAATGTATTCTTTGCTGTTTAAAGTTTTTGTTAAGAAAGAAATATAAACGAGATGAAGAAGAAATCAAGCCCACATATGACACAGATTTACTTGGTTCAACAAATAGTGCCAATGTACACGAATACACACCAGATTCTATTATTCTCGGAAGATCAGAAAAAAATGTTACAGAGAGCAGCTGCGAAAAGTATGATAAATACCCTATGGTTAGGGCTAAACATAATAGAAAGTAAAATTACTATTAAACCCTTAAACCCCAGAAAATTTGGGCCAGGGGCTTTGTTTCTTGCAACTCCCGTGAACTCAGAGTCGAGCTCGACCGGCGGAGTCGATGGCTGGATCATCAGCTAAGAAATGTTATTGAAGAGAAATAATTTATCTGTTCTTGGGTACTTGGATCTGTAAAAAAAACCTCATTTTTGATTCAGGACAGCAAGCTGGAGAGCACTAGCAGCAGGCGCAATCGCAGGGCCCTCAATGCTATTGACTGGCCTAGATACGCAGCACACAAGCTTAGCCATATACATCCTCATGCGAGCTGCTGTTCTTGCATCACGTTGTGGGATAAAAAGCAGATGGTTTGGACACATTTGCAAACCTCTGACTTGGGCCCATGGTGATATTTTCCTTATGTGTCTCTCATCTTCACAAATTTTGTATGTATTCCTTTTGTGCAAGTCACTCTTGTTCAAGATACTTGGGTTTTGTAGTAGATGGGCTTTTGTTTTCTGAACAAATTTTTTCTGTGATGAATAAGTTTCGATTTTCTATGCGAGTGGAAATTATCTGTCTGTCTTCCAAGATACTGTAAATTGTAAATGGCTGGTTAATTTTATTTTAGAAGGAAAATCCAATCCTATTTTAGAATCTCTTTGTTTTGTCTTCTCAACCAGTTAAAGGTTGATGGCACAATCCTGACTGTAGGGTTAAATTTATAAAAAATGTCCATGAAGTTGGTGACCATGTTGATACTTAGGTGTGTAAGCAAGTCATGATCCCATAGTGTTTAAACTCAGTATTGGATCGGGGATCGGCCGATCCAAAACATGGCCCAATTTTATTTTATTTTTTAAAATAAACTTTTTGAGGGAAACCGGACGATCCAAGGACGATCCAGATTGGATCGTCCGATTTGACTTGTCCGAAACCGAGTCAAATCGTCTGGATCAGACGATCTAACTTTGTTTCGGACCGAGTCAAAGAATTTTTAATAAATTCGGGATTGGCTTGGAATCGCAACTCGTCCTGAGTTGGATCAGCCGATCCTTTACACAATGCATGATCCAAATCAGGGAAAAAAATGCTCACAGGAACAAATCTTTTAATTGTCTATTATGTGTGAGTAAAAGTTAAATCAAGCCAAGCTATGATAATATTCATGACGCGGCAGTTCTATTTGAATAGGAAAACCAAGTACAACATGTATCCGAATGTTTCGACCCACTTTAAGCAAATGATTCTCTTGTCCCTAATGGTTTATTTTTGTTCAAAATATGCTTTTGGCAGGTCTTCTTACATATTGAAGCAAGATAGTTTACCTCCATCATACAAGTCATTTCTTAATAAGCATGGTGGAAAGGATTCTTTGATTCTGCAAGGTGTCAAAGAGATTGCAACCAGGATGCCTTTTGCTAATTTGAAAGGAATAGAGAATTATTACAAGGCCACGGGTGTAAACATTAAACTAGATCCTGAAATGGAAGTCCCTTGTATGGTATGCATATTTCCTTCAATATTGTTCTTCCAGATATATACAGTTACAAATACACACATCCATTTGTACATAGATGTGTAGTTCTTTTTCACAATCAGTTAACAAAACTGTTATGAAAGAGTAAAAGAAACTATTGGCAACTTCAAATATATAAAAACTGTATATTACTTTTGTCTGGTCAATGGCTTGACGTCTTAACTTGTATGATATGTGAATATAATTCCTAATATTGTTGAAATATATGTACAGGCATCAATGCCCATGCCAAGATCTTTATTACTGTCAATAGTTCAATGGTCCAAGTCCAAGTTATGACATTGCTTGAATCATCGTAACAGGGGTCCTATGAGAAAATCCGGAGACTTTGTGCCTCTTGAATCTCCTTGCATATCAGTATAAATTCTCAAATTTCTTTGTATTTTTCACTTTCCTTTTACATGCTTTTATTGTCAATTCAAATATTATGTTGATATTTGCGAAGATTAATGTTGCTTTCCAATTATGCCTCTCTTTCTCTCTTCCCGTGCATATTCATTGAAGATCATAGAGATCATAGCATAAGTTCAAAGATGGTATGCCTTCACCTAATGTTGCATTGGTACAGGTACTAGTGTCAGAATTTGACTCTTGCATGGAATGTAGTGTTTAGTGATATTGTACATACAGGATTCATCAACCTGTCTGTATAGTAGTATCGCTTCCATACAGCTAGAACTAGAAGCATTATAAAGGATGGTTATATGAATTAACTCATTTATCTATTGATAAGGGCGTAAATGAGCTTAATGAGATTACACTGCCTTCCAAAAACAATTTATAGGAAGCAGTAGAAATGATACTCAATTTTAGATGTTAATCAATATTCACTAAATAGTGAATAGGAAATCTGGAATGTGTCCGTGAATACATGATGTTTCAGAATCCAACACTGATACTTCACTCTCTTTGAATATTTCATTCCATGCAGCCTTTCATAGTTTATATAACCTGGTTAAATCTTACACCCTCAACAAACTGACAAGTTTCCTTTTAGTTGTTTTCTGTTGTCTTGTTCGAAATTACTTCATTCAAGACATGGATAAGTTATAAAGGTACATCAGGAGTTGATAACTAGAACATGAAAACTGCTATGAGCCCATGATTTTGGCATTAGAAGTAACTGGATGCACTATAACTGTCTTTTTTATGTGCTTTGAGTAATTGTTGGTGAGGTGTATTGATCTTATGTATACATAAGGGTTCTAAGAACACAGTATCCCGTCAATTAGCAATCCAAGTCTTGCAAGGACGAAGAAATATGGTTTGGGAGAGAAGGATGTGCTTAACTCTCCCATTAATTTTTTTTTTTTTTTTTGATCAATACTCTCCCATTAAAAAGTTATGGAGGTCTGACAAGGAAACTTTTGCATCAAGAACAGTTGGTACAAGGAAAGTATAGGGGTGTGAATTGAGTATTATCCTTTATGATTGGTGTGGTAGATTTGGGTGTGTAGAGGAGTTTGAGAATGGTTTGTAGTTATGATTGGAGTTTAAACTTTGAGAATATTCTTGGTTGTTGCCACTGGGTGGGGGGGTGTCCTGGGACTTGAAGAGGGAGGAAGAAATGAGAATTTCTGTACTTAAATTGCTTGAGATAAGTAGTCTGAAGAATGTGCATATCCTCTGTGGTTCGTGCAATTCCCTTTATGTGTGTGTAAAACATAACCCCTCACAGGGATGTTAAAGTCATTTCAGAGGGAGAAGTTCTGGGGTTTACATCAAATGTACTCACCTATGCAATTATTTAATTTCTCCTGTTGGCAGTGTGAATGTTGTGCCGAAAGGGAGCTGCAGAAGATCTGCTCCCTCAAAAGAAAGGGGTGGCCAGGTTGGTGGTCAAGGAAATAACATGGCTATGATGGTAATTGGTTAGGTGCTATTGTAAGAGAATATTTTTTTCTGTTTTACTTGTATTGAAGGCTCACTTTCCTTTGGTATGGAAAACGGATAAAAGGAACTTAAACATGGGGAAAACTATCTTAACAATGAGTGCACATCCTTGAGTCCAATAACAAGAGGAAATGTCCCAATGCTCTCCTCAAGAACCATGTTCTAATCCCACAAGAACAAACCCTTCTTCAAGAGCAACTGGACACATCCAAAAATCTATCAACCATAAGGACATCTTTGTAAAGGAAAACCCTTCATCTCCACCATATAGAACTATCCCCAAGGAGAGAACCGTACTTTATTGACTCCAAAATCATCTCAAGGACACTGTACATAGGAACCACTTAAACCCAAGTACAGAACTTGGTTGCAAATCCTGGTTATACCTGCAATTCTTATAATGCCTCAAAATTCAAGTTATAACATTGTGGATGATCATGGGGTGATCTCCAAAATATTTTAAACCATAAAGCATCATTATGAGACTGTAGTTTATACAAGTGGAGGACACTTGCTGTGCACGTGCATGTGGAGTGGTGAGTTTTTATTGGATAGTTCGTTATTGGGTAGGGAACATAGTTTATTTTCCTTTAAATGGTTGTATTTTAAATGTTGTCTTATTAAGGGGATTTAATGGAAAGGAAAAATGTGTCAAACGAAAATATTCCAAGTTAACACAAATCTAGCCGCTTTTCTTTATATATCACTCAAGTTCCAAGCAATCGCCTTGGTAGTTAGCATCGTCCATGTCCAATACTTAGGCTTTGCCGTGCAATTTGACAACATTGTTGTTGTTTTACACTGTGAGGCTTTGTTGCATTTAGGAATAGTGGAGATTGAATTAAAGGGCTTTGCATTCTTGTCGTGAAAGTCACATCTTCATAGATTGCTCCATAATTGGTGGGCCACTGGACTAAACAAGTTTAGTAAAATTCAAGCTCTAATAAATTTAAATAATTTTGTAAGAAAACTTCAAATTAATGAACGCATGTTCCTTTTAGCTTCCCTCTATTAAGGAATTCAAAGCTGTTGAGGGGGTCAGCTCTTGCAGCAATTAAGATCACATCATTTATTTTGATATAGATAAGCCAAATAGTTATATACAGGCATACTATTGAGTTAGCTTGCGTCCCACGGAACTTCTCTTTTCTTTATTGTTCATAACAAAATTTTAATTGCGTCTCAAAAATAAAAGGCAAAAGTATTCACTTTAGAGGTTTGAGCAAGTTGATCATTCAATGGTGGTTTGAAAGAGCATAACATGCTTGAAAACTTGAGACAGAATTTTATGGGTCTTCTTGTCTTGCTTATGATCAGAGCCTTGCAGATACTTTATTTTGTAAGGTCATGAAACTGTTTACATTCAAATTTGACAAGTACACGCAATATACTTTGAGTTTTTTATTTTTTTCAGGATGTATGTTATGAGGCATTTTAGTAGTTAGGTGAAAAAGAAGTTAGGCTGGAGGTTTTACCTAAAGGAGCATATAAGGTTATCACTTCAAGCATGAGTTATTAGAAGGCAGAAGTGGTGAATTGGGTAACTAAAAGAAAATACTAGTAGTTATAGAAGCCTATATGAACAATTAATCATACTGTTCATGTATGTAAAGTAGGTAATCTAATTTAATTCGGTAATTTATCCAGTGAAAGTTTGTACTGTCTGAACTTTTGCTTCCCATTCGTTAAAGCAGTGAGCAGAAATAAATTGATGCTGTCAAAGGATGGTGCCATTTAAGAGAATAGGTATAAAATTTCTGATTGATTGTCATCAACTCATCATTGTTGCCTTAATCCAGGTTTCTAACATTTGGTACCCAAAATCTGCGCTATGATTTCATTCTATTTGGATCCATATCCTCCATTAGTTTTTGTCTTCGAATCATTATTCAATGCGTCAACTAGTATTCTTTTGGAGCTTACCTACTTTTAATGGAATATTTGTCCTGCACCAGTCACTTCATCTTTTCCCTATATTGGACCTTCCATGGTGTTTCCATATGAGTGAATAATTCAAGAATCAAGACTGTTTATCATTACCTGGAAATATTGTATGCTTGTACAGTTACCTAAATTGAATTTTTATACCCTGAGGACCTTTTCTGTTTTGGTTTGTGTCACCAGTGTGAAGATGTGGAAGGTGCTATGTCTGGCAGTTGAGACTGGATATTTTAGCATGTTGTGTGGCGGATGCTTAAATGCACTCAAAATTAGTAGAACTCTAGCAGTGGTTAATTTCCTGATACATTAAACTGCTACTTTTTCACTTCCACCAATCTTTACCTTTTTGGTCTATGTTTATTCTGGTCAATAATAGAGTTTGGATATCTTTCAGTTATACTATACTATTTTTCTCTTCTTTTTTTGGAAGGTGTTATACTATACTGTTAGTTTCCCATTTTAAGTAAAAACTTGAAAAAGTGACAAACTAGTATATTTGTTTTCAAATCTTTATGCAGATTATACATGGAAATCAATCTTGTGTTGTACATGGTTTTTCTTTTCTTGTTCAAGCCTATGGAAGAGCATTGCCAGTTTATCTTCCAGTATATTTGATTCCTGCTCTAATAGTTCATCGTCAAGACCTCTTGAAAAGGTATCTAAATAATTTTTTTTCTTGGTGCTTCCTGAAATATATTTTTCTCCAGTTTTGTTAACTGATTGCTACTTGTTAATTATTGTATCTTGTTGAAATTTATAC
This sequence comes from Pachysandra terminalis, assembly GCA_031762675.1. Lineage (NCBI taxonomy): Eukaryota > Viridiplantae > Streptophyta > Magnoliopsida > Buxales > Buxaceae > Pachysandra > Pachysandra terminalis. Next base: position 6,720,199 of record JAUPMG010000004.1, on the reverse strand, counting down.
TAGAAACTTATTAGTCCACAGTTGCATTGAAGAAGTGTGATTAACCTTTAATACCTTATGTAGTATTGAGCGATAATTGGTTCCCTCTGGAGGAGCTGTGGTGTTAAGATGGAAACTTCTGAGTTGACTTGGTACCCTCTAGTGATCAATGGATGCATAGATGTGATTCCATAGATCATTTAAGAAGAATCTACTTGGAAAGATGCCTAAGTAATTCCGGAATTTTGGCATGTGCTCTTCACCAGAAAACGTCTCTGGTGATTAATGTCTGTATGGAACCAATTAGTTGATGCTTCACTTGTCATGGTTGACTATCTAAACTTTTGATTCTTGGTAAAATATTCCCTAAAACTTCTTCGTTGTTTGTTTTGGGTGAAAAAACTTCTTTGTTTTAATTCATTCTTCTTTCTTAATGAAATTTTATTTGTGTTACTCCAACAAATAGTTGGTTCACCTTTCTATTGTTCTCATTTTGTAAATTCGTATAGATCAGAACTTGGATTTTAATGAGTTGTTTTGCTAATTTTTTATTTTTAACACCCTTTCATTGCATTCAACGATAAGCAGGCCTTGTAAAATTTTGGGCAAGGGTCTTCTTGGTACTGCAAGATCAAGCTTGTTTCTATCTGTATATTGTACATCAGCCTGGTGAGTTTTCAGTCTGCTAATATCACATGCATTTTTTTAAGGTAGTATTCTTCTAGTTGTTCTAGTATACAAGGGCATGTCCAGTGACTTTTGCTGAATTGCATGAACTTTCAGGTTTTTCCCTTGGTAAACGAGATCCAATAATTTATTGCAAGTCAAAATTTATAACTTATGCACAGTTTTGCAGAAAAGAAGACTTAATGCATTCTATGCATGTGCTATTTGATGGTCTTTTCTTTCAAAACAAAACTTTTGTTGAAATCAATAACTTTCAATGTTACATATGAATGAGCTCGCTGCTTGTTGTGAATAAGAGCACCAACATCTAAACATAAAATCAGGATAAAACTAAAAAATGGCTTATATGTGATTCTCTTTTTTCGGAACCATTCATAATTTTCTAGAATGTAGTATTTGGAAATCCTCATGCTTTCTAATAAAGAAAACCTACTTTCTCTAAAATCACTTTCAAGGAGCCGGTGGAAAACTACTTGAAGTTTTAAAGTAGAAGGTAAATCAAAGAAAGTAATAACACATTAGATCAATTGAACCAATAAAGAAAACCTACTTTCTCTAATATCACTTTCAAGGAGCCGTTGGAAAACTACTTGAAGTTTTAAAGTAGAAGGTAAATCAAAGAAAGTAATAACACATTAGATCAATTGAACCAATTCTCTTTGTCTGGCTTCTATGCTCAATAGTTAAACTGGTTATACATCTATACTCAATAGTTGCAGTTCTTAATTAGTTTCATTCTAAACAGGTTTAGATGGGCCCATAATTTAAAATCTTCTTCATGAAGTCATAAACTGATTCTGTTGTCCAAAGGTTTTCCTAATTGGAAAGTTCAAGATATCTAGCTATTTATTTAGCAATCAAAATGTCATTTCTTTTACCCCTTCTTAAATTTCCAATGCCATACGGCTAATTAAAATTTTGACAATTTTTGTGTTTGAAAAAGTTTTTCCTTTCTTGTACATTGCAAATTTTAGGGCTGTGTATTCTTTTTTTTTTTTTGGGTGAAATAGGGCTTTGTATTCTCTCTGTCTTAAACACACGTCTCTGCATAGAAGTCCTTTCTATCTGTGTCTAGAAGACCTCCGTACCTCTTAAGCTGTATACTTATGGATTGGTGATACATGTCACCTAATGGTGTCCTCCCTCTTAAATATACTTTTAGATCTACCTTCCCTACCAGGAAAATACTTTCACAACCTAGGGGCAAACATGATTGACTTTTAAATTCTAAAGTAGTTTACTTCCCCAGACTATAGTACAGGTTCAGTTACAGAGTTCTGATAGCATAAACAAGATTCTTGATTCTGATGCAATTTTAAGCTTTGGAGATTCACGTAATTGTGCAGACTGTTTGTTTTAATGTATTTTTTACAGTAAGAATGTCAGTGTTGACTCCACAGTTATCATTTTCTTCAGCCGTGCAATTGGTGCAGTACTTATTCCACGTGTATGTCTTGCCATGGTGATTTTCTTATGCTTGAGTTGAAAGATGTTTAGAGGCTTCTCCATAATTATCATTTTCTTCAGCAGTGCGATTGATGCAGTACTGATTCTACATGTATATCTTAGCATGGTGATTTTCTCATGCTTGGTTTGAAGGATGTGTGAAGTCTTGTTAGGTTGTCCTTAGTGGCGCATTTGCATTGAGTGGGTCATACAGAATGTCTATTACCTCTCAGGCTTAGATGGGAAATCTCCAAAAGAAAGTTGTCAGAATCACTATACATAAAGGCATGTAAAAACATTTATACTGGGACAACCATGAATTGTAAGCAATATGAAAACTCAATTTACATTGTCTGTGGCAAATTGCAAACTTGCTAAAGCAACATTACCTGTGAATCTGGAGACAGTTGAAACCTTGATGGAAGGTTTTCTAATCGAGGATTTTTGTCAGATATGCTCATTTATATCATAAGGATGCAAGCTAGTCAATTTTTGACGAATCTCTTGCATTCAGGTTTCTCTCAATAGATCTCCAACTTTTTCCTCTTGAAATTGGAATCTATTGGAATATTCTTGGGCCGTAATGATATCATCTTTAGGTCAATAATAGATGGGGAATGACTACCTGTTAGGTTTCTATTTTGGTTGTATGGATGTTTTACTAAGAACGTTGTAGCCGTTTCTTATTCTGGGTGGGTGGGGGCACGGTGGGTATAAAAGAGGAATCTTCAGTTAAATTGGTGAGATTGTCGGGTAAGTAGAGGAAACCAAAACTTGAGATGGGCATGATGGAGGCTCCTCTTAAAATCAAAATCTGGTGATAGTTCTTCCTCACCGAGTCATTTGGATTCTGAGGGTGCTATAAGATGACTCTAGCAAGGTCGGAGCAGCCTTTGTTAAAGACTCATTTGGCCGATAAAAATTTTGTGAAAGATGAGATATCTGTTTTCCTTGGCACAAATGTTTTCACTCAAAATGTGTTTAGGAGGAAACCACTCAATTACGATTAGATGAGCAAGTTACTAGGATTTTACTCTATAAAGACTACAAATATTATGGATGAGGTCCATAAAGGATGTCATTGATTTCTTTATTTCAGTGACATCAGAGGGAAGCTAGTTTGCAAAGTGATTGTAATGTTGAATTGACTGAATTCAGTACTCATTGTAATGGTGAATTTCTGTATCAACTTAAAAGTTGTTGAAGACAATCACAGTTCTTCCTAATTTATTTCTTCTATTTAACAGATCATAGTTTTATTTTCTTTTCCCTCTTTCTCTATTATTCTCCTTTCCGATTACCCTCATTAACTAACTCATAATTCATCTAATTAAAAAGAATTATATAGAAAACCCGAATTGTATAATGACAAGCTTTCCTGTGGGTCATGAGAGCATGATTCTTGGGACTATTTGGGTTGAGTCTTAACAACTGGTTACCAAATCAAGACCTGCAGTTTCTGAGCCATGTTTCTGATAACTGGATGTTTAGTTTGTTCAGTTTCATTATTTGTTCAAAACGCTTACATCTTTGTCACTGACAGTTCCTTTTGGATTGTTATCTAGGATGTGGACATGCCTACTATTCAGAATTTTCAAGAGATGTAGCATTCCGATGGTGGCAATGGGAACGGTATTTAGACTTCACTGAGTACCTCC